>CAIGQW010004318.1:1157071-1183250 GCA_903798125.1 Danio choprae | reverse complement strand
ACACAAAAAGCTTGCTCTTTCTGTTTCTTTTTTGAAGATGGAGAACCCAAGTGATGGTTCCATTTTGTATTGATTTTTATTACAGCTGATTCATTAATAGACATTGGATTCAGTGTGCAAGTTCTGTCTCCATTATATTTGCCATGCTTTAGTCTTGGTTACCGTATTGTAAATAACTTAAATTACAACAACTTGTTATAGATAAATGAACTACGTTTTTTTAACTTAATTTATTACAGTTTTTAGTAATAATAAATAAATAAAAATGTTGAAAAAACGTTCATACAATGGTTTTTTTCCTCTTTCTTTTCAGCGTAGGTTACCAACACCCAAACAACTAGATGCTAGGGTTGGGTCGATAGACGATGCCATCGTCCATAGACATCACGATGCTGAGCCGGCATCGCAATCCTCTGCCCCGCACCCATCACAGAAGCAACCTGCTCGCGAAAAATACACACAGCCCCGTTTACACTAATACGTCTTAGTTTTAAAATGGCATTTTAGATTGAAAACAGTCCGTGTCTGAGCTCCAGGCAGTCAGCGGGTGCTTTGAGCACAAAACCCCAGAGAGCAGTGCACATCAAGGATGTGCCAAGGATGTACCAAGGATGTACCGCTGGATCGCGTCTCACTATAGTTGTTAAACATGATATTTAATTAATCTCGTCTCTATCTAACGACTTTATTTATTTATGATTTAGTTATGGGTAAAGCAAAGACCATTAGTTATTCATAAATAATTAATTCACTGCCGCCTACGACGACGATGCCATCATCCATCGCAATGTTTCACATTAGACATTGTACGATGCCAAATTGGTTGACATCACCCAACCCTACTAGATGGAACACAAGGCTGCGTCCAAAATCACATACTTCCATACTATATAGTATGTCCAAAGTCATAGAATTCGAAAAACAGCATGCGAGAAGTACCCAGATGACCTACTACTTTTGAAAAGATTCTGAAGTGCGCATCCGATGGACGCTATGCTATCCAACTCATGAATGGGAGTGAAGCGATGCAACTGACGCAGGTGATCACGTGATCATAACAAAATGGCGGATGTAGTACATCCGAGTTTCATTTATACTACTCAACATTCATACTGTATAGAACATACTTTTCTAACTCAAATTCAAATGCAGTACCTACTGAGTAGTAAGCGATTACGGACACAGCCATCAAATTTCCCTTATGGATTTGTTCTTTTTTTTCCTACCTTTGTAAAATTAGTTTCACATTAGTATGGAAGCGCAGCTATGAAGAAAGCACTTAGCAACTACTTTTGTTCCTCTTTTTTTCTGCAAGTATACTGTAGCAAATGTATTGTCGCAAATGTCTAAGTGACAAACACTACATCCAACCACACAATTACGCAAATTCTGTAAGAGCCATACTTCAAGCATCAGACTACAACAACGAAAGCTCTTAGTTATAGTGTCTGACCTTGTATACACATTTAAACAGGTCTATGTCTAGGAAAATTGGATAGTACTGAACACACAATTTAAGTGTGTGCCTGGTTTTTTTTTTTTTAGTTTCATAGGTAGTCAGTCAACTGCACAGAGGGAATTCAGTGACGTGTATAAACCAAATGAGTCAAACATTCTTGGCCTGTTATAAGCGCAATATACAATACACAGTAGCTTGATGTTAAATGGGTCAAAGACAAGGATATCCATGAACAAAGAAAAGAAAGAAAATAAATCATAGAAAAAATGAATTAAATGACAGTCAAATGTTATCTTAAACTATAACAATATAATACCTTCCTTTTTTTCTTTTTTAATATAATTATTTTTTAAATTTTTTTATTTATTTTGCAACTGCAGTAAAAGTATATATTTTGTATTTATTCTTTTTTATATATATAAAGTAAAATATTTAATTAAATGAACTGAAGTATTTATTTTTAAAGTTTATTGTTATTATTATTTTACTAACAATAATAACAACAATAATAATAATAAAGCAATACATTATAACTGATTTAATATTATACAATGATATTTAAATATTTTAATAATGCGTAATAATAAAAGATTCTTTTTTATTTTGCCCTTTATCTTAATTAAGATTTTACGACAGTTGTATCAACTAGGGATGGGCAATTTGTCATCATACGATGTCTAATGTGAAACATTGCGATGGACGATGGGATCGTCGGTGAATTAATTATTTATGAATAATTAATTAATTTATAACAAATTAATTATTTGCAGTCTACCGTTTCAACTACCTTACCCGCATGGTCTTTGTTTTACCCATAACCAAATCATAAACAAAGATGAGTTACACACAAATTACCACCTGTCAATCACTTTTTCCGCAAGACTCTGGCATAAATAGGCAGAGTGATCTGTGTAGTTATAATGGCGTCAACAAACTTGGTTGAAACCTGGTAATAAAAGGTGCACAATCAACAGGAACCAACCAACAGTATCTGAGGTTTTCGCTAAAATGACTAAGTAATGCGTGAAAAGTGTGAAACAAGCGTGAAAGCGAAAGATTGAAGCAGTGTACTGATGTTGTGACACGTTACCTGATAGATTTAAAAGACAGAAGAGTCGTTAGATAGAGACAAGATTAATTAAATATCACCTTTAACAACTATAGTGAGACGTGATCCAGCGGTACATCCTTGATAAACTGTCCGACGTGCACTGCTCTCTGGGGTTTTGTGACTGCTGGAGCACCCGTGACTGCTGGAGCTCAGACGCGCGCATACAAAATGTTTGTGTGTGTGTGTGTGTGTGTGTGTGTGTGTGTGTGTGTGTGTGTGTGTGTGTGTGTGTGTGTGTGTGTGTGTGTGTGTGGTCACGTGATGTGCGTTTTCAGCAGTATAGTGTGAAAGGAGGGCTTTTCAAAAATGCTAGATGAAACGCCAGTGTGGACACGGATTGTTTTCGTTTTAAAATGCCATTTTAAAACTAAGAAGTATTAGTGTAAACGGGGCCTAAGTGTGTACTTTTCACGAGCGGGTTGCTGTGACGGGGTGGGGCAGAGGATCGTGATGCCGGCTCAACATCGTGATGTCTATCGGCTATCGGTGATGGACGATGGCATCGTCTATCGACCCAACCCTAATATCAATCAAATATTTTTTGCTTTTCCCACAGTAAACAAAAAAAAAAATTAATTCAGAAATAAAAAACACAATAAATATAAATAAATAAACATAAATATACATACATTTTTTGTAAAAATTATGAAAGTGAAGTAAAGTGAATAAAAACTGACCTAAATTCAGAGAGAAAGGATATTCATTAATTCATTTTCCTTCAGATTAGTCCCTTATTTAACAGGGGTCGCCACAGCGGAATGAACCACCAACTACTCCGGCATATGTTTTACGCAGCTGATGCCCTTCCAGCTGCAAACCAGAACTAGGAAATGAGAAAGGATATATTTCCTAGAATTAGTAAAAATTACTAAGGAATGTAACCCAACCTCTGGCTAGCCAAATCTAGACAAGTTTCCATAGCCATCTGCAGACAGACGACACTGAGTTCCAAAGTGTCCCAAAAAGGGACCACCTGTGCACGGGACGAGTGATGACCTGGCTGCCATCCTCATTTGTTACGCTTGGATTCCCATTACATCACCTACTGTACTTTGATAGCTGGGAAATCCATCTCCTGGTGTCATATTCCCACACCACAAGAAGGTCACAGTTGAAACAGGAAGTCCCCAGCTCGAGTGTTCCAGCGCTCTACTTCTGCGAAGAGCTGATCGGAGTTTAGCGGAGACCTTGGGCCGCATCGTACGAGTGACTTTTTCAAAGTGATTGAGATTGAGGCTTTCTCCTTGAGGTCTATTCATTTGCATTTAGCACTGTACATTAATTATACGGCCTGACGCAAACAGGATACATTCAAGGATGGGGACTTACATCACCTTGTGACAAAGTGCTTACCATGAGAAATACAAATGAGAACTGACAATCCCTGTGATGGTTCATATATCCTCATGAATAAACTCCATCAAGGCTTCAACACAGACAGAATGTTCAACGTGAAATCATAATTCATCAAAAGATTAGTCTTGAAGGGATGAGCTAAACAATCTTTAGATTTATAAGGAGGCCACTGGACTATAAAAATAACTTTCTACTTAGTCTAAAAAGCCGAAAAGAACATGAATTAATGAATGAATGATTGACAGGTTGTGGAATGTGCAATTTTATTATGTGATAGTGTGTCTAAACCCCACCTCTTGCTTCTGCATCACTGTCTGCTTAATTGCATACTGATTTGTTCATTTTACTGCTACATATTGTTCGACCTATATTGATCAACCTTATGTAAAACATTACTTTCATCAACTATATGTGAAACACAAACTATGTTTACAGCACAAAATGAGTGGAAACCCACTTAACAAAGGCTATTTCTGATATTATATCTTTATAGTGCAATATATGTTTGTTTGGTTTTTGCGTTTGGACTGCATTTTTATTAGATTTGTTTAGCTATAATACGCACAATAACATAACATTTTATGAAATATTCACACCTGATATTTTGTGAAAATGCGAATGTGACACGTAATTGATGCACTGATGTCAGAAGTGGGACAATTGACTGCTGAAATTCCTACATCCACTCTGTGTCTGGAACACAACTTTATATTATTTACATAAGGTAGCTGCGCTAATCTCACTGAAGCAGAACAAGCCATCATCTGTGAAGTGATGTCAATTGATGCGTCTCGCTTAAGGCTTCTAACCTTTAACTTCGATCTGCCCAAGGTTTCTAGCTGCATTCTAGACGATAATTCCAACAAGGAAGTAGGAAAACTCCAAGTTCCAAAGTTGAATTTTGAGAATTATTTATATTATTTATAAATTATTTTATGAATTGTATTTTATTAACATCTACCCCTACCCCAACCCTAAACCCAACCGTCACAGTAATGTAAAAACAGTAGTTTTACAGAGTATTATTTATGTTATTTATTAAATTACCCAATAAATGGTATTTTTTAACATCTACCCCTACCCCAACCCTAAACCCAACCATCACAGTACTGTAAAAATATTAATTATTGTTATAGTGTCACAAAAATGATGCTATATTGATGTGCGTATCTGCAGCTGTATCCTATCTAGACTTTACCAAGTTCTGAGATGTTTGGAATGCAGCATAAGTATACATCATGCTGTTTCATCAACATCATCATCATCATCATCATCATCATCATCATCATCATATATTGTACACTTCTTGATATAGCAAAAATAAAAAAAGATTTTTTGACAGCCCTACTGAACAGATATAACTATGATTGGCTCTGAAGGTTATCGTGAAGGTCAGCATGAACACGGACACTGAAGTGCTTGATCTGAAGCGGATCTCTCATATATCAGCTCAAAGACAGATCATAGACTCTCTTTAATATTCTCCATGTCCATATATCTGTGTTCATGCTTGGTGAACAATGGCAAAGCGATGACCTTCCGAGCCAATCATATATGTTGAGAATGTGCTCAAGAGAGCTCAAATTTAAGCAGGAAATGGATGTTTTTATAATTTCAGTTTTGATTGGTACTGAACTGATACTTTTGACAACCCTACATGCAGTTGGCGGGCACGCAGCTAATCCTTCCAAACTCTGGACTTAATCTTAGATGCAAAGTGTTGGAAAGCTTTAAATATGCAAACTGCCAATCAAACCAGTGGACATATACTTCTGCAATCTACAGTCTACAATCTGCCACACCTAATCAAATATTGTGTTTTGTTGAGGGGGAGTTCAAAACAGGACAGAAAATAGCCTCACTCACTTTTCGTAGTCTTCTTTCAGCAATTAAATAGCCTATTAGTTGTAAATTATATAATTGTTATGTAAATATCTTAATAACATTACAATCAGGCATAGTAGAATGGTACAAAAAAAATAAGAAAGGCAGTTCATAATCCCCTCAGTACAAAAGTTATCTCTGAGCTAAATTCCGCAGGTATCATAAATTTCCCAGCAGGAGACGTGTTTTAATGAATGACAAATACGCTTTTCAGAGCTTTGTCATTGTCTCACAATTGCTCGGAGTAAAACACAATGCACACACTTGAGTATTTTTGGGTATTTCCCTTGGGAAAACCTCATGCTAAGCTCAGGCTACACTGTAGTCTTTGCACAGAAGATATAACAGACGTTACTGTGTGCTTAGCTTCAGGAGAGAGAAAGAGCTAAGCGTCTTACAGTCAACAAAAACATCTTGTTCCTAAAACAGGAAACCTTCAGTTCCTTCTGGCACACTGGCATGATTCAACACATAACTGTAAATGCAGCTACTTCAGCTTTGACTGGCACACATGATGTATGTATTGTCCAGCTGTGGAAATCGGCAGATAACATATAGATATCATATGCAAGATATTAGGGTCATCATGATATAATGACGTTATGATTCTGTTTAGTGTAGTCTCACTTAGTCAAAACTTCAGACTGATGGCAGAAGGTCTGGACTCCATCACAGCTTTCAATAGCCTAAAACCACCCAAGAGGCCATATGTGACTGGCGTGTAAAGGCAGGGACATGAGACTCAAGATTCATATCGAACCACATCTTTTTTTCACCACCATCCCTAGAAGCTTCTACAATCACACCAACTGATTTCCAAAGTTTGGAAAGAGTTAACTAAGGCTGCAATTATTCAAGTATTTTTGAGGTACAATACTAAATTAAACTGTGCTGTGGCACAATTTTTCCATAACATTGTTTACAAAATTACCAGTGAATTCATCCTTTTCCTTGTATATCAAAATGGTGTTCAATGATTGCGCTCGATAGCTAACAGATGTTACACTAATGAAGTACATAAACCGAAACTGATAGTCAGTTCATTGAATAAGCACACTGTTAGGCCCTGTTTATACCAGGAATTAAGATGTTTACATGATTACAGTCACAAGAGGATGCTAAATAAATGTGGAAACGGGTCTTAAGAGCATTCAATCAGATCGCTTTTACGTTATGCTCATTTGGTTGAATGTGTTCAAACAGCCACAAAAGACCACCTGTTCAATGCATACTAACCCAAACTGTGAACATTAGGAGACTTTTTGAGAGAAAGCACACCAAAACTAGGTACTTAGACTGCACAAAAACACATGGCTTATCATCAAAACCAAGGTTGCCATCCATGCCCTTTTCATTTGCTTGCATGCTTGCTCTGAAGCCACGTAACATGGGATTTTTTTATTCAATACATGCGTTACACTTAGCAAACCCAAGAAAGTGGCTTAGAGCCTGACGAAACAAGAGGGTAAGTTCTTGCTGACTTTTTTTTACACAAAAGTGATCACAAGAGCAATGAAAATGCTAAAGCATCTCTGTGACCACTGATCACAAAAACAAGTAGGGGTGTGATCCTACACTGGTCGGTTACAATTATATATTCTGTTCAATCCGATTTCACAATGCATCACAACTTTCAATTTTACTTCAATTTTTAGGGTCTCATTGTATTTTTTGTTGAAATGTCCCCTCCAATTACAAAAACAAGCATTTTCCTAACAGCACATGACTAAAACAAAATTTGTCTTTCCGCACCAAAAAGAAAATGTTTAAATACCAGCCATTCCAAAGCACAGATTTGAGTATTGCACTCCCAATGAAATGGTGAGGTTTATAATACAGTATATTAAACTACTTTAACATTATTAAAAATGAGGGATGTAACGATTCACCGTGAGCCAGTTGAAAATCGATTCAAATATGTGACGATTCAAACCGGTAAAAATGTTGAATGAATCGTGATACATGTTTTGAACAGAGGGGGCGATGTGTTTACAGGCGCAAACTCGCTTTGCCTGCACATCAGCGGCTAGCAAGAGGTGGGGCGGCAGACTAAAAAGACAGCGGTGAGGTGTGCCAGACAAAACATCAACTGTGTGCAAATATTGCAAAAAGACTTTACTTACACTAACAGAACAACAAATATGATGCAGCACACTGAAAAAACTACTGTCAAAGCTGTCTATACGCAAAAAGCTATTAATAGACCAAGCCACGGTGACCGGAGGATTGGCAGCTCCGCTTGCTCTGAGTGCTAACGTTATGGAGATCACACGCATCAGTGTTTTCATAGCGAAAGTGTGAAGATGTTTTTCAGACTGAAAGAGAAAGTTGTGTTGTTACAGAACCAGGTATTAGATTGTTCCTTTTTAAATTATCTTTATCTTTTTCAATTTAGTTTATGCATCTTTTAATAATTTGCTTATTATATCGTTTATTATATATTATAATTAGTATTTAATGCCAGTGGTCAGTCCCCTGGAGCAGAGGGCCTATTGACCACCGCTGTACACCCTGCTCTCTGGTTTAGGAAAGGCTTTCCTCCCCACACCAGCCATCTTAGTCCCCAGTGAAAGATTTATTTCATCAGCAGGGGACATTGTAAACGTGCAAAGATCTCAGCTTATGCCAGAAAACAGATATTCTGATATTTCTTTTAAAAAAAAAGTAAAATCCCAGCACAGTCACAGTTTTAGTTTGTTTATATTAAAGAGTCTACTTTAGTTTGTATTATTCACTTTTTTATTTGGATTTTGTTTTAAAATTCCAATTAGTTATTGCAGAAAAGAGTTTATTTTGTAAAAAAAAAAAAAATTGTGCAGCATTTAAAAAAAAATTAAAGGGCTCTTGTTCACCTTATATTCGTCTTAAATAATTTTGTTTAAAAAATCGTGACTAAATCGTGAATCGTAAAATTAGTATTGAGAATCGCATCGGTGAATCGTTACATCCCTATTAAAAATACATGCTGAGTGACTGATTTATGTTGGTTTGCACCAAGTCTCAGTTCTAGCATTCATTTTCAAACTATAATTTTTGACAGATATTTTATTTTCAAGATCTGAGCTAAACTATCTGCTTCTGAACTCAGTATATCAATAAACTATTCACATTTGTAGCATTTAACACTGAAAAAAGCACATGATCATTGTCATAGCAGTTTATGCTGTTGTTCACTTGTGATGTCGCAGAAATAGAAACCGTTTTTTTTCATGTTGATGTCATGAATGGTTCTTACAAAACCTCTGATTAGCATGAAAAAGATACCTTTTATCGTGTGTTGTTATGATTTGGATTTATGATTATTGATTACAAAATTTGCTTCTGTCTGCCACAAAAAGTTTCTCAACTGGAAACAAAAGTCATCCCAGAACTAAATCTAGTTGTGTTCATGGAAAATAGAGAACATATCAATGCCTTCACATGCTTCTGAAATTCTTGCAAAGTCATGTCTCCAACTCAATGTCTTAATATTCCAGTGCTTGCTCAGATCACACAACAAGGCCACAACCCTCTCATTCCATATGCTAAAACAGTTAGCATCTTTTAATTAAATCAAGCAACCGCTTTGCTTGCTCTAAACTGGAGCTTACGGAAACAATGATCTCTCCAGCTGTGAGATGGCGATGTCGGTTAATGCTGAGGCAAACACATTTGATAGATTATATTATGGGATGAAAAGAGATACACACAACACTTCCTCTCGTTTATGAGAAGAGATCAAAGCAGAACCGGGGGCCGCAAGAGCACGAGGAACAATGTCTATTCAGCAAAGCTCGAACAGGCTGAGACCCCGACTAGATGAAGGCGCCCTAAGGACGTTCCTTTTATCTGCCAGTCAAACAGCATGGTCAAACACGGTCAAAAGAGCACAGGCACTCTTTTAGATGTAATATATTACAGGACTAATTTTGAATGAAGGCATCTGCATATTCCAGTTGACCTAGATGGCAATACGCTCTGGCATTCTTGATGAAACAACAAAGCTGCAACAGCCTGACAATAAAAAAAACGCAAGGGATCTGAGTCACCTTAAGGAATATGTGGGAGAATGAAGGTGTGAGATTAGTATGCAATGTCTTGAAAGGTAAAAAAAGGAACAAACACCTTGCAAGCTAAGAAAATCACCTCAGAAGCCAAGGATGATGACTTTAACAATAACAGTAATTAAAGAAAAAATACAATGAGAATAAGGAGGCACCTGCCTCATTTAGTTCGGTTGAATTGCACTAGAGTTGGGTTTCCCATTTGGTGCCGTTTGTTTTGGTCATGTGTGTGTAAATGCAGCAATCCCACTCCAAAATCGAACCAAACAAACTTAGAAGATCTGCATGAAAATGGTGGTCCCACACTAGAGTTCGGTTTCTCATTTGGTGCCCTTTGTTTTGGGCATGTGTAAATGCAGCAATTGCACTTCAGTACACACTAAAACTGAACCAAACAAGAGTGGAAGATCTGCATGAAAAGGTGGTCTCGGTTAGGGCTGCACAATTCTGGTTAAAATGAGAATGACGATTATTTTTGCTTAAAACCAAGATTACGATTTTCTCACGATTCTGTAGGTGTAGGATAAAGGTTAATATGAGTAGCCAATTATTATTGCTAATTCTCAAACATATAGTAAAACAACAATAATACTATTTGGCCTATGTGTAGGTCTACTGTTGGTTAAAATGCTAAATTTTACATACACTTGGAATGGTGGACTTGACTATACTTTAAATTTGTCCTGGTCGTGAATGCACAGTAAAGTGATCAAAATACAACTATTCTTAATACTAAAGTTGAATTTTTATGTTTGAGACATATGCTTGTCATTTGTCATTGATAACATTATTAGACCGCTTTTTCACTGGTAAAATGAGACATTTGTCAGATTCCCTTTTGCATTATATTCAACATTTTATAGGCTAGAGTAGTTATAGTGACATTGTAAAACATTTATTATCATGCACAACGCTTTGTGTTCGCTATGAAAGAAAAAAACATATCAAATGCTTGTCTTAATCATAACTGTAAAACGCGATATGATCATGTAAATTATGTGCGCGGTTTAGGTTTCGCTTTTACTGCCGAGTGCGCTTATGTCATGGCTGCCGTCACTTTGAGGAAAAAAAACATACATGCAAATTATACTTCCCGTGCAGCTCTCAAACGATCGCTCTGTGCAACAAACTGAATGTTATTTACAACTTTATTACCTGTTATTCAAAGCCTTTGCAGGTTCTGTTCACTAAAGTAGACATCATTCGCGGCCGCGCGCGTCCTCTCAGTAGTAAACAAACAGTGCATCAATACATCATTACATGAAGACTATGAATAATACCTTATAAATACAGTATGTGACACTTTTAAAACCTTTTTTACACTTTTAACACACCATTTTTACACCATGTGACACTTTTAAGACCACCTTTATGCTTCTCCCGAACTTGAAAATATAATTGGCTGAATCGTAGAGATGCTGGATTAAGATCGTGTAGGGGGTCGAATCGAGACCACAATCTTTTTTTCGATTAATCATACAGCCCTAGTCTCGGTACACTTTCAAACATGACCCAAACTCCAATTAACCCCAAAAGTCTGGCAAAAAGTACTGCAATGCACCTTGGCCACTTGCAGTGCACTAAAACGTTGTTTCCAAGTTGCATCCACGCTTCATTCAATAAAGGTATAGTTTGTCTGAAGTGATGCAAACAAACTATATAATATATGATGACTAGAGATACAATCAGTCAGCGCAGTTAGACAGCATTTCCTCCTCTCTTTGTTTACTTTAGTGAGTTTGGTAAGAATATTTGTGGATGTTAATTCTGACCAATAGAAAAGCAGTTGTTTTGGTGCTTTAAAAGATCAACACCTTTAAGTCAGCAGGTGACAAAATGGCAGCATGTAGTTATAATAGACAACATTATTGTAAGTTGCTGTAGATTTTTTATTTTATTATTATAATCTTTTTAAAATGACTTGTTCTTGGTGTGAACTGGCCTTAAAAAACTAAAGGGATAAATTCTGTCATCATTTACTTAGCCTTCACTTGTTCGAAACCTATTTGAGTTTCTTTCTTCTGAAAAATGGTTCCTGGGACCCAGTGACTTATGAAAATCGATGGGTCCCAGCAACCAGCATCCTTTAAAATATATATATAAACACTTTTTTTTTTCAACAAAAGAAAGACATTTATAAAGGCATAAAACTACATGAGGGAGAGTAAACGATGAGGTAATTTTCATTATTGGATGCAAGCTGCAATGACGCCAGCAAGTTCACATGCTTTGGCACCATCAATCTCCAATTAGGTTATTTGATATAACCAAACTAACAATTATTAGTCATATAAATTACCAATATTAGAATGAATATTTTTCATATTTACCCTTCATATTTACAGAAAATGTTTTAAAAAGTTTTTTTTGTCATATGTGTCCATTTCATTGATTACAATAAAAGCAGCAATAATGTGAAAAAGAGTTGCAATTTAAAAAGTGATTTCAATTTTCATATATTTTTTTAAATAACATAATATTCCAATTCTTTCAGCAGATATTTATCCAGTTTTCAATTATCCTTCAGAAATCTCTCTAATATGATGATTTTTTATAAAATGTATATCTATAAATCCTCCTCTCTCTCTTTTTTGGGGAAATTATGATGCAAGACTCTTGTGATGAAAATAAATCAACAGTTCAAAAGAACAGCTATTAATAATCCATTTGAATTTCACTTTTGATCAGTTTAGTGTCCTTCGTGAATGTAAACAAGCAAAAAATAAAAAATAAAAAACATTTAGCACCAAACTTTTGAACATTCATTCATTCATTTATTTTATTTTCGGCTTAATCCCTTTATCAATCTGGGGTCGCTACAGCGGAATGAACCACCAATTTATCCAGCATATGTTTTACACAGCGGATGCCTTTCCAGCTGCAACTCATCTCTGGGAAACATCCATACACACCCATACACTACGGACAATTTAGCTTACCCAATTCACCTGTACCGCATGTCTTTGGACTTGTGGGGGAAACCGAAGGACCCGGAGGAAACCCACGCCAACACAGGGAGAACATGCAAACTCCACACAGAAACGCCAACTGACCCAGCTGAGGCTCGAACCAGCGACCCTCTTGCTGTGAGGCGAACGTGCTATCCACTGCGCCACCGTGAGGCCCCAACTTTTGAACAATAAAAATAAAAACTTTAAATATTTTAACTGATTTTCCCCGTACTATCAAAGTCGATGAGATCCAGAACAACACTGGCGTCTCCAAAGATTTAAAAGGTAACACTAACACCATGTTTAAAATTGGTTTGTGAAGCACTTTACAACCTGCTGTGCCATTCACTCAACCGCACCATGCTGTCCACTGGGTCATGCAGATATTGGTCCACACTGTGAGTTTAAATTAGGCAGCACTATTATGTCCCACTTAGTTTGACTTGTTTGCCTTTTGTTCTTTCTCATGTGCAAAATAAAGTAGAATTATGTTACCCGGTCCAGAGGTTTAACCACATGTTCATGAACTCTGCTGCAATTGCTAATGTGATTCGTTTGAATGTATGTGAAAGCTTCCAAACCTTGGAGCATCAAACAAATGAAATGACAGCAATGAAAAAGAGGAATCAGTTCGCTTTCAAATGAACTTTTTGTGGTGCTTTAACAACTATATGAATGCAATGCGGACATAACACAAATAAATCAATAAAAAATAGGATGTGTCACAAGATACACCTTAAAAAAGACATAATGCTCGAGGGTATTTTTGATTTCAGTCATGATGCATGTTGCCTCTTACAGGTATCAGAAATGCATCTTCTCACACAGTAGATCAGTTGTTCGAAAGAGGAAGGAGTTTCTAATGCTGTTTTAAATGGATAGTTCACCCAAAAAGTAAAATTCTCTTCCAAAATCCAAGAGCTCTCTGATCTTCCATAGACAGCAGGAGTCCTGAAATGTTCAATGACTAGAAAGCTTTTATTTTACCCAAAACAATTTGATTGATATGAACCATACAAATATGAAATAAAAGATATGACTGGATTATTCTTGGAGTGTTTTGACAATGATCTTGGTACCTTTTTGGGATTTGAAAGTTTGAGGACCCTTGCTGTCTATGAAGGATCAGCGAGCTCTCGAATTTAATTCAAAATATCTTGATTTGTATTCTGAAGATGAACAAAAGTCTTACGGGTTGGGAACGACATGAGGGGTGAGAAATAAATAACAGAATAAAATTATTTGAGTGAACTAACCCTTTATTTACTGTGCATTGGGTTTGGGTATTTTTATATAGCTTTGATTTGATTCAATTATATTTTGATTCGATTTAGTCTATTAGCCATCAACAATTCATTTAAAATGTTAGTTTAGGGCGGCGTGGTGGCTCAGTGGTTAGTACTGTCGCCTCACAGCAAGAAGGTCGCTGGTTCGAGTCCCGGCTGGACCAGTTGACATTTCTGTGTGGAGTTCGCATGTTCTCCCTGTGTTCGCGTGGGTTTCCTCTGGGTGCTCCGATTTTCCCACACAGTCCAAAAACATGCACTATAGGTGAATTGGATGAACTAAATTGGCCATAGTGTATGAGTGTGTGTGTGAGAATGTGAGAGTGTATGGGTGTTTCCCAGTACTGGGTTGCAGCTGGAAGGGCATCCAATGCGTAAAACATATGCTGGAATAGTTGGCAGTTCATTCCGCTGTGGTGACCCTTGATAAATAAGGGACTAAGCCGAAGAAAAATGAATGAATGTTGAATGAACCAAACTTATTTTGCTAGAGATTTGACAGGTGGTTTTGTATTTATATTGAGCTATTGCTGAATCGTACATAGGGCCGGCCGCATCTAACATAGACTTCATGAATATATTATATTCTACTGTTTTGTTTTTTGTGTTTGTCACACTGTCACACTTGCTCTTGTGGGTAACTTGCAAACAGTAGTGGTTTTGTTTATCTTTTCTGATATTCAGTTTTAATTTCGTCAATGAGAATGTCTTGACAAAGATCAAAATTTCACTGGTCTGGTCTGTAACATGACCACACATGATCACACAGACCAGTAAGCATGCACACACTCTGATCCGCTCACCTAATGAATGAACAGTGCATTGCAGTTGATTGGAAACTAAAATGAATGTTGATTAATTTGTATCTTTTTTGACTACATTTCAGTCTCATCTTTTTTGTCAACAATAACGCGCTGTTTTTTATTAGATAATCGGATCAGAGCGTGCACATTCATAGATTTCAGTCATGTTACAAGCGCAGAGTTCTTGTCAAGGTTGTGTCAAGCTATAGGCAACTAACATTTTTTCAATAACAAAATAAAAACTTCTGCCATTGCCTTAAAATATGAAATACTTCCACACATCAAACTTTTATTTCATCTGCGCTGGTTCATTTCCCTACTGTGACCTTCTGCCATGGTCTGTTTTGTTTACTTTTTTAAATCAAAAGAAGGCGACATCTTCAGGATGGGAGGTAAAGCACATATAATATTTACATTTGTGGATTTCCCATATTAGTATCATTAAACTGGCATTAATAACAATCAGGGCACGAACAAACAGGCAGAGGAATAGCTTCTTTCCAAGAGCTGTTACCTGTATTTCCCCCCCTAACACACACAGACACACACTTACATACATGGCTGCTGAGGAATTGAAGACTCAGCTGTTGCCCCTTTTCCCCAT
This sequence comes from Danio choprae, assembly GCA_903798125.1. Taxonomy (NCBI): domain Eukaryota; kingdom Metazoa; phylum Chordata; class Actinopteri; order Cypriniformes; family Danionidae; genus Danio; species Danio choprae. The sequence continues at coordinate 1,167,753 of CAIGQW010004318.1, read as the reverse complement.
ACGACTGCTTATGCACAAGACACTTTACTTTACTGCACTATGACTGTGCTGCTATTTAATTAATACAGTTAAATCTTGTGTTTAAGGGTGGCACGGTGGCTCAGTGGTTAGCACTGTTGTTTCACAGCAAGAAGTTGGACCAGTTGGCATTTCTGTGTTGAGTTTGCATGTTCTCCCCGTGTTTGCATGTGCGCTATAAGTGAATTGGATGAACTAAATTGGCCGTAGTGTGTGTTTTGAAAGTGAGAATGTATGGGTGTTGTGGCTGGAACGTCATCTGATGAGTAAAACATATGCTGGAATAGTTGCGGTTCATTCTGCTGTGGTCACCCCTGATAAACAAGGGACTAAGCCGAAGGAAAATGAACGAATGAATGATTCTTGTGTTTAGTCTTTTGTTTATTGTTGATACATTTGTTTGTTTGTTCTATATTTCTTATTGCTGTTGGTATCTAAGAGCTACCAAACAAATTCCGTTGTACATTATTGCAATGGCAATAAAGCTCTAATTCTAATTCTTGAAGATTAAAATTTGGACAACCGATATCTATATTTTACACAATTAATATTTACCCAGCTCTACTTTCCACATTTTATAATCTTTACTTAATTTTCCAGCTAAAAACTGAGCATAATGTGAATGAATTAAGCTACAAGTCAAGAATATCTGCAACCAGGAAAAATGGGCATGAAATACGACCATGCAGTTGTGGTGTGGAGGTCTGTCAGATATTTTCTGTTGTGGTGGGTCAGGGCTTGACATGAATACTTGTGACTGACAGGTTGACAGTGCTGGTGGCAGGAGACTGGCAGACCTGCTGAGGAGGCCCATTCACATTCACACTGGAGCTATTGAGTCTCCACACACAGCACGGCTCTCTAAACCCAATCTCCTTGCCACGAGTGAGTAACGACTTCAGTAAGTTCAGGGAAAAAATGTTGGTTAAATTGGCTGGAGAGGCAGTGGTGGGGCAAAAATCATGAAATGACTAAACACTTGATATGCTGTATAAACCGCATAATGTGTCCACATCAAGATGGGAATGCGTGACGCTAAGCTGGAGAAAACTGTAGCCCGATACGGAGTCGTATTTTGGACATGAGAGGACTTGTTACTGTTGCGCATCGAATCGATCAGCTTTGGCTAGATAATGGGAAGAGGTGCAACAATGCAGCATCTGGTGAATTCAGCAAGAGTTATTTCCTCAAACGGGATGTTGAGACACACGAGAGCTGCTTCTCACGCACCGTTGCACACAGGAGGTGGAGTTTTCCGTGTTTCTCACGGGTGAGCTGGAAAAATTCTGCCACTGTCCAAAACCGCGAAAAAGAGCCAACACTGCCTTGCTACTGATTAAACACTTGCCTTCCCGGACAAGCTCAAATAAATTCTAACGTCATGATATTCACAACTAGTTTGGTACATTTTTTCATAACCAAGTGTTGTGGGCGATTCTTAAATGGGGCGCAGGGGGGAATGTAGTCAAATGCACTTACACTGCAGAGTTTATTAGCAGTATATCGAATATGCTAAGGTGAATTTTGGTCAGTAGGTCAGACTTTTGAACAGGTGGTTGCTTTGTGGTTTCAATGATTTCACCACGTAAATCCTTATTTTGGCATTCAATGCATGCAATTAATTTAAGTACATATTCTAAACAATACAAGTTAACAGCATTAGCAGCATAATGTTCAGCAACACACAAATTTTTACTGTAGTTATGCAACGATTCACTATTCTGACAATACAATTTTCTTTTACAAAATGAGAAACTATTTAGAAATAAACAAGTCCAGTGCCCTTTTATTTATTTTTTTACTCAAATACTGTACATTTCATTGAAGCAAAACAAAAATGAATAAGCAGACTCTTTAATATTTGCAATACAATACATTATATATTTAAATTTTTTTGCAATGATCACTCAGATGTGACAAAGGTATGTCATGGAAGCAGAGTTTTTCTTTTTAGAAATACTTTTATTAATTTATTATTAATATTTATTATTTATTTAATTTATTTATTCATTTATTTTATTTGTCCCTTTATTAATCTGGGGTTGCCACAACAGAATGAACCGCCAACTTATCCAGCATACGTTTTACGCAGCGGATGCCCTTCCAGCTGCAGCCCATTACTGAGAAACATCCATACACTTTCATTCACACACATACACATACATGCACTCCACACAGAAATGCCAACTGACCTAGCCAAGGCTCGAACCAGCGATCTTCTTGCTGTGAGGCGACAACAGTACCCACTGGGCCACCGGGCTACCTTATTCATTCATTAATTTTTTCTTTTCGGCTTAGTTCCTTTATTAATCAGGGGTCACCACAGCGGAATGTTTCTTATAACTTTAAAACAAAAAAAGAACAATATATGTTACATGGGACATAGCTATAACAGTTGTCTAGTTCATTTTCAATTGGTTTCAGTTCTCAAATATTCAGTATTTTGATAATATTTATACATATATAATTTTTATATATTTTTTTTCAGTCCAACATGTTTTTCACAATTAGTCAAATTAATTAGCAATGAAAATTAAATTTAACTTTAACAGAAGAATAAAAAGTATTTACACAAAAATGACATTTTGCCATCATTTTCTCACTCTCATTTCATTACATCCTTTTGATCAAAACATTCTTGAAAAAAATCCAACAGGTTCAAAAAGAGTAAATGACAGAAACTTCTTTTTTTGGTTCAATTATTCACATCATGCCACAAATACTGTTAAACCAGGATAATTCCTTTGTCAGGGGAAAACTTGAGCAACGTAATGATAGCGATGACTGCCCCACAAAGACATACTACTGAATCAAAACGAGATGTCTAATTAGCTCAAAGTCAAACATGTTGCCTGTAAAGCTTCCAAAATAGCAGGCATTTTTGACAAAAACCGCAAAATCGCAAGAACTTAATGGTTTGGCTTAAGACCGCACAGCAGTTTGGTTAACATTACGAAACAGTGGCACTTGTCTCCACACACTGGTAATCATGGTTGAGGCGAGCTCTTTTATAGACACTGCTGTCATTGCTTTAATGCCTCTTGCTGGCTTTTAAAACATCCAATCCCTCAGTCTAGACGCTCAGCTGGTCTCGCACCAAACCCTACACACCAATGACACAGACGGTGGCTCTATTTTCGGCATGGGGAATGAAGATGAATGGAGGCCCACAAAACCGCAACATTGCTCCAGACCCCGTACAAACACAGATTCTTGAGAAAAACAGCCCGTATACCACTTTATTTTATGGCTCTATATTGTCGATAATGACAAGGCTGGATCTGGAAGCTGCTATATAGCGATAAAACCACTCGGAGGCGTTGAGAATAAACAGAAATAGACCTGAAAAGCCTTTATGAATGCGCTTTCTGGACGAGAGCAGCTAGTGTATGTTGATGCTGGTCAGAGAGCAAAAACAATACCTTGCTTTGCCTGAAGGATACTCTCAGCGAGACAGGCCCCTTACTCCTTACAGGCTTTCTGAAGACCACATCACAATGAACTGAGTCCAACGCTTTTTTTTCTTGACCTTGAGGGGAGGGGAGAAGAGTGCTGGATCCTTTCTTTTCTCCTTGGGGTGATGGGTTCCTTTAGGAAATCTTTGTTTATGGCAGGTTTTTCAGTCCTCTTTCTAACTATGTCCTAGATTTCCCATCCACTGACAAACATTTCTTCTCTCCTACTTCATTCAAGACAGGGTCAAGTAACACTGTCGGAGTGCCAAACCATGCTACCTGACACAACCCTTTTTTTGTATAGATATAAATGTTAAAGCTTCTCCTAAATAAACACAAGATGGAAGTCTAAACTGACAAGTGAAATATGAAAAAGCCTCATGATAAACAGATTGTGCACCTCAAAATTTAAAACGAGGCCAACATGTGTATGACTTTCTACTGTAGAAAAATATGTAAAAGCAACATTTAAAGTCCACCGAAAGTGGCTGAGACTTTTAGTTCAGTATGTTGATGTACTTTCAACATAATTGGAATTTTGAGTAGGGACGAGGCTTTCTTTTTAACAAATGGAAAGAGGGGCATGGTTAAAAATATTGTGACGGACGTCAACAGAGGAGCACCACTACTTAGCTCAACAGTGATGACTCACGTGGTGTACAATCAGGTAATGGCCCTTTTCTTGCAAAATTTTTTCCAACAGTCTTGCCTTAATGTTTCTAGAGCAGGGGTCACTAACCGTGTTCCTGGTGGGCTACCTTCCTGCAGATTTTAGTTGCAACCCTGACCAAACACACCTGTCTGTAATTAGTGTATTTGATCAGGGTTGGAGCTGAATTCTAGGTAGAACTTCATGAACAGGGTTGGTGACCCCGGTTCTTGAGCATAGCTCTCAAACTCGATTCCTGAAGGGCCGCAGCTCTGCACAGTATTAGATCCAACTAATCAAGGAGTTCAAGACTACTAGGAACTATTAAGCAGGTGTGAGTTGGAGCTGGATAGAGCTAAACTCTGCAGAGCTGTGGCTCTACAGGAATTGAGTTTGAGACCACTGTTCTAGAGGGTACATCCATTCTAGATCCTTTTAAGGCTAGAAATTTCATTAGCTTTAAATGCTATAGTGAGAACATCTAGTAAGTCTGTATGGCTGCATTGGCCAAATCAAAATATGGTGAATGGATGATGTGAAACAATGGCATTTCAAATATCCTTTAAACTGAAATGACCTTTAATGGTACTTCATTTAAATGTAAAACCATAATGGGTTTGAGAATCACCCAGTGATCTCGAAGACATCAATTATTAGGTTCCCTTCATGAGCAAGATTGGACACAAGGACTGCATTTACACCACAAGTTTTTTGTTGTCATTTTTGTTTTTGTTGTCATCACATTACTAATATATTTTTTGTAACAAGGTAATATTTAAATGTTGACTCCACAATTTACTCGAGGGAACACAGAATATATATATATATATATATATATATATATATATATATATATATATATATATATACACTGGTGTGTCAAAGCTCCCGTCAGCACAGAATAATTTATGTTGAATTATCAATCTAATGTGATGTGAAATTTGCATGTATTCTGGTGTGACTGTTCAGACTAAGGTCACATTGCAAAACATCTGACCTGCATCAGTTTTAGGACCACATATGGAGGTCGTCCATATTAGAACAGCAAACATCAATTTCATGTGACTTGTTCTATTTACATGAAATTTGGGCTGCAAATTTTGAACACCAGTTTAAGAATTAATTTCACCTAAATTAAAAATCTCAGGAATTTTGTACTTTTGTGGAAGAAAACAACACAGGCTCATTGGAAATATGTGCTTCAGTCTACATTTTTGTGAAACAACAAAAACGTATTTTACCATGTTTGACTGCTTTTTCTAGGTAAAGAAAATGCTAAGGGGCACTATTGTGCAAACATTTTTTTGTTCCTTTCTGACATGATATTTACAGAGACATATGAACAAATAAAGGATTATTTTCATGCAGTTTTTTTTTTGCACAACACCATCTAAATGCCACAAAAAAACCTTAATGGTGTCTATGATCCATCCATCCATCTATGGTCAGTTTGCTCAGAAGCTGACTTTAGATGGCGTTTTACTTGTTATGCGTAGTGGGTTCGAGTCTAAAATTAAGTTTAAATTATACGAATGCACTTTTATGGTTCCTTTTACATTTGTTTTTGAAAATACTATTGGTTGGGTTTAGAGAAAGATTTAGGTCAGTTGTTCACTGGTCTAGCTGATATGTATGCCAAGCCTTGCTTTATAGTGGACAGGTCAGAGAGGTGTACAACAAAACGTACCCAAAGTTGTAATGAGTTGGGGTGCAACAGAGAATCCAAGTGCAGTTTATTAAGAGAATAGTCAGGCAGGCAAAGGTCAAAACAGGAACAGACAGCAGGAGCTTGCAGAGAATACAAAAGTGTAATCAGAGTACAGGCAAATGGTCAGGACTGGCGGCAAAACAACGTAAACAGTAAATCAACACAAAAATCAAGGAAACGCATTGAAATGTTCACTTACAGTTCACAAGACTCAGCAAAGAGTCTGTGTGAATGAGGTGTCTTTATAGTCCTAGTAATCAGTGCATCATAAGCTTCCAGATGTGTGTGTGTAATCAGGTGGAATCAGGAACTGTGTGTGTGTGAGGTGCATGATGGGAGTTGTAGTTCATTAAAGTGTCATATGCGTAGTTCTCCAGCGATCTGCACAGGCTAGATCGCTGGTGATCGTGACATAAGTAGCGTATTTCAGAATCAGCACCCTCCAATAATATATATAATGTTTTGCAAAAAAAAATAGGATGAGGCACACATTTCCAATGAGCCTGGGCTGAGAAAACTAGTGAACTCTTTTTTTAACTGCAATTTTTGTGCCCTTTACAGCACACCAAACTCTGATTTGCTTTCCATTGCATCACTTTCAAAGAGACCATGTTCTTCAGAAGGAAGGGAGATTCATTCCCAATGCCTAAGCTCTTAAAGTGGACTAAAGGTTGCACAGAAATGGTAGTTCTTGTTTTTGTTTCAGGGTTGGCCGGCTCTGTAGATATTCACAGTCTGGAGCCAAACCACCTGTTCTACTGGCTATCCTGCTCTACAGCCATTAGAAACATCTCTGCCCAGAGTTTCCCTGGAGTAATGCTGCCTGTAGAGACGAGGCTTGGATGGCCTGGCAGAACTCCACTGAACCCATCAGTCCAATGTCATCCTAATGAGACGTGCTCTCGCTGTCAAATCCATGCTGTATTTAGGTTTTCTGGTTTAAATTGTGGATGGTCAAACAAAAGGTTGAAGGTTCTAATAGCACATTTTTGAAAATTTAACCACTGAGAAAAACAATGTCCTTATAGAAAAATGGGCCATAAAAAACAAGCACCACAATTTTAGCTTCTATAAAAGACAGCGCCAATAGGGAAAATGTGGATTATATTTTATACTATATATTTTTTGATGTAAAATTGTCATTTGGAAGCCGATAACAAAGGCCAGACATAACCTTTTCATAATCATAAAAAAATTGTGCAGAATGTTTTTGAGAGTATAGAAACTAAACACTTAACACACTAAACAAAATTAAATCACAATAACTTTTTAACTTAGTAAAAGTTTACAATGCAAATTAGGGCTGCATGATTTCGGAAAAATCTAGCATTGCGATATTTTGCTGTTCTGCGATATTTCTTGCGATATGAATACAATTTCACCAGATGACTAGTATATGTCTATTTGAAAATAATTTCTCATTTTAGATTGCAGTTTATGATAAACTATCTACAAGCATAGATAAATGCAATAAAGAAAAAGATACAAATGAAATACACAATGAAATACATTGCGATATCCATGCTGAAACGATATATTGTGCAGCCCTAATGCAAATATAATTAGAACCGCTTGTTCAGTAAACAAAGCTTCTCAAATCTCAAAATGTCTACTAAAAGACTTGTACTGTATTGTACAAATATCATCTAAACATCTGCATATTGCTCAATAATATTACTGAAATCAATATAGAATCTGAATAAATGATTCAATGTCTGAACAATAGACCTATAACTAAACCAAATATATGCACATAGTATACCAAATATATGCACAAAGTAGTAATTTTCGGACCCTGACTACAACCACAAAGTGATCGGTCTATAACTATAACATAAAAAATGCAATATTCCGTACGACACTATTTGATAACTAAACTTTAGCCGCTTAAAAGATTTAAATGCAACTTAATGTTTGCCCTGACTACAACAAAGAAAAAGAATAGACCACCAATTCAAGTCAATTCAAACACAGCAAGCGCAAGGCCAATATTTTCAAGGACTTGCCATGCTGTTCACTAAACCCACACTTATAAACACAAAAAAAATCCTCCAATAGGGGTATAAGACATCCGCGAAAAAATCAAATACCTGCATGTAACAAAACAAGAGAATGCATCAAAAGTGCTTACGCTTATTCACTTCAAACCTGTCCATCCAGGTAACAGAAGGTCATAGATATCAGAGCAGCTACGTTCACATGTCCCTGAGGTATAATGACCGACTCGACATGAAAGAACATACTGTTCGAAAGCCTTTTTAAAAAAGCACACGCTGTTTAAAAAAGGCATTTGAGCGTCCAACGATTTTCACTTTGAAAGCCTTTTGAAGAAGTAAACAGCCCGGTGTGTCCGTTATCAGCAAACAATTGTCAGCGATTAACATTCATGACAGAATCTAAATTAGAACATCGCATATAATGAGCAAGCATGTGCAGATAATGACCGAAATTGGAGTTGGAGGCAATTCACTAACAGTAACAGTATACTAAAACTGTGATTTCAACACATTGCATTAACACGTCGTTTAAAAATAATGTGAGGAAGTGTTAATTCCCCATATACATTTTTTTGGTGCCATTAGTCATTTGATTTCCTCCTTGTTGTTGGGTTGCTGCCATAAAGGCTTTTGTGGAATTATCAAACTATCAAACGTGGTTGACTATTTGTAATAACAAAGCAAGCATAAGCAAATGACTGAACATTTCTTCTTATTAGTACACCAAAAGTATTGTTCATACTGTATCTTACAGGATATTCACTGTATAATATCCATCAATTACCGATTTCTGGTTAGCACTGTCGCCTCACAGCAAGAAGGTTGCTGGTTCGAGTCCAATTCTGGAGTTTTTTGGGACAGCTTAATTGTTTTATGTTCAATCCACTAAACTTTGTAAAGGCAATTAGGTTAATTTAATTGATTTGTGTTGGGACAGCATAAACGAATTGAACAGCATTTTTTCCAGTGTTGGCGGTTCATTCCGCTGTGGTGTCCCCTGAGCCGAAAGATAGTGAGTGAGTGTATTTTGTGATTCACAGGTGTTTTCTCATTTATTTATAGAAAAATTGCATTATGGGGCATTCATTTCTGAGCAATTCCAGCGTTATGGATGTGACATTTGCAGTAAAATCTCAAACATAAATATACAGAGAAAGCATATGTTAACATTGTATTGAAAAATCTGTTTATTCATTCATTCATTCATTTTCATTTCGGCTTAGTCCCTTTATTAATCTGGGGTCGCCATAGCGGAATGAACCACCAACTTATCCAGCATATGTTTTACGCAGCGGATGCCCTTCCAGCTGCAACCCATCTCTGGAAAACATCCATACACACCCACTCACACTCATACACTACGGACAATTCAGCCTACCCAATTCACCTATGCCGCATGTCTTTGGACTTGTGGGGGAAACCGGAGCAACCGGAGGAAACCCACGCCAACACAGGGAGAACATGCAAACTCCACACAGAAACGCCACTGTGAGGCCCGAAAAATCTGTTTATATTTTCCAAAACAACTAACCACAGAGTTGTGGGATAAGAAAATTATCAATCTGTGAAAATGTTTTTGATTACAAATGAGAAAAATAAACATGAGTTATGAATGTGACCAAAAAAGTCATCACGTTTACAGTATACAAAATACTTTCACGAGTTCAAACCCACACACACAAAACAGATCAAAATAAGCATATTTGGCGTGCTGTCCAGGGAGAGGGCTCTGAGGCTGCAAAGACATCTAAGGTCAGGGTATTCTCTCCATCAAGAGAGACAGAGAGGAATACGAACTCAGCGTCTAGCCCGATCCCAGAAAGCTCCCCCTCCCGGTGCTTAGTATGGATCTGGTTAAAGGTGTGGAGTTGGGGTGGAGGAGGGATGCAAAGTCGATGAGATGACTGAGGTAGGATGAGTTGGTTATTTATGGAAATTCTCTTTGATTCTGATTGGATGATTAGTGTGATTGCTGATAGAGAATTTGTCGCGTTTACTATCTGTGCGTGCTTCTCCTGAAATTAGTTTAAAAAACTTCACTTGTAGAAATTCTGTCAATTAAACTGCACAACTCAAAATAAATAACGCTAATCAAAAGCATAAGTGTTGGCTCACTGTAGAACAAACATTATTTTATTTAATTTTATTTCACATTTTTGCATTTATGAGTAAAACTTAATTTTTTTGATGGCAAGGTTGACATTTGCATGACATTGCTCCTCTGCTCCTCTACAATCCAATGTCTTAAATTCAACTGTGGGCTTTAACAAAGTGACTTTTATTGACATTTTAATAGTTTGAAACATTCATTCATTCATTAATTTTCTTTTCGGCTTAGTCCCTTTATTAATCTGGGGTCGCCACGGTAGAATGAATCGCCAACTTATCCAGAATGTTTTACGCAGCGGATGCCCTTCCAGCTGAAACCCATCACTGGGAAACATCCATACACACTCATTCACACACAAACACTACGGACAATTTAGCTTACCCAATTCACCTATACCACATGTCTTTGGACTTGTGGGGGAAACCGGAGCACCCGTGTCAGTGTTCGTCCACGTCATCCGTTGTTTGTCATGTGCTTTTGTTGTCTTTCTCCCGCCACCGTCATTGTTAATCTGTTTCACCTGTACTCATCCCTCTTGTGTCATTAACGTAATCATCCTTTCCTCTATTTCTACCCTTTTCGTCTGTGTCCTTCGTCGTCTGGTATTTTGGTCTCGTCCTTTGGTTCGTGTGGGTCTCGTCCTGTCTTCCCGTGCATGTTTCCCGTAAGTGTTTAATAAACCCGTTTTTGTAATGTTTATCCGTCTCCCTCTCGTGATGTCATCCTCCGCCCTCCGGGCGTTACA
>CAIGQW010004318.1:1114992-1144924 GCA_903798125.1 Danio choprae | reverse complement strand
CTACTTGCTCTACAAACAAGTGTGTTCATACATAAAAAGTAGAAAAATGTAATAAGAAAATATCAACGAACCATTTCTAACCTCTAAAGAGCAATGTAAGTGAATGAGACCTTAGCCAAAAAGATTCCAATGACTACAATTCCATGTTCACTCGCATGTGAAGGATAAGGTCAATAGATACAGTATGTAGCTTTTATTTAACAAAGTTACTAAATTACAAAATGCACAAACAGTCAAAATGACCATCTCGGTAGTTCTAGTGTTAGCCCAATTACTTACAAACAGCTAGAAATAATGCAGCCTGATGGCTTCAACAAAAGCATTTGCCATGAGTTAACAACCTAACAGCACAAGGTAGGCTTGTCCTCAACAGTTTATAAGTTATCATTAAAATCAATTCCCCTTCGGAGAAAACAAACAGTATTTTTTTCCTTCTGCAGCCCGACTGCTGCCCTCTATTATCTAAATTCACACCGCTGGTTGAGCCAGAAGCTGACATTTCAGGCTGCTCAAACAAACAGTGCGATAAGCGAAAGTGCCACGGTGTTTCAACTTGGTCCCGGAAACCAAGTTACGAGCAGTTTACTTGTAGCTGTCTCTGCACATTACACTGGGATAGCAGAAATAATGCACCGCCACTGCAGCAGCTTTAACTTGGAAGACCACATGATGTGTCCACTTCAGTTCATTACTGTGCAGTTTCACAGTATAAAAACTAGAATAGAAGTAGTGTAATTTTCCGGTGTGACTGGAAAATGTTTAACAGCCCGTTGAATGCAGTCTATATGCAAGGGAAAAAAAACTGACCACCCAATTGATATTCCTTCTGTTCTCATTATAGGAGCTGATTTCCATTTTCGTATTATGAAGTGCAGTTTCCTATAGCAACGGTGAGATAAAGTATAGCGGCTAAAGGAGGAAAGGAAAGATTTTGGATTAGTGTATGCAGAGGATTTAATAGCAAAGATGAAGGGAGGAGGATAGGTGACTAATTAAACTCGACAAAGGTCAAAAATATGAGAGAAACAAGAAGAAGCAAATGGCTACTTCCTCTAAAGAACAGTTTTATCTGAAAGGGTTATGCAGAAATGAATTTCTAGGATAAAATGGCAAAACAATCATGTTTATTTGCCATTTTTAGTAGATGGGGGCTAGAAGGGGGATAATACACAGGCTACACCCATGTAAGTGACTAGAGCAAACGACTTACAATATCTTGGGTAATAAATCAGAGTTTCTTTGTGGCCTAAAGCATTTTCAAACCTATTTGCAAGAGATAATGCTACCAATTCCTCTCGGCCTCGGAGATCCACACGTCTGGCTCATTTATCAAAATCCCTTTTAGAAGACTGGCCGAATGGCCCTCGCTGCTACCTGCTAACTAGGTTTATCATCTCCTCCGTTAGCAAGCATTTTTTAATAATTTATGCTTCAGAACGCAAATCACCATTCAGTGTTTGAGGTCAGTACTTTTTTAAATGAATACTTTTATTTAACAAAGATGCTTAGACTGACCAAAAGTGACAGCACAGACATGATGTCACACGTGAGTCTAATTTCGAATAAATGCAATAACAGTCCAAAATATTAAGCAACACATCCTTTTTTAATGTTAGTTATGGTAAAAAAAAGTTTCACAGTTTACCGCGGTTTAGAAAAGTCAAGGTTTTAAAACCGCAAAAATTTTCTGTTATATCGTTCTTGTGGGGCCTCACAGTGGTGCAGTGGGTAGCACGTTCGCCTCACAGCAAGAAGGTCGCTGATCGCTGGTTCGAGCCTCGGCTGGGTCAGTTGGCGTTTCTGTGTGGAGTTTGCATGTTCTCCCTGTGTTGGCGTGGGTTTCCTCCGGGTGCTCCGGTTTCCCCCACAAGTCCAAAAACATGCGGTATAGGTGAATTGGGTAGGTTAAATTGTCCATAGTGTATGAGTGTGAATGGGTGTGTATGGATGTTTCCCAGAGATGGGTTGCAGCTGGAAGGGCATCCGCTGCGTAAAACATATGCTGGATAAGTTGGCGGTTCATTCCACTGTGGCGACCCCAGATTAATAAAGGGACTAAGCCGAAATGAAAATGAATGAATGAATGAATCGTTCTTGTGGTATATGCAATTTTTTAAAGTGTTTTTATAACTCTTTTTAGAGCAAAAGTTGTTGGTCAGTCCATGATTCAGGAAATATTAAAAAAAAAAAAAAAAACAATCACTTATAAACCAACATCCAAGCATGCTATTGACCTGAACAGTGCAGTGGCTTTTCTTTATATCCAAAGAAAAGAAAGATATCCAAAGACGCCTTTTCAAGCTGTAAAGGAATCTGTGTTTTTGAAACTAATGAAGTCAAGGATTTATTTGAATTATTAAGCCTGACATGTTTACTGTTCCAAAATATTTGAAATGTATCCTAAAATAAAATATGTTGTGTTTGATGTGGAAAAATGTTGTTGTTTTTTTACCCAGACATTTAAAAGGAACATATTTTAGAGCAGTAATCACAATACCATGAAACCATGGTATTTTTATCCAATGTCATCATACCGTCAGAATGTTATACCACTCCATGCCTATTCTGAAGCATCACCTCACGCTGAAGAGAAAAGCTAAATTGCATTTTAGGTTACAAAACTATTTAAACTTCAATTTACACTAATATTTCAAAATATACATGTTTTTACTTTAACAACATGACAAACAAAAGTAGGGCTGCACAATGCACAATCATTTCAGCATCGATATTGCAATGTCCGCAATAGTCACATCACAGTATGTGCAATATTGAGTGTATATGTTGGGATTATAGTTGAGCAGGAGCCACTGTTCAGATTCAGAACAAATGAGATTTTGTGGAGTCACTGCAGAGTTTTCAAGTTTATCAGTGTTTTTAAGGCCTGTGACTGTAAGCATTCAGGCACAGAAGAGTTTAAAGCATTCAGGCACAAGAAATTGTACAGTTTGTAACTTTAATAAAAGATTTATTTGACTGAATTATTTATACAATGAAAACTGTACAGTGTTATTTTTCATTTAATTATTCGAGTTCTGTATCTGAATATTGTTAGACTCCCCAGGAAACCATAAAGAATTGTTTATTTCACTTTTATCTGTTTATTTCACTTTAGCTCTCGTTTTTACCTATGCTTTTAACCCCAAACCCGAACTATAACCATGACTTACTTCTTTTCTTACTTCTAATTTGTATATTATATTTTATGCATGATCAATCTAAATTAATGAAATCAATACACAAAAATATATGTATTCATATCACATCATCTATAACGCAGATGTTTTTCTTTCTTTCTCTTTTTTTATTTACTTTTTCTAGGGTTTTGTGGGCTTAACAGATATCACTATGGACTTGTATCGAAATCAGCTTTAAAAAAAATTAATAAAATGTGACGTGGGAGTGAGAATATAGCATAACCCTGACACAGTTTATACAAAATTCTCTTAACGCCGTTTAATCAACGTCCTCTTTCCAAACCTGTATTAGTTGCTTCTATTGAATTCGACATACAACATTTTGCAGAAGTATTTTTTTTCCTATGATGGAAGTGAATGTTTAAGGTCAACTATCTGGCTACCAACATGATTAAAAACATCTTCTTTTAATGTTTAACACAAGAATAAAAAGAAACTCAAACACCATTGGAACAATCGTTTTAACAATCGTTTCTTGCCTCTCTAATAATGTTAGGCTGCCAGGTTCCTGTTAAACTCTAATTAACAAAACTGTGAATAACTTCTGACACCTCCTTCAGTTATCTTTTTAACCTAATAATCAATGAATATATGAACTTCACACAGATTTTCAAGCAAGTATGAGGTCTGTCACGTTCAACTTCTCATGCTTTAGTCTGATCTGGACCATGGCTTGACTCTTGAGCGCAATAGGTGGTCAACTGTGACTAATACTTCACATGCTGAGGTGATGATTTCCACCACAGTGTCTGCATTTATGTGTGGCATCCTGGTAAGCGGTGGCAATGCACTCCTAATAGCCTCTCTCTTGTGTCTTCTATTGGGCTGATGAGAATCTCTTTACCTGTTTTAATGTTCTCTGGGAATACACCTGCACCTGGTCAGGTTCATTCCACTGCCTATCAATTTCCACATATATCCCTGCAAAAAACATCAGTAGACTTCCAATAGTTCCGTGTGGATACGAGGGAGCCATAGATGAGATCTTTGGGTCCGTTTTATATTTTTTTTAATTCAGACAAGGACTATCTGAAGTAGCCTGTGTTGCTAGGGGGGCATCAATATTGATGGCAGGTTTGTTGGGCACTGAGAAGCTGTTTGAGACCCAAATCACCAGCACAAGACAGAAATAGTTGATGGAAGGTTCAGATTCATGGCTTGTGTGGCATTCATGTTCCTGTACTTTTTATTATTACTTACACTTTTTCCAAAGTCAAAGATAAGCACTTTTCAAGCACTTTCCACATACATTTCTAAACTTTACTAGCACTTTACAAGTGTGGCAAATTCAAATATGAACACGTCCTTTATTGTATTATATCAGATGCTATTTGTTATTTTATTCTATAGTATTCATTCATTCATTTTCCTTCGGCTTAGTCTCTATTTCAGAGGTCGCCACAGCGCAATGAACCTCCAACTATTCCAGCATATGTTTTACACAGCAGCTGCCCATCCAGCCACAACCCAGTATTGGGAAACACCCATACACACTCATACACACACACTACGGACAAACACACAGAAATGCCAACTGGCCCAGCTGGGACTCGAACCAGCGACCTAATTGCTGTGAGGCGACAGTGCTAACCACTGAGCCACCGTGCTGCCCGTTATTCTAAAACATAAAAAACAATGTTTTCTCTTTGTTTAAACTATTTCTTTAAAATGAGCTAAAACAATAAATTTCTTGAGTTTTGGGGGGGGACAACCTTAATTGTTTTATGTTCGATCCACTTTTTGTACCATCTAATTGTTAATTCCTTCATGTTCCCCCAACACAAATAGTTTGTGTGAAACCCAACATTTTATACAGTGTTTGTTCAATATTGAATTTCTGTCATTTGCTCTCCTAAATGATATTTACTTGCATCTTAAATATGTCATCTTTCATCTTAAATTTATGTTTATTTTAATTGTAAAGACTGCAGATTAAAAATACAGAGAGATCATGCTTCAGGCACATGCGCAGAGCATGTATTTCATGAAGAAGCAATAAAACTTAGCTAATTTAATTTAAATGTTTAATTTGTATTACCTAGTTAGTAAAAAGTTGATACAAAAGCAAACCAATTACATTTTGAAGCCATTTCAAGCACTTTATTCAAAATCTAAGCACTTAGCACTGGTATAACTACATTAAAAAAGTCAAACTTTATTTCCTGAGTATAGCTTCCAATTTTAGAGATGCGTGATGTTTTCACATCCTCTTCTATTTTTCTGTGGTAATATTTACACAAGTGGTTCTGCATTTTCAAGAAAATCTATACAAATCTTTACAAAACTATTAAGATTTCAGATTTCATAAGCTATTCCGATACACTCTGGGAATAACTTACTGAGGCTTCTAACTGAGTCTTTATGAGCTTCTTATTGCTTTACCTTGGTTAATTTTATGAGAGTCATTTGCTTCCTGTTAACATCTGGATTAAATCCAATCACGGCTTTCTGAGAATTAGACAAGCCATCCTTCAGTATGAGTGAGAGATCTCCGGCATCGGGTTTCCAGACATACATTTTGACCACAACATCACTTGCGGTTTTATGAAATGATTCTGACAGCAGCTCAAAAATACTCAATCAGTAGAATACACAAAGGCTAGAAACTTGGCTGTCAGCGAGTCCATTACAGTAATTACATAGTGAAAGAAGAAGCATTATAATCATGTCCTGGCTTGAAATATGCTTCCACCAAAGTAAGTTGCACTTTTTTGATCGGGTTATCGCTAACATCTCTAGCCTTTTCAACTTCAAAGTATCAACACTGCTGTTATGTGGATATCTTCTTACAGCATGAAGGAATAATGAGTGAATTTGAGCGTACGAGCTTTTTGTGTATTTCTAGAACTTATTTGCATCTTGTCATTTACTTTTTTACGCAACATCCTAAAGAAAGCACAACATACTGATTATTCATTCAAAACTATTCCCTTTAATTGTTGTTATAAATATACTTCAGCAATTTAGATCTTGTCAGAACCTCAAGTAAATTACATGTTGTTGTTTTTTAAGTTGTCTATTCTCTAATATCAGGTGCTGTGTTTTTAAAAATCTTAAGATTAGGAAAGAAAAGTAGTATTTATAAATGTATAAAAGCAAGTAGGGCTGCACGATATTGGAAAAGATTTCATTAATTTAGATCAACTGGGATGATCAAGTCTTTTTTCTATGCAGTGCATCATAAAATAAACTAAATTGCATTTTTTACAATTATTAGCCCTCCGGAGTTTTTAGCTTCCCTGTATATTTTTTCCCCAATTCCTGTTTAACGGAAAGAAGATTTTGCTAACACATTACTAAACATAGTAGTTTGTTCTGTAGACAATCGAAAAAAATGTATTGCTAAGAGGGCTAATCATTGTAACGATCACCAGCGATCTAGGCACTGTAGGTCGCTGGTTAACTACACACAAACCACATGAACTACCACTACCAGAATGCTTTGCGACAATCAACATCTGACTCAGCTGATGGTCATTTGGACACACACAGATACACACTCACAGCTGTGGTTCATTCCCACTTATCACCAGCACTATATACTTCAGTTTGTGTGCCTTGTTTTTGTTTTTTAGTCGCTCCTAAGATGCCTGTTTGTTTCCTGGTTTGTTTTGCCTTGTTTTAGTTGTCTTGTTTTGTTATATTTTTTCACTAAATGTGTTTAAATGCTACGTTTGGAGCTGCACTTTGTTTTTCTTCTCTGCATTACACACTAGGGTTGGGCAATGTCGACCAATTTGGCATTGTATGATGTCTAATGTGAAACATCAAGATGGCATCGTTGTCATAGGCAGCGGTGAATTAATTATTTATGAATAATTAATTCATTCATAACTGTTTATGTATATTATTTGTAGCCAACTGTTTCAACTATCTGACCCACATGGTCTTTGTTTTACCCATAACCAAATCATAAACAAAGATGAGTTACACACAAATTACCACCTGTCAATCACTTTTTCCACGGCACTCTGGCATGAATAGGCAGAGTGATCTGTGTCGTTATAATGGCGTCAACAAACTTGGTTGGTGTAAAAGGTGCACAACCAACAGGAACCAACCAACAGTATCTGAGGTGAAAGCAAATGGTTGAAGCAGTGTACTGACGCTGTGACGCACTACCTGATAGATTCAAAAGACCAAAGAGTCATTAGATAGAGACAAGATTAATTAAATATCACGTTTAACAACTATAGTGAGACTCGATCCAGCGGTACATCCTTGATAAACTGCCCGACGTGCACTGCTCTCTGGGGATTTGTGCTCAAAGTACCCGCTGACTGCATGGAGCTCAGACGTGCGTGTATGCTAAATGACAGAGTGTCTGTCTGTGTGTGTGTGTGGTCACGTGATGTGCCTTTGCACAAAGATCTGTTCTGAAACGCCAGTGTGGACGTGGATTGTTTTTGTTTTAAAATGGCATTTTAAAACTAAGATGTATTAGTGTAAACGGGGCCTAAATGTGTTTTTTTTGCGAGCGGGTTGCTGCTGCGACGGGGGCTGGGCGGAGGATCTGCTGAGCCGGCATCGTGATGTATATCGGCCATCGGCGATGGACCATGGGGCATCGTCTATCGACCCAACCTTACTACACACCGAATTGTGACAATCATATTGATCTTAAAATCTATTTAAAATTACTGCATTTATCCTAACTGAAATTTCTCTAGAAGGAAAAATATTATAGGAAATACTGTGAAAAAATCCTTGCTCTGTTAAACAGGAAAAAAAAAAAATAACAGGAGGGCTAATAATTTTGACTTCAACTATATATAAATAAAGTTAAATAACAGTGCTTTATGGTTTTCTGGAGAGTCTAACAGTATTCAAGTACAGAATTTAAACGTAAAATAACATGGTCATCATTGTATTATAAATTTTTTTTAATAATATTTAACATTACCTTTTATTGTTTAATAATCTAATTCTGCGATGTGACTATTGCAGATACGCACATTGCTCAAACGATTTGTTGTTCAGCCCTAAAAGAAACTATTTACAGCTCAGTTTTTCAATTCAAACTTTGTGTACATGAAAAAACACCCATCATTTTGCCACGGTTGGCGTTTCTATTTAAATGGTCTCTTGTCTTTGTCCAGAGGACAGACACAGTTGGAATGAGGGGGGGAGTCCTTCTGTGACGGTTGGGCAGACACCAGCACCCCCTCTGTGCCAGGACTCCCCCGGTCTTCTCCATCTGGCACACCAGTGGGAAGATAAAGCGCCAGAACTGCATCTTCCCGTCCTCCTGCATGCTGCTTCCTCTTGTCCTCATGATACAGTCTGGAGACTGCACTCAGTGGGACTCACAAACAAAATAAATAAATAAATAAACCCAAACCATTTCCATCAAACACTACAAACTCTGTCTATAGCCTTTAAAAACAGCTTAAGACAGCACCTAGCACCTCAACGCTAGTGAAGCGGTTGCTGTATGCTTTGTGGAAGATTTTTTTTGTCTATAATAGCTGACAGAAAACTGCGACTTGTTTTCTGCCTGCAGTCAGGATGAATGAAGAATATTCCATGGTCTGACTATCCACTGAGAGGAGAAAGTGCTAGCGAAGGGATTTTTGCTGAGCAAAAAAAAACAAAAACACAATGTTTGCTAAATTCAAACAAACACAGAACTGTTTCAGAGCAGCTGGTCAGTGCTGACCTTTTGAATTGAAACAGGACACTAATTACACCCAATTATTCTCCTTACATAGTGAATACCAACTGATTTATTTAAACAAACACTGTAAGGAGACTCCAAACCTGAGCAACAACATCAAAACATGCAGGTACTCAATGTTTTCTACAAGTATTTGTGCACATACTAGAGGAAAACATACTAAAGAGTCTTAGTTCAAAACAGATACTTGATATTAAATGATCTGTAACAGATAAAGCAATTGACATGGTAAAACCTAAGGCTGCACGATAAATCTAAATTTATTAGGGCTGCACAATATATTGTTTCAGCTTCGATATCGCAATGTGTACATCTGCAATAGTCGTATCACAGGATATGCAATGTTGAGTTGGTATTATAGTTGATTATATAGTTGATTATAATCAGAGTTTATAATTATAATAAAGCAGAGTTTAAACATAATGGAGTAAAAGTCTATCATCTGTATGCATTTTTTAAAGAGAGAGTTCACCCAAAAATTCAACTTTGCTCACTATTTTCACTACACCCTTCACTTGTTTTAAATGTTTATGAGTTTCTTTTTTAAGTTGAACACACAAAAAAAGATAATTTAATAACTCATATACGTTTAAAACAAGTGAAGGGTGAGTAAATAGTCAGTAAATTTTCCTTTTTGAGTGAACTATCCCTTTTAGGCCTGTGACTGTGTGAACATTTCAATATTGTGTCAAGATTACATGATATACAATAAAGACTACACAGTGTTGTTTATTCAATATCTGTACCTGAAAAGTGTTAGACCCTCCAGAAAACTATAATTCACCTTTATCTTTTGCTATATTTTATTTATCTATACTTGTAACCTATTTGTTATATGTTATTCAAGAAACACTCCCCTACAAAATCACCCCAATCAATCTAAAATGAAGAATCCTTTCCAAATAAAGCTGTTTAAGTCATCTGGTGAAATGGTATTTACATCGCAATATATATCACAGAAATACAAAATAATATCACAATGTCAGATTTTTCCAATATCTTGCAGTCCTAATTCTCATGCACATCTTGTCAGTCAAGCACAGCTCTGTGATCACTAATAAACCTCATCCAAAGGCCAGAGGGCGCTCTTACATGGAAATTGCAAAACTGCTGCAAAGAAGAGACACAACCTCTTTGTCAACAGATCAAACGGTGCAAAGGATTTAACTGCTTTCATTGATTCAATGTGATTAATAAACACACTTGCATTACAACATCACTGCATCCTCTTTTATTTTCAATCTCTCAGAAAAGAGTGTCACACTGTTTTAAATGACTAAAGAGGCAATAATATAGGAATAGTTCTTTTCTCAATCCAAGATCCCTTAAAACAATAAATGCAATGCACTGATAGTAAAATTTCTTAGTTTATACTGATAGGCAATTATTCAGTGCGCAATGTGCTGAAAACTGATATTTACAGTTTATATCTTTTTTTTAAATGAATGGTAATTAATTCCACAAAGTGGAATTCATTTGCAATTAATTAAAATTAAAATCTTATTATGTCCATTTTAACAAGACAAACTGGCCTCATCCATAAACAAAACACATTTCTCAAATTATTATTCTTAACTCAGTGAATAAAAACTGAAGATTAAATGAAGATTTCTTTATCTCATTTATGGTTCAATGATTCACAATAACAATAATAACTAGGCCTGTCACAATAATCAATAAATATCGACTTATCGCACAACACGTGGACATGTCCTCATTAATTTTTGGTAATGCAATATATAACTCCCATACAAAAAAAAAACATTCTAACCCCATTTTAGTTAATTGCACAGCCTCTCTATCTCTATTGGATGTATCAGCGTCAGTATGGTTAAAAAAACGCTATAATATTTACAATAAATTACTATAGTATATTTTCATGTGGGTGCCTGATGACTGAAAATAGATCTGTTACATTTTTCTAGTTCTTTTTACCTTGGACATTTTTGTTAACATTTGTTATTATTATTTATTTGTTTAGGATACCCGTTTTCACATTCTGATTTCAATGCCTAATTATTAAATAGTTAAAATGACTTTTAATTATAATTAAATGAAATATTCTTAAGAATAAAATAGTATGTGTTCTTTGGAGTACTTGCACTAGGTGTACTTGCATTATGATGCTATTATAGTGTCAAAATGTTCTTAAAATTACAATAATATAATTTACCACAATACATTTTTTTGCTTTATATCATACCACAAAAGATAGATATCATGACAGGCCTTATAATAACTACTACTAATAATTATTATTATTATATTAAAATAAGCAAAATACTAAAAGCACAAAGTTTTAAACTATTGTTTATTAAAGAACAGGGTGTGAATGTACGTTAATATAAAATCAACGCTTTGTCATAATTAAAAATCACACAAATCGCTACAAAAAAATGCGATTTGTAATGTGCATATGGGTGGCTTCTGTTATTTGTTTCCAGTTATTTTAACATTACAAAAACAGATCATAAACACACTTGTTTTAAGTGCAAATAGTTTCATTGTTGCACTTTGCTATTCTTAATTATTTACCTGCAGTGCTTAATGAATCAGAATTTGTTGGCATTCAAACAAACCAGCTTACATTCACTGCACAACAAAAGTGTAAATTGAGCGGGAGGGCTGTGAAAGAGCTTCAAAAAGTTAGTTAACCAATTAATTAACCCTTTCCAGAGACACCACATAATTTCACCTGTTCATATTGCCACAAGTAGGACATTCAATCTGTCCTATTTAACAGAATTTGCCTCTATATGTTTTATTTAAACTAGTATTAGTATTGTGAAAATAGCCATAAATTAAATGTTCTCCATTTTATGTGATTTTATATATTTTTCATTTATTTTTGCTTTTGAATTGCATTATGGGACCTTGATTTATACTTCTAGCAACTGTTGATATTGAAAAGTTGTAAAGCAAGACTTTTATTGATATTTTTTAATACTTTGAACTGACGTACTGTCTTGGTTGGCATTGTATATTACGGTACAAAAACCTTGTAATAAACTGACAGTACATCTTTTATATCATAGACTTAGTTCTATATAAATATAATTTCTTACTCAATATACTGTATCAAACAACTAAAATGCCAATAAAAGTCATTTTGTTAAGCTGTAGAGTTGAATGTTCAACTTCAGAAGTCAACAGGGCAGAGATTCAATTCTTGACTAAATAAATGGACAACACCTCAAACAGATCTGCGTCCTCAGCAAATAGTTTATTTGTTAAACACACCAGATCATTAATGCTGCATAAACGTCAAGCAATCCTCCCTATCAGTACTGAGGCTCCCTCTACATTCATTTTCCTGAGTGACAGTGCACAGGACCACATGCATGTCAATATGACAAGCGCTTGCCTGAGTTTATTGGATTATCGAAAATCGCGGTGACAGAAAAGAGTAGCAAGAAGAAAATCAACAAAGACAGTTGGGGAACAGTGTTTGTGTTTCTGCATGCTTGGATTGGGCCACAGACAGAGAGGGAGGTCACCTTCACACGACTCGCTGGCACTAATCATACCTTAGGCACGTCCTTCTGCCTAATGGAGCCACCACAATGGTGACGGGGCCCGGTGACTAACTCGCTAATCTATTAAGTTACGCGCAAAACCGCAAACTGGACATGCCTGTGGCATCATCAGCGCTCTGCAAGAGCTAAGAGTGAGCTGTATGAGAAAAATACGATTACAGGATTGATTTATAAGGATCCAAAAATGCATGTTTATGTCAAAAGTACCAATAAATCACCAAAATAAAACTCTAGATTTGATCTAAATAGTGTAAACAAAAAAGTGAATTTAAATATATTACAATATTATAATGTACAGTATGAAAATTGAATCATTTTAAGACCTGCATTTGAGCTTTTATTTAATACGGTTAATAAACTATTTCTGTTAATAAACTATTCAAAGTGGTCATACTAAAATGTATTTAATTTTAAATAAAAATGCACTGAAATGAAAATTCTGGGCCGAAACCAAAATTGACAATTCTGCATGCACTTGGCCAAAAAAAAGGAAGATGCTTTGTAATAATAATTTATTATTTTATTAAAGAACATAACGTAATTTGGTAAGACTTTTTAAATTTAAATCAATAATTGTAGCGTTGTCATGACAGTACAGTAGTTATTGTAAGCAGAAAGAACAAGCATGCTACATAAAAATGCAATGAATCAGCGAATGCAGCGAATTACTTGAAAGGACTTTGCTTTTCGGGTGAGCATGTGCAGTTCATGCTTAGACGTATACATGAACATAAGTGAAATATTGAGCTATTCTGAACTCTGACCGTGACGCGTGGGCAAGTTAGTCAAATTTGCACTACACTGCTCTTGCACTTTGGTCAGTGTAGCAACAAACCACACTTGCATGGCACAAGCCATTGAAATGAATGGGTTTTATAATTCCACATCTTGTGTGAAACGCCACACTGTGACTACAGCTGGAAGGACAGTGAAACCAACGCACTGAACACTGCTAGGATATGTGTCGTATCATAGCCTTTTTATTTTGCCTTTTATTGTTGCCTGTTTTTCTAAATCCCTTTTTTAGCCAATAATTTGTGGAGGCCGAAACTTTGTTGCATCCGTAATTCATTAAAAAACACTTGTTGGCAAATGGGCCAAACCTAGTCAACCTTAAGATTTAAATAGACAAATAATTATTAATTTGGGTCTTCATAAGATTTTCTTTTATATTACCTATTGTTACACTGAATAACAATTTAATATGTGTCTATCTATGATAGGCATTTTTTGTTCTACTGTATGAAACAAATGTAAAGCTCTATTCCAGTTGTATTGTTTTGATGCTTGAAAACCCACATGGTGCTTTTTTATGCACCGTGATGGACACAAGCCAATGGTCTAGCCTCAGTGCATAAACAGCTGCTTTACATAATGCAATACTTAAATACAGTGAGACACATTAAAAATATGGCTGATCGAGATGAAGCTGTAGCGAAACAGCCACTATATACACATTTTCAAAACCTGTGACAGAATATCAGTTGCAGCCTTCCATGTGCAAGCTGCAACTTGGTAATCAACCTGGTAATCGTAAACAACCTCTGTTGGCTGACATTTCTATATCATCATAGCATCCAGCCATAGCATGAGCCATTATTGTGTCAAACTGAAGTATGGTCAAATATCAAACACACATATAAAAATGTAAGCACCAGTATTAACAAGCATCAAAACGATAGGCTTTCGCTTGTGAACAAGCTGGAAACAATATAATAGTTGGACTTTCAATAGTAAAGCTTGCACAGTAAGGTCTCTTTCTTAGCTTAGATAGAGTCGAAAATAAATCAGGGCAAAGCTGATCCAATTACCTCTCAGCACAAACCATCAAAGCTGTAACTTAAGCAAATAACGTAGATCCTTAAACACATCAATATAGCCTCGGCTACTGTTCTTATAAAGGGTCTGGGTGGCGTCTCTGGGCCAAAGTCTGTTTCTACTTTCTGTTAAATGGAGATGTCCCATAAAGCTGAGGTGTAAATGGTTTATAATGCCACCAGCAGGCCCACTAATGGAGAACCTGCTTTCAATCAGCAGTCAAATTACTTCAGAATTGGCTTCCAAACACTTAACTGCTTCACAGGACTCTAAACACGGAAGGCAAATATGAAAACTTTACAATTACAGTGACAGCAAGCTGGGTAGAGTACACATGTGACTTCAGCCACTTTAAGGGAATAAATCACCTTAATGAAAAAAAAATAAAAATAAAAATATTGAATGTCTCTTGACATTATGCACTCAACAAGTTGTTTGACATTAGCATTTCAAAGCCTTTCCAAATATGTAGAGTTTTAAATTTATATTGTACATCTGCAAAAAGCTGATACATGATCGTTGGCTTCAACCAAAAGCCAATGGATAGACAAATAAAGAAAATATTGCTCAAATGAGGCAACATAATGCTAAATATTAACTTGATGCAAAAATCTTAAAGGTATGGTTAACCTAAATATGAAAAACTGCTATTAATTTATGCACGCTTCCTATTTTTACACTTTAAAAAGCAATCAGTTATTTTACTTTGAAACAGTGAGTAAACCTGTTGCCTTAAAAGCGACAAGTTGACTTTAAACATGCAAGTAAATTGTAATGTAACTTAGCACTGTTAAGTTGACTTAACTTAAGGTAAACTAATCACTTTAAATACAACAGGTTTACTAATGTTTTATATGTAAAGTCAACGCTTCACTTTTTACAGTGCACCCTTTATGCATTATTGTTGCATCCATGGTCCTTGATGATTCACAAAAACGTCAATGGCTACAGATTTTTTAAAATACTGTGAGTATTTCTTTGACACTAAGGCCCAATAAAGTGAAACAATCAGTCTATTTAAGAAAATAAACATTATTTACAACATTATTACCTTTAATCCACAGTTGCTGCAAAGCAGTCTCAAGAACATACACAAAGGCCTAGAGTGCAAGTGTAAATTTAATAGAATTTTTTTTATTGCAAATATTTCTTTTCACAGTATAAATTGGCCTTCATAAATTAGCATCAGGGCTGGGTGATACATTTGAATAAAATACAAATGTAATAGAAATCGTAATTTAGCAAAAGCTGCAATTGTCATGCACATTTTGTCAGGATGTCGTTCTGCATCAGGTCTATTAAGTAGTGGATGTATGCTACTATGAGGGTTGGGGTAGGTGTAGACGTTAATAACACACAATGTAATGGGTAATTTGATAATAATACAAATAATTCTCGTTTCTAGCAACAAGCACTCCCACATGTATTGGACCTGATCTAGTACGTCATCGTGCTACAGGCTGCAGCAAAGGCACACTCCATCTTGTCAGGAAAGGCTGTGATCAGTAGTAAATCTCTTCCGAAGGCTAGATGGCGCTCTCATGCACAGGAAATCCCTATAGCAACACAGGAAATCCTTATAGCACTTGCTGAATAAATAGATTTATTTCTTTCATTGATCTAGTGAAGGATTGATTCACAGAAGGATTTATTTCAAACACTCGACTGAAGATATGTTGATGAGTTCGAAGTAAAAACTTTTTTTTCAAATGTGTGCTTTCAGATGTAGCAGCAACACAGAATCGTAGCTCACTCAGAAGCTACACATAATCCATCATTATCGCAAAAACAACTCAAGCAAATGCTGCTCCATCTGACAGCACATGCTGGATATTTACTACTGATTACAGAAACGGTTTTGATAAAAAAAATATTTAACAAACCATTAACTAATACTATTAGCTCAATAAACTACTAATTAGCTGCTTATTAATAGTTAGTAAGGTGAAAGTTGAGTTTAGGTTTTGGGGAGTACTAGGGATGTAGTATAAATTGTTACTATAGTATGTATATAAACTGTTGATATTGCAATAATAGGCAATTATAGTGTTACCCCGGTTTTTACTGACAAAGTATGCATTAAAATCACCTTAGGTTAATTGCCCAACCCTAATTACCATACACATATAGGTGTAGTTACAGTATATAGGAAATTAACAAATTTTTGGCAACAAAATTAGAAAATCTCATGTCATCAAGATCAAAGCAGTTAAATCCAGTCTTTCAAAGCTTTGTCTTTTATTTAGGTGCTTAAATTACACATCTTGATCATTCCTGAAACTTCTAAAATGCTGAAGATTTTAACGACACTCACTGTGCCACATGACTCCTAAAAAAAGTGTTGACTAGGCTGAATCGTTTAAATAAAAACTGTGTATTCCCATGCCAGAGCCCAACGTGCCACTGAGAAGTCCAAGAGACTTTCAGTTCCCAGATATGAGTCCTATAAATGTTGATCCCCGACACCACAACCGATGCGCTACAGAAATAAAATCTCTCATTAGAGCCCAGGCCCTGAAATTACCCAAATTCAGCGCATATGGAAACCATAAGACAGCGTCAGCGAGGGGGAAGTATGCACCAAGTGGCTTTTCAGCATGTGGCAACAGAGGGCCGGGCATTTTGAACGTGCCAATTAGCTCCCCGTGCCAGAATGAAGTAGGTAAGAGGGTGGAAGGGGAGAATGCAAAATTATATTGATACTGACAAGAACAAAACTGCTAAAAAAATAATTGGAACTGTTATAAATGTGTTGTCATAAAGCACATAATGTGTTAAAAATATTACACATTATTAAATAGATTGAATTTTATATTCAATCAACACATAAAAAATGTCCCAGAACTCGTGTAATAATTCATTTAAGACAGTTTGAGTCAGTTCAACACATTTTTAAGAGTAAAAAGAGGGTCTGCTATGGATTTTTGCATATTAATGACATATAAGATAATATGCTAACCCACAGTAAATGTATCCAGAGGATCCTTTTTCAAGTATGTTGCTTTTATTATATTTAATTTCACCAGGTCACAATGATCGACTGTATCTGAAATGTGTCCAGCAAAGCAACAAATGCAATGACATAAATGTTCCTGTGATCCAATCACACGTGTGATATGGGTGAAGATAATGTCAGTTCATCTTAATGCCTGTCAAAAAAAATAGACCACAAATGTTCTCCAGCCAGCCTTTCGCCTCAGGAGCCATTCTGTCTTTATGAACAAAACCAGAACTGACAGAGTATTAAACTAATTACACAGACCGAACGAACAGTAGGACCAGAAGACTGCACAGAATCAAGAAAATGATGTTGATCCAGTCCAAATTATTCAAGACTTCTGATGCAATTGCACGAAACTTGCTCTTGAGCTTTTCCAGATCATATGAAACTGCTGACATGCTTCACATGCACTCTGAAATGCACTCCTGAAATATGTAGGTTGTTTGTTTTTTCATCAATAATAACCCTGGACAGTTGAAGCCCTCGCCCACAGTGCTCACGTATGGTCATGTATATTATAGGCTCCCTTCTTAAAATAACTCCTGACAGACAGATTCGCTCTGTGGAAGGACCTAGGAAAGGGCAACAAAACCAGTGTAACAAATAATGCATAATGCCTATAGCATAACAAAAGTGGCATTGTTCTGCGGGTACCACACTGCATGGGTGATGTTAAAGGGACAGTTCACTCAAAAATTAAAAGTCTGTCATCATTCATTCACCCATACGCTATTGTGTTTTTTAAAGGTTCTAAAATTGTGGACAGCACTGCTATAGAATAACCAATTAGGCTCCCAAAAGAACCTTTCAGTTAATCATTTTTCTTAGTGCAATAAACATTTTAATCTCAAGAACCTTTATAAATAACCTTTTGAGGTATCTTCAATGAACCATCAATGCAAATAAAGAACCTTTATGGTGTTTTAAACCTGCACGAATACCTTTCTTTCTGCTGTTCTGCAGAATGTTAGATACTGACAACCTCAGTCGCCTTTCACAACCTCTAGAAGAAGAAAAAAGATAAATAATAGCTCAGACTGCAAATATGCAGAGCATCTTTTGTGCTACACGATAAACTCGTACAGTTACGTACAACGTTATGACTAAATATTTTGATTTTGGTTTCTGAGTGAACTGGCGTTTTAACGGAGTGTGCAAAAATTACTCATTTAAACCACACTGACACATTTCTGTAAAGCCTCACCTAAATAACCACAAAAAGGTCAATTATACTTTCTAACAGAGCGGTTTGGATATAAGAATTGGTTTAAAGCGTCAAGCGTTAAAGGTTTGGAAACATGCAAGTTGCGAACTCATTAGCCTATGCGATGTGGCGGCGTTTGATTATAATGCGATTAGATATACTGAACTCAGCAGACATCGTTTTTTAAAGGCAGCCCACGGCTATGTTTTCGTCACACACACAAAAAAACATAAATATGTTTGTATAATATTTATATGTGGGAGTTTGCGTTTCTAAACATGCACGCTCATCCAGACGGTGGCATCTTGGGGGGAAATGCATTAAATCTTATCCACGTACGTGATTGGAATTAATGTACACGTTCCAGACGTATGCATAAGTAAACAAAACATTGACGCGATTCCACAACACTAATATGTGACATATTTTACATAAGATCAAGCATCTTTGGAGAAGTGAGCTCGCGCTCGGCGGGCTTAATGATAGAAGAATGTCCCGCGACACTTGTTCTGTATGTTTATGCATATGAACATGCATGCAAATGTCTACCCTGCAGTATAGACCAACAACAGATCAACTTCGTAAGTTATCATTACGCAGTTCATTTACATGACAGAACTGCACTTGAGATCCTCTTCCAAAATTTAAACCACGAGGCACTAAAATGACAGTCAAAATACGGTCCGCCTTGCTTGTAACTTGCTGTGCAACTACACGAACTCATTTACACCAGCCTTATTTGCAAACCACCCTAAACTAAATATCTGCAAGTTTTTTAATCGTTCGGTTAGCTAGTGCACTAGCTTAGCCGACGTCAACTCACCCGTTAGTTTCTCTAAGAAATAACTAGTATTTCGCGACCGCTCCAAACCTCGTGGCTATGAAGCATGGTCATTAATTCAAACAATAATAACAGCTTTATGTAAAACAAGTGTCACGAACGAGACTGAATGAAAGAGGGAAACGCGCTGAACTCACCGTCTCTCCGTTCCGCCGCGGTTTGCATTTCTTTCCGTGCACGGCAACCCCTCGCTTCACCGGGTTCACTTGGCCACGTACAAATCCACTTTTAAAATCGACTGGAAAAATTCTTTGATTCCACAGAGTAACGACCCCCTTCCTTTACTAATGTGCCACGCGGCCGTTATAATCCCGTTATTGAGACCGGTCGCTATAACTACGGTGGAGTGGAAAAGCTTCTATTGTTGTGAAAGTGTGAATCCAGAGTTTGTGTGTCGCGGAGTTGTGCTTCAGCTCCAGAGCGGTCGGAGACTCTCTCTCTGCTGGTCTGCCCGCCTGCCGTCCCCTCAATCACGCCGTCTCCCTCCCTGACTGCCTCACAGGTTGCTCGCGCGAATTTTCGGAAACATTCGTGATCATTCGGCCGTTTGCGAATCGATTAGATAGTCTCCGCTTAGATTAGTGTATTGCTTTATGAGACGGAGGTATTTAGAGGGATTTAGTCTAAACCGATTGAGATATTCGTTTAGGTTTAACCTACATTACTTACATTTAATCAAAGATTAGGCTTTGTGTGATCATTTCAATATAATATATTGCAATCTGTCCAGTCATTTTCATTTGAAACGATGAATAATTACATTAAGTTGATTAAAACAGTATTATTTTATATTGTTGTTGGCTAGTTTTTATTAATAGTAATTTTACAATTTCAACTGAAGTAATTTTTTATTAATATTTGTCTTCTTTTTTATTCATTTGTTATTGATTTTGTTTTATTTTAAGTTATTTCCATAAACATTAAACAAAAGAGGCAGAAAATCTCTGTAATAATCTCTCTAATATAATATGGATGACGCGATGACGCGGTGGCGCAGTGGGTAGCACAATCGCCTCACAGCAAGAAGGTCGCTGGTGCATTTCTGTGTGGAGTTTGCATGTTCTCCCCGTGTTGGCCTGGGTTTCCCCCGGGTGCTCCGGTTTCCCCCACAAGTCCAAAGACATGCGCTATAGGTAAATTGGGTAAGCTAAATTGTCCGTAGTGTATGTGTGTGAATGAGTGCGTATGGATGTTTCCCAGTGATGGGTTGCAGCTGGAAGGGCATTCACTGTGTAAAAACATATGCTGGAAAGTTGGCAGTTCATTCCGCTGTGGCGACCCCTGATTAAAGGGACTAAGCCGAAAAAAAAAGAATGAATATAATATAATATACTTACTTTTTAAAAATAGTTTTAGTTTTCTTGTTTTAAGACATCTTTACCTATATTTACGTAAAGGCTTCTCTACGTCAGTTTAAAATTCACCATAAAGATAATTCTGCAGATGCAATGTATAAAAGCTAGACTAAACAATGCCTGATCTAACACACCTCTAGTCTAGTATCAAAATATACAGTTTCAACTGCTGTGTAAATGCATTTTTGCCACCTCTGAGCAGCATTAATCATTCAGTGTAAAAAAGCAATGCTGCATAGAAGCCAAACCAAAGGTGTCTTTATAGTTGAGTAACAACTGATCTGTTGCTGCTCAAAATGCCACACTAATGCCAAATTAAATCATGCCTGCTCTGAACCACCTCAGCTGTTGTGTAATGCATGCCACCTCTGAGCAGCAATTAACTGTTGGTTGAAACTAGACACACTGTAAACTTGCTGTGTAAATAAATGTATGCCACCTCTGAGCAGCATTAAACAATCTGTTAAGGCACTCAAATGCCACTTTAGAAGCACTTCTGTGTTAGCTTTGTAAATATGCCATTACATTTTATAAGGCACCTTTTGCACTTTTGCTGACTGCTCAACATTCTGTGTTATACAGATACAATGCCGCATAAAAACCAGACTAAATTATGCCTGCTTAGACCCACGTCAGCTACTAGTATACTATTGTACTTGCTGTGTAAATTCATTTATACCACCATTGAGCAGCATTAAAATGTTTCCATAAAGACACTTACTGTAATTGCCACTTTAGAACCACTGACTACATCTGCAATATCAACTTGGGATATGTTAAAGCGATAGTTCACCAAAAATGGAAAATTCTCTCATCATTTACTCACCCTTCACTTTTTCAAAAACTTGTTTGAGTTTCTTTCTTCTGTGTAACATAAAGGAAGATATTTTGATGAAAGCTGGAAACCTGTAACCATTGTCTTCCTTGATATTTGTTTATCCTGCTATGGAAGTCAATACAGCTTTTCAGCATTCTTCAAAATATCTTCTTTATTATTCAACAGAGGAAAAAAACTCATAAAGGCTTATATGCAACACTTTACTCTAAGTAAGCAACAATTCACACCATTTACTACTATCTTGTTACATGTCTATTATTATGATATGAACTATTTATTAGCACTAATAAAGTACGATTTTATTTTACATCCCTAATCCTACCCAATTACAACCTTACTAACTATTAAAAAGCAGTATCAGTAGTTTATTGAGCTAAAAAAATCTTAATTAATAGTTTGTTAATAGTGTGAATTGTACATTAAAATAAAGTGTGACAGGGTTATAACAACTTTAGTATAAGTAAATACATAGAGAGTAAATTTTTGTTTTGGGGTGAACTATCCCTTTAAGGTTATTCTGAGCCTACTTTCTATATCATTAGAAAACATGGTAACCCACATTGTGGAGTGATTCACTTCAAAAGAATGAGTAACTTCAAACTACTTAGCATTGAAGAAACATATTTTCTATGCAGTTGTCTCACTTTTGGCCAGATAGATTCAGTGCACTTTGGATACTAATCGAGCGTCTATTTTATACACTTGTACTCATTTTCTCAGTTTTCAGTTCTGAAGCAAACTGAATAATGAATTGATATTAGAGTAGTCTGCAACATTTCTGAAAGGAATCCATTACATGTTCCTTGGCAGAGAAATTTCACTGGGTTTTACTATATTAATTTCTTGAAAATGGGGCACAAAATAAGAACTCAGTAAGATATACTAAATAGCTTGCTGAAAATGGTTATTTATTGACTGATGAATTTTGCAGTGTAACTATCTTGACTTAAAGACATAGATCATACAAAACTGCAGTACATTTAAAAATATATATTTTTGCTGCTTGTTCAAACTACTTATTTAAAATCAGCTGAATTAACACAATTCTTGAGTTTTTTGGGGGGACAACTTAATCATTTTATGTTCGTGCATTCATTCTCCTTCGGCTTAGTCTCTATTTCAGAGGTCACCACAGCAGAATGAACTGCCAACTTATCCAGCATATGTTTTACACAGCGGATGCCTTTCCAGCTGCAACATCCACACACACTCATTCACACACACTCATTCACACACATACACTATGGCCAATTTAGTTTATTCAACTCACCTATAGCGCATGTCTTTGGACTATGGGGGAAACTGGAGCACCCGGAGGAGCGCTCGAACAAAGGGAGAACATGCAAACTCCACACAGAAATGTCTCCTTTAATGTTAGCAGCAACCAAATTAAGAAACTTATAAAGGTTTGTAACCACTTAAATAGTAAGTAAATTTTAATTTTTTGGTTGTAACTCAAAACTGTCCCTTTAATATGAAAAAATCAATACAATAGAAGAAAAGTCTCAAGTACACTGTTAACAATAACTTACTGGCAGCAGTTCACCAGTAACTTACTGTAAATCAATTACAGCAAAAATACTGTATTTACATTTACAGCGCTATTTATCTGGCTGTAAATGTATTTACACTATTGTATATCTTTACTGTAAAATATGCAGTAATTTTCACAATGCAACTTTAAAATAAAGTAACATACTGCATAACTGTCCTACGGTAAAATACAGTTCATATTACAGTTAAATAGTGTGCAATTTACAAAGAGTGTTAACAGTGTATAAGTGCTTGTACAGTGTGTCCTGCAGGGAGAATGTCTTCTATAATCTATATATTATAATATATAATGTATAATTATATATTATATCTGTATAATTATATAATGTATCATTATACATATTGGTTCATGGATGTCTGACCAGATCTAGTATATAGCAAAATGTTGTCACAATAACAAAGTCACATTTGTGTTTTAGCACCCCATCCAGCTATAGGCTTGTTTTGGTGACTTCTCCAAAATTCCCCAGCAGTATAGCTGAACCGGTAACCCCACTTAAAGGCTGGCTATAAAATGGAAAGCAGAATCCTCTTGAGAGGTACACGGCCTGCCACACCTCAGGATTAAGATGTACTGTTGGTGATTTTGAAATGTGAAATATTAATCAATTCCATCTAGTGGGATTTGCTCCCCCGAGAAAGATGTCTGTGTGATGGAGGATACCTTTATTTAATAGTTTGGGATATTTTAAGAGTAAAAAATTATGCTGCTATAACCATAACAGAACTCACAGTTGTTTTTAGACACTCTACTGCAAATGTTCTTTATTTCTAGCTTTTGTTTTGAGCTATGAATAGAAAGGTCTTCACAACTGTCCAATTCAGGATGAGCATTTATATTGCAGCAGCAAACCACATGTTAGACAGCTACTGAAAATGCACATGAAATATTGATTTTAGGTGAAATATATATATATATATATATATATATATATATATATATATTTATTTATTTATTTGAGAAAAAACAGACAACATAGGTTGATATTGCAGGGGTGTTGTTAGACATAAATCTCTACTGGGGACTCATAACCTTTCTTTCTTTTCCCTTTGTTTTGAGTGAGCCCTTGGCATTTCTAACTGATGTTTTCCTAATGATCAGTTAAACTCACAGACTCACGCGGGCAGGTGTTTTTGTGCGCATGCATCAGATTAACTATTGCTATCATTACAAACATTGATTCAGTTTTACATAGAGAATATTGTCTTTAGGATTACCACTCTGTTAACACTTTACAATAAGGTTGTATTAGTTAATGTTAGCTAATGCATTTACTAACATGAACAAACAATGAACAATACATTTATTACAGTATTTGTTCATGTTAGTAACATTAGTTAATGAAAATACATTTGTTCATTGTTAGTTCATGTTAACTCACAGTTTGTTAACTAATAATAACTAGCATGAATTTGGAATGTAATAATGCATTGTTAATGCAACTATTAATAAATGCTTTACAAGTATTGTTCATACTTAGGTCATGTTAGTAAATACATTAACTAACATTAACAAAACCTTATTGAATAGAGTGACCACCATTCTTAATTAATACACTGACATATAAAGTAAATAGTAACTCAAAACTCAAAGGAGTGTAACAGGTATGAAAAGTATTGTTTAATTTATGTATAGAATTACACAAAATGTGTGTTTTATTAAGTATACCTGAGGTGTTTGTCACTGTGTGTGTCTTCTCCTTTAAAATTCTAAGAAAGCTTAAGTTTTATTTAATTTCCTGTTTTGCTCCCCATCTTCCCTTTTCTGCACTGACTGCACATGGGAGAGGTGGGTGTCTGCTAAGCTCTAATTAACCTTAAATCGTCTTTACTTTAAAAATAACTTTTGAAGCTAGTTTTTATGTTTAAAGAATATTTAAACCTTTATTTTTTTCACGTTTGTTTCATTATTTTTGTGTTTTCACTTTAATTGAGGTTTTGATTTATTTTGTCTAATGGAAGCGTGTGAATGCTAAATGCCTTGCACTTTCCCTTTAACAGAGAAAAGCTAAACGGGCGAAGACACTGTAAAATCTGTGCTTTTGTTTACATCAGGTATTTTTTGCCACTTATTGTGAAGTTAATATTATTATGAGTTATATTCTTTGCTCTACTCTCTGCTCCTCCCTTTCTGCACTGACAGTGCATGGGAGAGAGAAAAGCTAAAAGGGCGAAGAACTGTAAAATCTGTGCTTTTGTTTACATCAGGAGTGATTAAAGAGCCACAACTGCTGATGTCCGTCTGATTATTCCCACATTAAAAAGAAAACACAACGCAGAACCGGTTACACTAGCATCTAGCGAAGTAGCACAAATGTGTAAATTGATTACTGTGAACAATGATCACTTAATGTAGCATCATTGTACAAAACATATTTGACAACAGAATGATGCAATACAATTGAATCACAAATAAGAATGACCTTATAGAGCCACATTGATCTAGAAAATAGCAACTTCTAATTTTCTGTCAGTCTTAGTACATGATGTAACTAAATAAATGTTAAGCCTTAAATTCTCAAAACTAGTTTGTGAATTTCTTTAGCAAGATGCTAAACAAATAGATAAACGAATAGATTTAAAAACGGTAAAACTCAATCGTTTAACTCTAGGTGACTTGTGAAATGAGCCCATTTCTAAAAAAAAAAGATAGGAGTGTTCCTTTAAAATGCTGCCTTTGAGGGAACATTCCAAGGCAGAAAGGCATCAGTCCATGTCTGAATGCAAATTCTGCTTCACTTCCTGTCTCATGACATACCTTCTTTTGATCGGATTGCAAAGGCAGTATAGATGTCTTTCACTGCCTTTGATATCCCACAATCATGTGTGTTCCATTTCTGGCAGTTGAACTAAAAAACTAAAATAAACATGGCATCTTAAAGTGCCAATTGGGTGTCATTTTGTGTATGTTGTTGACCAACATTTTTCACTTTTAATGGCATTTCAAACCTCTTTCTATTTTGTTACATGATTAAATCGTTATGCTTTCTCAGAAATGAGTCTGAAATCAGCCTTCATGCACAAACACTGCATCCAGCATCACTGCCTGATGATTAACCAATCAGAATCAGTATTTCAAAACATATTTGACAGTGTATGATTGACCATGCAGAATCAAGGATAAAAAACCCCCAACATATTACACCTACAGATGTGAAATATGGTAAGTATGACCAATCAGATTTATTCCAGAAGTATTTCAAAGACTGAAAGAATAGCACTCTATTTTTGTCATATGAACTGAAGCGATGTTTAAAGTCTGTTTGAACCAGACATTGCTGAGACTTTCATTTCAGTATGTTGATGAACTACCAATTGAAGTGAAATACTGAGTAGAAGGCGTGACTTTCTATTTTCGCATCATTCTCTCATAGCAAACTAATGGTAAGAGGCGCGTGCTTAAGAATATTTTACCTTAAGCCATCAAACTGACAACAACAGCAGGAGTTTTTGACCAGTCTGTATACAGTAGACTGGAATATTATTAAATATTTTTGTCTCATATACTGTATTGTGCCACTTTAACATCTCTTCATTAACTATACAGCGCATCTGTAGATCAGCTACTGGCATTTGAAAGGGCCAATGAAGTAGGAATATCCACTATAAGACTTATTTGTATGTTATTTGTCTTATTTTCTTGGCATCTACATCAGCAATCCATCCAAAACTACTATTATTTGTACAGTTTATTCATCCTTCCGAGATTTTTTAGTTCTTCTTTAACTGGAAGAGGTCCAGTTTGTCCCCTTAGTGAACACCAGTACATCATCTTTGGGTGTTTTATTATTCTAAAGTTCATCTGAATTGTCAATCCTCATTCTGTTCTTAAGGACTAATGTTTTATTCCATCTCATTTCTTAAGTAAAGATGCTGATGCCAAATTGTACACTACTGCCATTATATATTACTGGTCTTAGCATTATGCCGTGTACTATTTTCAATGATTGTTGACTTTTGTTGCCATTTGTCTGTTATTTTCTTCATGTGTGTTGCAAAATGTCCATCCATACTCCAGTCATTGACCACCTTCTTAATAAATTTTCTGTTCTGATCTCAAGCCTAGGCAAATAACAACAGCCTAATTAGTATTAAAATTTGGTCTTTTTTCTTTTAAGAATAAGGTCCAAGATTTAGAATAAAAGTTCCTTGCAAAATGTTTTCTCTATTTAACAACAATACCGTAGGTCAGTAGTGAAAGATGACTTCACATATGTTAGATTCCGCTTGGTCTTAAAGCCTTTGATGGGTTATTTTCACAATTTATAATGGATTAGCAGTCAAAATAGAACAAATGAGCTCATGTATGGGTCAAATTCTAAACCTTTGTCAGTGGGGGGTGGGTCTTTCTAACCATCCGAACCCACCCTGGTTACAAACCTGTACAGAGAAGAACCACCACTCTAATAGCGGTTGATTAGAATTGACCAATTGTTTTTGAAATGATCAACTTGCATGGATTAATTGTTTAACAAAAAAATAACAATGTGCTAGGTGTATGCCCTGAGGGCTTCTATGGCAGATCTAAAATATACTTATTATAAATTCTACTTGCTGCAGCTTTGAAGTGCATCACATGCAGATGGTTAACTTCTGAACCTCCATCATATAATACGTGGATTCAAAAAGTATGGGAGCTATATGAAATGGAACAAATAATATATATTGCGTTGCGACTTCAAAAAAACATTTTTTTTTTCTAAAAAGATGTACTCCTGTCATGCCTTTAATGCTTCAATAACAAGCCATACTGTTATGAACAAGGTCGCTCCTTTCTTTATCCACTTTCTCCATCTTATCGTCTCTTTTATTTTTTATTTTTCATCATTATTCGTTTTTCTTTCCTCTTGTATATGTCCTAAGGATGTTTTTATTTACATGCATTTACAACCATTAAGGTAGCATTGATGTACTAACATGCAAAAAAAAACTTTTACACCGTATTGTACTTTATGCAATGTTGTATTCTTGTAAACAACATTTGAAAAATAAAAATGTGCACTTGCAAAATAAAAATTGTACATTTTAAATTCCCACAAACTTTTAGGTGGTTAATTTAAAGCATCACAAGTGGAGTAACTAAATATAATAACACTATAAATTCACAATGTTTTATATATAATTATAATTGTACATTTAAATATACATGCTTATAAATAATAATATTCATTTACAGTTGTGACAAGGTGTGACATAAAGTGCTAGAGAACATTACAGGGCAGAAGAGGTGGGCTGGAAAAAGTTGAAGAACATAAATCTGGTGTTTGATGGTTTGCTACTGAAAAATCAAAGCTAGAATGTTCCAGCAGTGAGCCGAGCAGCACTGAAGATGTCAGACGAAGAAGAAGAATGACTTCCTGAGTGTGTAGAGGTGTAAAAGCAGACAGCTTCTCTTCTTGAGCGAGAGATAATCTTTAATTGGTTTTTCTAAAGATATCATTCAAAATCTATTGGCATTATTTAGATTTGTTTATATGTCATTATTAATATAGTATATATAAAGGAGTAATTATAGTGTATGTAGCAGTAAACTAGAAACTACTAAGGTTCAAATATTGTTTCCAAAACTTGTCTTGCCTGTAGTTACTCAACTCTTTTATTTGACAGCCTTTGCACAAGTTCTAAGTTCAGAATAGAAGTCTAGAGTCTGTTTAAGTAACTTCATCCGTTCTGTTCCTGTTATCACTTTCCGACTTTTCTCCACATATAGAGTTGCAGGAGTCATTTCTTCTCCAGAAAGCCTTGAGGGAATCTGCTTTTTCATTTTCCTTTGTTGGAGCCATCAGCAAATGGATATTAGATGGTTAATTTTTAATTCCGCATTCGTGAAGTCATGTTTTTTGATGGGTGGAGAGAGCTCTAATGGGGCCAGATTGGGTATCATTGCGGATATCTGGGAACAACCCCTGGGACTCTTCTGTGGGTCTTGGCTGGGCTCCATTAGTGTCTTGAAAAAGAGAAGGCACTCTGAGACATGCTGTCCAGCTATTGACCCTCATTGGCAAGCTGAAAGCCCATGTTGGCGGTTTATTGAGTGGACACTGCGCGAGGTTCATTAGACAGAAAGGAATTTGGTGGAAATCTGGTGAAGGATCGAGATCTCCAAAGTACGCTCAAACTCGACAGGACAACTTTTAACCACAGAGCCACAAATAACAACATTAAGCGCCTAAAGCCAAACCTCAACGCATACTTGACCAGAATAGCAAAGCGAAGTGCTAATTTCTGAAGCGACAGATTATGCACCGTGGGCTTGCTTTCTTTGAGTAGCTAAAATGATTTCCTGGCTTTCAGTGGCAATGAGCGCAATGATTGTTTTTATTGACTCAGATGTTCCATTAAGGGAGAGTGAGCAGTTGCGAAGAGAAGCTGACAACAGCTCTGTTGATGTGATGTTTTGCTGCTGGACCTTATACCAGGGTCATTAGTGAGCCTTTATTACAGCTCTACGCTCATTGTCCCACCGCATGCGCAATTACAAACGCAGAACTCGGCGCAAGATGGAAATTTGTTCAGTTCTCACATCGACTGAGATCAAATGATTAACAAATGCGTAGTGCAACACAGATGCAACATGCTGAAAGACTGCAACTATGGGATGGGAGTTTTTCGAAATGAGCTTCTCTGTGAAGCTTTGAAAGTTTTCCTAATCATTAGTTTCGAATGAGGGATTCAGAGCATGTACCAGTCATTTCAAGTCATTTTATTTCAATTTCCTAATTTTATTATTTTTGCTGCTTGTTCAATCATTCATTCATTAATTCATTCATTCATTTCCCTTCAGCTTAGACTCTGATTTCTTAGAAGTCGCCACAGCTGAATGGACGCAAACTATTCCAGCATATGTTTTACACAGCGGATGGCCTTTCAGCTGCAACCCAGTACTGGGAAACACCCATACACTCTCTCTC
>CAIGQW010004318.1:1068099-1114592 GCA_903798125.1 Danio choprae | reverse complement strand
CACACACACACACACACACACACACACACACACTCATACTATACGGCCAATTTAGTTCATTCAATTCACTTATACTGCATGTCTTTGGACTGTGGGGGAAACTGGGGCACCTGAAGAAAATGCATGCGAAAAAGGGGAGAACATGCAAACTCCACACAGAAATGGCAACTGGCCCAGCCGGGAGTCGAACCAGCAACCCTGCTGTGAGGCAACAATGCTAACCTGTTCAAACCATATATTTAAAACCATTTTTTACATTAGTTTTTTTTAGCTAATTTTAGCTAAATAAGTAGTTTGAACAAACAGCAAATATAATTTTTGGAGAGTATGAGAACAGAAATATCCTCATTTGTGTTCCAAAGATGAAGGAAAGTCTCGTCGATTTGGAATGATGTGAGTGTGAGTAAATCATGACAATATTTTCCTTTTTGATTTAGCTACCTTTAATTACATTTATATTTAATTTATATTTATATTTAATCTTCAACAACAAAACGGTATTAGTTTTTTACAATGCAGTTTTTTTAACCCAGGCTCATTGTGAAAATGTACCGCTATATACATTTCTGGAGACCACCAAATACGTCCCAGGACCTACGTTATTTTTGCAGTTTTTGTTTGTGCGAATCTACGAGAGGCTGCTGTGTGCGCTTTTTGAGATCTCAAATAATTCTCACGAGTGCCATTTGCACCTGCTGTTCTCACGTAAATCCACCAGAACCCACTGCCGACTGACTGTTTGACTGACTGACTGAATGACTGACTGACTGACCCACCCTCCCCCTTCCCTAAACCCAACCAATAGTATTTTAAAAAGCACAGATTGACCCGCCTACCCCCTTCCCTAAACCCAACCGACAAATTTAAAAAGCAATTCAGAAAAAGAAAAGCCCTCGTCTGTTTTTACCACATTTCCACCCTGTTATGTACTTGTTTAGTTTATTGTTTTAATTCTGTTTTTGTCTTAACTGCTTTCTGGGACAGTTCATCACTGGACTTGAACCCCGCCGTCATGGTCATCTCGACTCTGCGCCACTGACCAAGTCCACCGACGTATATGGTGAGCTAATTGGACAAACTGGTAACAGCTGTATATACAACAAATGTATAGCAAATGTTTATAGGGCTACGTTTTCAGAAAGAGCCTATGTTGAGTTTTTTATGTTTGTTTTGGCCAACAGAATAAAGTAAACCACTTAGTTAGAGGGGAAAACAAAACAATGAGCCATTTTTCAAATAATTTTCTCTTTGTTCTACGTCAAACAGTTTTGGAACGGCATGAGGCTGAATAAATGATGACAGCATTTCCACATTTGGGCGAATTATCCTTTTAAGGCGATGACCCTAATGTATTTTTTAGTCGTGTTATGGATTTTGCTGGTTTGGTGAGGGATTACAGCCATAGAAAATGCAGAACAGGCTTAGTGCAAAGTAATAAAATGTGCAGTAAAGTGGTCAAGTCTGTAATTTTCAGCACTACATTGAAATGCAATTGAGGCCAATACCATTCCTGATATAGCCTGCAGACAATAATTGCTTCTTGTTTGTCTAATTTAACTTTGCCTGCAACCCTCAGATACACATAAAGTGAAAATTGGTTTTGCCAAATCAAGTTAGGGATTATTATTGGTTGTTGTTTATACTGCTGCACCAGAAATACAAGGATAGGCTGATGACTGCAGGTCAAGTGAGACAGATTTTGAGGCCAGTGTTTTGTTACTATGCTAAATATTATACAATCTTTCTGGTTTTGAATGCATTTCAAAATTAAACACTTTGACTTTTGTGATGTGCTGCTAAATTTAGTGTTATATTGAAGGCAAAGTTTATTCAAAAATAATTAAATCTGCTAGGTCATCCAAGAAGACTTTTTCTTTCTTTAGTAGAACATGAAAGTGTGATTCAAAAAATGCATCTAAAATAGTCTTTAATGTATATATACCATACACTGAACACATTCTAAATCACAAATATCTTGTTTTTTTAGGTTAATTATCCCTTAATTATGGAGAAACAAAAGAATTTTATGAATAATTATTATAAATCTTCAGGAAACACACTGAAACATTAAGCTATATATATATACACACACACACAGTGCATCCGGAAAGTATTCATAGCGTATTCCACATTTTTTATGTTACAGCCTTAATCCAAAATGGATTCA
This sequence comes from Danio choprae, assembly GCA_903798125.1. Taxonomy (NCBI): domain Eukaryota; kingdom Metazoa; phylum Chordata; class Actinopteri; order Cypriniformes; family Danionidae; genus Danio; species Danio choprae. Next base: position 1,112,425 of record CAIGQW010004318.1, on the reverse strand, counting down.
ATTAATTTATTTCTTCAAAATTGTACAGTACACACAATACCCCATAATGACAATGTGAAAAAAGATTTTTTTAAATTGTTGCAAATTTATTAAAAATAAAAAACCTGAAAATGCACATACTATGTACTGTACATAAGTATTCACAGCTTTTGTCGTGAAGCTCTAAATTGAGCTCAGGTACATTCTGTTTCCACTGATCATTCTTGAGATGTTTCAGCAGCTTAATTGGAGTTCACCTGTGGTAAATTCAGTTGATTGGACACTATTTGAAAAGGCTATTTAAACCTGTCTATATAAGGTCCCAGGGTTGACAGTGCATGTTAAAGCACAAACCAAGCATGAAGACAAAGGAATTGTCTCCTCTGAGACCTCCGAGACAGGATTGTCTCGAGGCACAAGACTGGGGAAGGTTACAGAAAAATTTCTGCTACTCTGAAAGTTCTTATGAGTATAGTGGCCTCCATCATCCGTGAGTGGAAGATGTTTGGAACCACCAGGACTCTTCCTAGAGCTGGCCGGCCATCTAAGCTGAGTGATCGGGGAGAAGGGCCTTAGTCAGGGAGGTGATCAATAACCCGATGGTCACTCTGACTGATCTCCAGCGTGGAGAGAGGAGAACCTTACAGAAGGACAACCATCTGTGCAGCAATCCACCAATCAGGTCTGTATGGTAGAGTGGCCAGTCGGAAGCCACCCCCCGCCTGGAATTTGCCAAAAGGCATTTGAAGGATTCTCAGACCATAAGAAACAAAATTCTCTGGTCTGATGAGACTAAAAATTAACTCTTTAGAGTGAATGCCAGGCGTTACGCTTGAAGAAAACCATGCACCGCTCATCACCAGGCTAATACCATCCCTACAGTGAAGCATGGTGGTGGCAACATCATGCTGTGGGGATACCTTTCAGCAGCAGGAACTGGAAGACTAGTCAGGATAGAGGGAAAGATGAATGCAGCAATGTACAGAGACATCCTGAATGAAAACCTGCTTCAGAGTGCCTTTGACCTCAGACTGGGGTGACGATTCATCTTCCAGCAGGACAATGACCCCAAGCACACCGCCAAAATATCAATGGAGTGGCTTCACAACAACTCGGTGAATGTCCTTGAGTGGCCCACCCAGAGCCCAGATGTAAATCCTATTGAACATCTCTGGAGAGATCTGAAAATGGCTGTACACCATCGCTTCCCATCCAACCTGATAGAGCTTGAGAGGTACTGCAAAGAGGAATGGGCAAAAATTGTGCCAAGCTTGTGGCATCATATTCAAAAATACTTGAGGCTGTAATTGCTGCCAAATGTGCATCAACATTTTAATAAAATAAATGTGCATTTTAATAAATTTGCAACAATTTCAAAAAATATTTTTTCATATTGTCATTATGCGGTATTGTGTGTAGAATTTTGAAGAAATAAATGATTTTAATCCATTTTGGATTAAGGCTGTAACATAAAAAATGTGGAAAAAGTGAAGTGCTATGGATACTATCCGGATGCACTGTATATATATATATATATAAATATATAAATATTTATTTGATTTATCTATCTCATTATTTTAAACTTTTTAAAAATATATATAAAGAGAGTAAAATACAATATAAAATATTACTAAATAGGTAGTGTTTTATCAATGTATTATATTTTTGGTGGAATTGGAGCACAAGGGCATGCTTTGTCATAAAATCAAAAAATTATCTTATATATTAATTGACTTATTGAACTTACATAAAGTCTAAATATAATTGTCTGCATGGTTACTAGTTTATTTTTTTCAGGTTTCTCCTTATTATCTAGCCAAATCAATAAATATAAGCCTATGAATATAACATTGTTGTGAAATTTCTTTATAGCTTTTTTACCTCATAAGATATGTTGCTGAAATGGATCATATTTACGTGATGTCAGTAAAAATTGCTGGCAGAGCAAATAAAACCCACAGCTACTGGCAAGGAAAAAAAATTACATAATAAAGATAACATAACAGAGACAAGAAAAAGAACCCAGAAACAAAAGCCATCACCGCCACAAACGCTAATGGTCTTCCACCTGTCCATGATATTCATCGGCTCACTAGGAGCTTACAGAGCTTGTCCAGCTTTCACCCGTATGAGCATATGATTAGTATCCCTTTCAGATCTCCATCCCATGTCCCTCATCCTCTCTCCACAGATCATTACAGTAATAGGGCAGGCTCTATTACCCCAGCCCAGTCTAAGGCATATCCCCGAGAGGTGGGACCTGCCCTGCTGCTGTACGATGGTTTTAATTTCACGCTTTGTTAATGTCCTCCATCTCCTCGTGTCCTGCTCCATGCCCTCTGCAAGTAAGGCAAGGATCACATCCTGTGTGTGGCTGCTGATTTGACCATGCCTTGGGGAACGTCCCACTCACTTTCACACTGCTTTCTGCCGGGCCAAATTGCTCCTCCAGAAGTAGATAGAGAAGACTGACACACACCAGATCTCAAGTGACATCGGGAAATGTGGGTTTGATTCAATTTAAGGTAAGACTCTACAGGCAAAAACTGATTCTGGACTATTTGTTTTATGATTTCTTCCGTGTTGTTTCGAGCTATACTCTGAAAACTTAAGCTTCCAAAAGGGTGTTTTCGCAGCAATGCCATTAGACGTTTTCACACCAAGTCTCCAGTGGGCACCTTGATGTCAAAACGACATCAAAATGACATTGATGTCAAAAACATGTCAAAAATGCAAACAGATTTGATGTCAAAACCTTTATGTCCATTTGACATTCACACAATGATGCCCTTTTGACCACTAAAGTAACGACACAAAAAGTATTCTAAAAGTTTTATTAATCTTAAAAGCTTCAATTACAAATTACAAATTTACACTGGCTTTGTATCTCTACAATGCATGTAAACTACCTTGATGTCAAAGACAACATTAAATTTACATCTAACATTGACATCAAACATTCATTCATTCATTCATTTTCTTTTTGGCTTAGTCCCTTTATTAATCTGGGGTCGCCACAGCGGAATGAACCGCCAACTTATCCAGTATATGTTTTATGCAGCGAATGCCCTTCCAGCTGCAACCCATTACTGGGAAACATCCACACACACTCATTCACACACATACACTACGGACAACTTTAGCTTACCCAATTCACCTATACCGCATGTCTTTGGACTTGTGGGGGAAACCGGAGCACCCGAAGGAAACCCACGCCAACACGGGGAGAACATGCAAACTCCACACAGAAATGCCAATGCAATCTTGTAATTGAATTTTTGATGCCAATGTTAGTTGTCAATTTGATGTCATTTTCAAATCAAGGTATTCAATTGACATTCAAATCGATTTGCGTTTTTGACGTTTTATTTATGACATCAAGGTGCCCGTTGGTAGTTATAGGAACTTTACGGTGAACTAAATTTACCTTAGCGTCATTTTCCTCATTGGATTCTCACATTCACTAGAAAATCAAAGGTATGTTTTTATGTAAAGAGGGTTTCATGACAAAAGAGATAAAATGTATATTGACATACTGTATAAGTTATACAATCATGGGTTCCAGGATAATGTAGATGAAATTATTGTAACAGAGAAAAAAAAACAAATTGCTCAGTGACCTATGACAGTTTATAATTCAGCTTATGATTTTGTGCATTATGGATGCTAAGAAAATAATTCAATGCAACTGTCAAAAGTTCTGGGTTACTTTGTCCTTGGTACAGTGTAACTATTTATTTAACTACTGAGTAATACTAATCAATTACAAATACTTACTATTGGCAATATTCTTGATGTATGAGCAGGCCTGACCATTGGAATCTTTTTGGCTCAAGACTTCCAGTCTCATTCACGTCCATTGATTTTTAGATGCTAAAAACAGCTTGTTACGCCACTTCACATTACAAACTGATTTTTTCTTATTATATTATTCTAATTATATTATTCTATGTATAGTCATAAACACACTTGTTTGCAAGTAGTTTAACCGTTTTCTGCCATTTATTATTCCTAGTCATATCTGAATCAAAAGTTCTAAAACAATCGCAAAATCAAGGCAACAAGGTCACTATGATTAATGTTAGAATGCAGGTTAGGTTTAGTGTTAATGGAATGTAATTACATGTAATTACTACAGTAAGTACATGAAACGTGTAGCGAAGACACCTCAAAATAAAGTGTTACCAAGTTCTGTTGCTGTGCTGGTGTTTTGTACGGCTTGGATTTGTCCTGGAAATGATTTTAGGAACACCTTTTGCACGTGCTAGTTAGAAACTTGATTATGTGAAGACAGTCCCCCGAGAACTAATTTTCTTCCTAGGGCCATTTTTCTAGCTGCATTTGCACAGCCAGTAGGAACTCAGAAGTGACATAAACTGGCTGGCAGCACATTATGGTATTCAACAACATCATCAGTTGGAGCTTTATTTTTGTTACGTGTAATGAATTTTGTGACATTGGAGATGCTATGTAGATGTACAAGTAAAACGACTAGAAGAGCAAAGAGAATGGCTAAGAGACTAAATCTCAAACCATAATTTGCAGTGACACATAATGAAGTCTGAGGGAAGAACACAACACTGCAGAAGAGGTGACAGGTAAATAGTTTTAACATTAGCTTTCTGTAAGTCAAAGACAGTATTTTAAAGTGCCTCAAAACATAAATGCACAGAAAGCTGTTTGCTCTTTTCTCAACTTTGATGTTATGTAGCGCTGCAAGTCATCAGATGTGATTTACACTAATGTGTTTTCATTTAAAAATGCTGTTTTAGAATGAAAATGCTCCTCATTCAGACTGGTGTTTTTATTGAATTTCAGAAGAACGATCTCCATCCACAACACACAGCCTAAAACATATGATACATATCACACTCACATTCATTCATTCATTTATTTTCCTTCGGCTTAGTGCCTTTATTCATCAGGGGTCGCCACAGCGGAATTAAACACCAACTTATCCAGCATTTGTTTTACACAGGGGATGACCTTCCTGCTGCAATCCAGTACTGGGAAACACCCACTCATTCACACACATACACTACGGCCAATTTTAGTTTATTCAATTCACCTATGTGATGAAAGATGTCTTTGGACTGTGGGGGAAACCGGAGCACCCGGATGAAACCCACGCAAACACGGGGAGAACATTCAAACTCCACACAGAAATGCCAACTGACCCAGCTGGGACTCGAACCAGTGACCTTCTTGCTGTGAGGCGACAGTGCTAACCATTGAACCACTGTCACACTCACATTATTTTCATATTCAAAAATTTTAGTGAACTGATGTTTACAATTTGTAAATGTAAACTGTGGAAGTACATACATTTTTTTAAAGTTGTCAAAGTGACTATTCCTTATTTTGTACATAAGAAAATACTTTTCCTACTCCTGTGTTTTCCGTTTATTTAATGTTGTGAATTGCATTATGGGACCTTGATCTCTGCTCTGTCAAAATTTTTTTTTTTTTACTTTATTTATAGACGTTTTCATAAAAATATAACACCCAATAGTTAAATCATGTATGTATGTCGACAAAATTATTTCAGCAATATTACCTGGATACCAACTAGAAGATGCACCAAGACTAGCAAACAACATAGCAGTTATACAGCACCATCAAAAGAATCTCAGCCAGACTTATGAAATAAAAAAACAATATAGAATGACGTAAAAAGGAAGTAGAAAAAAATTATATTACAGAAAAAAATTATAATTACAGAGACATTGTAAACATATACATCTACTCTGTCCAATTATGATGTAAAGAAAATCAACTGTACATTTTAACAAAGTGACTTTTCTTTGTAAATTAGAATAATATAACGAATAAGAAATTATATATAGAGAAATAAGACTGCAAAATAACAGAAAATGTACTGGCAGTTTATTACAAGGTTTTTGTATCGAAATATACAACACCAACCCAGACAATGATTAAAAATGTTAATAAAAGTCACTGTTTTGAACCTTTCAAGGCTAAAAGTTGTTGAAAGTGTTTAAGAAGTAAATTATAAAGAAATAAGTCAATAAAATAACTGAAAAAGTACTGTCAGTTTATTACCAGGTCTTTATACTATAATTTACAACACCAATTAAGACAATATCACTTCAAACTATAAACTGAAATGTCAACAAAAGTCACTTTTTCAAATCTTTTCAACAAGTTACTGTAAGAATGAACAAAAAACAAAAAAAACATGGATCACAAAACACAAAAAACTGTTCATCTACTAATATTTTTTTAATAATACTAATATATCTATTCCTTACATTCCTTATGTGTCTCACATAAAAGCATCAGTGGCGAAAATCACGTGCTTTGGTTCAAATCACGTGTGATGATTGGTTGTTAATAGCGAAGAGTGAAGTTTCTCTCTCACACCCACACCGGCCTTCACAACCGTCTCGAGCAAACAGTATATGTGAAACAATGTGTGCTCTTCTCTGCAGTCAAAGCGACGGCCGCGTAGTTCTGACCTTTCCGTGTAACCATGGTTGCTGGAGGAACAAAGAATCCTTGATAGAAAAATCTTAACACCCCATCTCGCTCTCCATTTGAGAGGCAAATGTCTTATTTCTCTTTCTGCTTGCTTTCTCTCCTCCCTGTCAAACTGTTTAGGGACTATTGTAACATTTCAGGCCTCCAGACCAAATATGCAAGGAAAAAATGTAGAACAAAAGGCTGGGAAATGGAATGGAGGCCCTCTGACAAGAGAAGAAAAGGAGTCTTGGTGGTGCACTGGGGGTCTTGTTTCCCAGACAAGTAAACGGGTAACCAAATCTCTTTGTGGGTGAAGTCAGGGGGTCTCCAGTGTGACTGCATTGATCTGCAATCTGCAAAACAGAAAGAAGAGAACAGAAGCTTGGTCCCGCCACACATGGGAGACTTATCACAGGCCCGCAGATGGTCCATTTCCAAAATCAACCGGTCGATGCCTTTACAGACTTCGATTTCTTCCATTTCACCAGAACACAAATGTTAATGGAGGCGTTGCCGCCGGTAATTATCACAATGGCAGACTTAAAGATGCCATTACTGTGGATAATATAAAAAAGTGACCTTTGGATCAAACATGAATTGCATTTTCAAGTGGTTTGAATGCACTTGATTTAATGAAGTATGTCGAAACGAAGGCAATTAAGCAAGCATCTTTTTTAGATTAGCACTTCTTTGTTTGTGGTTTTATTAAACAATGTTATTTTAAGTAGACTAATTAAGAAGTGATTTCATTTGTTTAGCCAACATGATTGATTGCTTAAGCAGTTTGTGTCAAACTGCCCGGTTATTTTAGGCCTAAAATACATGAAAATAGCACTTGCTCATTCACTGTAAAAAGAATGATTGTTAATTAACAGGTTCCGTATTTCGTATTTTTTCAATTTATTCATCGTTATGAATTGCATTACGTGACCTTTATCTCAGCTCTGTTGACTTTTGATGTGATTTAATTGACATTTTAGTAGTTTGAAACAATATATTGAATAAGAAATATATATTTAGAGAGAATTAAGTCTGTAAAAGAACAGAAAAAGCACTGGCTTTTATTGCCAGGTTTTTGTATCTTAAACTTACACCATCAACTCAGACAGTATATCACTTCAAACTATCAAAAATGTAATAAAAGTCACTTTTTTTTAAAACTCTTGAATATCAAAAGATGTTGGGGGAACGATCAAGGTCCTATAATGCAATTTAAAAACTTAAATAAATGACAAAATACTCAAAAATGTTAATTTATAGATATTTTTTTTTACGGTGGTGTTGATTAAATGTAATGTAATGTGAATTTATATAGCACATTTATTGTGTATTTTTTTAATCATGAGGGGGGCTCTCTCTACACTACCACCTGTTTGCAGCATCCACTTGGATGATGCGATGGCAGCCACAGGACAACGGCACCGGTGCGCTCACCAAACACCAGCTATAGGTGGAGTAATGAGAGACAATGATAGAGCCATTTCAGTGGATAGGGATGCATGATCATTAAGGGCTAATTGAGAGATTTGGCCAGGACACCGGGGTTACATGGGGTTTTTAATGACCACAGAGAGTCAGGACCTCGGTTTAACATCTCATCCAAAAGATGGCAGTCACGGACAGTATGGTGTCCCCTTCACTTTACTGGGGCATTAGGACTCGCACAGACCGCAGGTTGAATGCGCCCTGCTGGCCTCTCTAACACCACCTCCAATAGCAACGTTTTCCCATGTGGTCTCCTATCCAGGTACTGATCAGGCTCAACCCTGCTTAGCTTCAGTGAGTAACCGTTCTTGGGCTGCAGGGTGATATGGCTTGAAAGTCGCATAAAAGGAATTAAAGGAACAGTTCATGCAAAAATGGGATTTCCTCACCATTAACTCACACTCAATGGGTTCTAAAGGGTTCTAAACATTTATAAATTTCTTTTTTCTGTTGAACACAAAACAGCAGACATTGCCATCCATAGTAAGAACAAAAATACTATAAAAGTTAATGGTTGTTTCCCCCCTCAACATTCTTCAGTATATCTTACTTTGTGTTCAACAGAAGAAAGAAACTCACACAGGTTTAGAACAAATGAAGGAAAAGTAAACACTCAAAAACTATTTTTTGATGGCTGTTCAAAATACTAATTTAAAATGAGCTGAAACAACACAATTCTTGAGTTTTTCAGACAACTTAATTTTATGTTCAATCAACTTGAAATTGGTAAAAAAAATTAATAAAATAAGCTTGAATATAAAATATAAATATAAATATAAAATATAATAAAACTTAAGGATTTGTGTTGGGATGACATGAAGAAATTGTGTGTTACCCAGAATTTTTCAATTTTCAATTTTTCAACTTGAAATTTTGGGTGAACTTCTCTTTAAGACAGCAGATGACATACAGTATTCATCAGGGTTTCAACTTAAATTGTGTTCTTCTAACTCAAAAATAATTCATGGCACTAGCAATGATAAGACAATGGGTAAAAGTTTGCTCAAATACTTGAAGTGTGTAGTTTAAGTTTTGCAATTTAGTTTTAGTTTAAGCTGACCAATTGTAGTTTACTCTTTACAGTTTAATTTCAACTCAATGCATTTTATTTTCTTCCTCCTTAAACACATCAAATAGGGTTAACAGGAGTTATTATCGGCTATTATGTGGTATACTGTCTGAATGCCCAAATTTCAAACAAAAACATACAATCCATATAATAACAAATAAAGCGGGTGGCGTGGTGGCTCAGTGGTTAGCACAGCAAAAAGGTCGCTGGTTCGAGTCCTGGCTGGGTCAGTTGGCATTTCTGTGTGGAGTTTGCATGTTCTCCTCGTGTTCGCGCGGGTTTCCCCCACAGTCCAAAGACATGCGCTATAGGTAAATTGAATATGCTAAATTGTCCTTAGTTTATGTGTGTGAATATGAGAGTGCATGGGTGTTTCCCAGTACTGGGTTGCGGCTGGAAGGGCATGCGCTGTGTAAAAGATATGCTGGATAAGTTGGTGGTTCATTCCGCTGTGGCGACGCCTGATGAATAAAGGGACTAAGCCGAAGGAAAATGAATGAACGAACAAATAAAGGACTGGCAGCTTTTTACCTGCTTTATTTTTTTGTCCCATATTTTACATGACCTGACCTAAATGATTCAAACTATTAAAAATCAATCAATTAAGTAGTGCTGTTTTGAAAAAATACTTTCAAAAACTTTATGAATCACATTTGGTAGTGTATACCATTTTAATTTATACGAATTTATAATCATAGTTTAGAATGTAAGTCTGTATTTAATATACATACGGCTAATTTAAAGTTCACAACTTCTCCCATGTCTTTATGGATGTGTTTGGAGTGCCAAAATAAGAATGTTATGAATTCTAGACCAATGACCAAAATTATGCATGCAGTCCCACAGATTCCAGCTTAATTATGATAAATGAATGAGTGGATTGTGATTACATGTGACCACTTAAATGGGCAATTCTTCAATGTGTCACACATTAACCCATGAAACCAAATAATGTTTGCTATGATAAATGTGAAGTTTTCGATCCGACTGTCCTCATGTGGTATGTTTATGGGAGAATTAATGAACCCTAGAACAAATCTCAAGGCTGCCCGAATTTCTCAGCCAACAACGACCCAGTTATAAATGAATGTTTGATTAACGCTGAGTTATGCGAATACCTTTAGTTGTGGTGTCTACATAATTTGCCGCATCAACCTTGCATACGAAATCACAGCTGAAGTCAACTGTTTCTGATATTCTTCTCTTTTACAGCATTTGTTCCTGACAAATGTTTTGACATGCCAACAGAGGATGGAGCCCGGCTATTGTTTGAGATCCCAGCATGCTTCTGGTTGCTTAGGAACCAGCAATAATGACCTGTTTTCCCTGTTACCCTAAGTTTTTAAAATCCCTACTATCCTACATAAGAAAATTGCTGGCACATTCTTCTTATGACACTTTGTTTTCATCCCCTCATTGTTTTCAGTGTAGCATTTTAATAGGTAAGATGTTAGTCTACATAGAGTCACCTTCACTCCAAAAACAGCAATAATCAATCCCTTTAGGATTTTGATGAGGCATTTAAAAAAAATAGCCTATAATGCCTCTTGTGACTTGTGTTTCTCAAAATGTATGCCATCATTTGTTTCAATTTTAGTGTTTTGCTGTGGAAATAAACCAAAATCTTGTAAAATGTTTTTTTTTTACCTTGAAACATTGGACTCTCATTGAACTACTGAATAATATAAATTCTTAGACTATTTACCTTTTCCCACTTCTGAATACTGTTTAAAATAATTTTACATTGAGTTTGGGCTGTTAAAAAATAACTAAATGAATCAACTCAAATAATAAGTTGGTGCTAGAAATAATCCTATAGTGAAAATGGAGCGATAGGTATATTTGGCTTTCTGCTATTTTAATCTGCTGTGAAAATAACACTATATCTAGTATTTTAAAGTGACATTATTATCACAAGCATGTCTGTGGCAAAAGCTATTTTGAGTTCCCTGTGCTCTGTTCCTCATATTATTTTCTTTTTGTATTCCCTACAGTACAGTAATATTCAATATACAGTACATGCCTAGTATTGCTGCAGAAAGACTCATTTAGAGTTTTTGGGCTTATTCATGGTCATGGTCATGGACTGAAAGGAATTTGTTATAATTCTAATAAGGTGCCTTTTTAATATTTGATGGATGAACTTTAAGGAGAACGTCTCTACATAATGTAGATCTCTTTTAGCTAGTCTTAACAACCTGTCAGGGCCTAATTTGACCTACACCTTTACCATGATAGACACTCATTGTTCTGAAGGCCACTGAAGTACCGCATGAAAAATACTAGCAATTTATAGTAAAGTACCAAAATTAATCTGTTGTGTTAATTGTATAGCATTTTAAAGCAACTATAGTAATACAGTAATACCAATATTATTGTATTATACTACAATACACTGATACAATAATACACCAAAGTTTACAGTAGTAAAAATCGAAAGCATACAATAGTATTTAATACAGTTAATCAGTTTAATACTACAGTACTCAACCCAGACTCATTCTGAAAACGTACTGCTATATACATTTCTGGAGAGCGGCAAATATGTCCCAGGAGGTACTTTTTTTTGCAGTTTTTGTTTTCAGAAATCCACCAGAGACCGCTGTGTATACTTTTTGAGATCTCAAATTTATCTCGCAAGTGCCAAATTTATCTCGCAAGTGCTGTTCTTGTGTAAATCCACCCGAGGCCGCTGTCTACTGACTGACTGACCGACTAACCCACTCTCCTTCTTCCTTGAACCCAACCAACAGTGTTTCAAAAGCACAGATTGACCAGCCCAACCACTTCCCTAAACCCAACCAACAGTTTTAAAAAGCAATCCAGAAAAAGAAATGCCCTCGCCTGATTTTTACCACATTTTCAGATTTTACCACATTCTAACCCTGTAATTTACTTGTTTTTTTTTTGGGCTTCTGTTTTTGTCTTACCCGCTTTCTTGAACCGTTCTTTGCTAGATTCAAACCCTGTCGTCGTGGTCAGCTCCTCTCTGCATCTCAAGTGCGCTGACGTACATGGCAAGCTACTGGACAAACAGGTAACTGCAGGAAAGCCATCTATACGGAGGTAAGCGAGAAGCTGGTAAGCGCGAAAAGGAACGGCGTCATACTTATATTCTACAGTATACAATATAATGATCAGTTCTGTTAATTAAGTATGTTGGAGTTTGTTGGATCACTGTGTCACTCCTGCCGTCATCTGTTGCCATTGGTCAGAGTTTATTCACTCACAACCGAACATGTTCAATCGGCATTTGAGGGATCGTGGGACATCTGAGCAGTGTGACATATTTTCCAACAAACAGTTACTAACTACAACAAACTCGTAATCTGACCAGGAACCAGATAGGCTTCATGTAAAATGTTTCTTTAGATAATGATTAATTTGATAAGTTGTTAATTATTGTGTGTGGCAGTTGTTGGAGAAGTGTGAACATGACAATTTTTATTTTTGGCATTCGTCTGTGCAGTGTAAACAATGTAAACTTATTACACTTTAGTATGGCTTAAAAATAGTATAACACATAGTGTAACACATTGTATTTAATACAAATTATTATAGTATTTATTTAATATGGGGTTTAGCAGGTTTTTCGACTGCAGCTCTGCTTCTTTTCCATTTAGACACTGGAGAACTAGTCCCCTGACTGAGACTGGTTTCTCCCAACTTTTGTTCTCCATTTCTGTAAATTGGTGGAATGTTGGTTCCTTGCCACTGTCGCCTTTGGCTTGCTTAGTTGGCATCAATGGAGCTGCTCTTCAGTGAATCATGCCAGTGACATTTGTATTAAACTAAACTGAATCTGTAATACAATGTAAAAATATATTAGTTTCTTTACTTAAAATTCATACTTAAAACTCTATTAGTTACTTTTACTTTTTAAGTGAGTAAAACCCATTTTGGCCTCACAGTGGTGCAGTGGATAGCACGTTCGCCTCACAGCAAGAAGGTCGCTGGTTCGAGCCTCGGCTGGGTCAGTTGGCGTTTCTGTGTGGAGTTTGCATGTTCTCCCTGTGTTGGCGTGGGTTTCCTCCGGGTGCTCCGGTTTCCCCCACAAGTCCAAAGACATGCGGTATAGGTGAATTGGGTAAGCTAAATTGTCCGTAGTGTATGAGTGTGAATGGGTGTGTATGGATGTTTCCCAGAGATGGGTTGCAGCTGGAAGGGCATCCGCTGCGTAAAACATATGCTGGATAAGTTGGCGGTTCATTCCGCTGTGGCGACCCCAGATTAATAAAGGGACTAAGCCGAAATGAAAATGAATGAATGAATAAAACCCATTTTCTTAAAAGTGACAAGTTGACTTTACTAAAAAAGTAAACCTGTTGTAACTAAAAATGTTAACTAAAATGTTTTATTTTAGACTAAAACCTTTTATTCAATGTGTAACACAGCTCTACGTGAATGAGAACATTGAAAAAAATGCACTGTCTATAAAGTTACTGACTCTCAAAAAGAAAGAGCTGACTATGAATCATCCTTCATACAAATCTTTATGTTCTGTCATGACGTCTGAATATACAATGGTAAACCTACCTTACAATGTAGAATTCACCAGACATTTGTTACTAAAGTAAACTCCAAAGACTATTGGTGTAAATGGGACTTTGTTAGACCTTGACAGGGAATTTGTTAGTACCCAGTTTCTTTGGACCAGCTTCTTCTTCCTCTGAATGACAAGCTGTAATTGTGACTGTAAGTGTAGCCTCTATGTTCATTGTTGCATTCGAAATATGTATTTAGTTGTATGTGTTGTGTTCACACCATGCAGCTTGTAGCTCTCTGGTTGGCTGACTATGAGACCCTTCAAGTATAGTGTCTAAAACCATGTGAAAAACGTGAGGCATGCCACTTTCTTTACCAATTTCAATGCGTTTTTAAGTTTGTGCTTCCCTGGGGTCTGTCGTTACAGGCCACCATCAGCTGTGCTTTCACACCAGATGTGGAAAACACTGCGCTGCGCTCATTTCAATGGTTTTGAGCACTGACCAGAATGCATCTCCAACTTTTGCTGGGTCTAACAATACTGAATGTACTGTATGTCATATGATGATTAATAGACATATGCTGGTGTACAAACTGCAGTGGGTTCATGAATATAATCTGTTCCATGGATGCTTGTTTCTTCAACACTGTTTTGATAAACAGCAATGGGCGTTCCATTTCTGCATGCAGTAAACCAATCACAACAGACTGGGTCATTTGACCAATCACCAAGATTAGCATCATGCAAAGGAGGGGTTAGGAAAAATTAATGGCTGAACAAATCATCGTTTTTTGACCTTGCATGCATATCAGTCTGTTGTTGGGGACTCCCAAAAACAAACTAGATGACCTTTTATAATCCATAATAGGTGCACTTTTATAATTTGAAGGCAACAGGTTCACTCACTTTTTAAGTAAAGTCAACTAACTGCTTTAAAAGCAGCAGGTTTATTTTTTAAAGTGAAGTTATCTAGCTTTTTTTATAGTGTAACTTGAACTACAGCAGCATTCTACTCTGCTATCTGTCTGATATACTGAATATGTCCCCCAAACTGAAATACTGTTATGCTTTTAACCCTTTTTCTTTTCATTCATGTAAATCAGGTTTGACACAATCTTCATTGTGCGAAGCGCTAGAGAAATAAAGGTGACTTGACTTAATACCACCTCATTATACCCATTTTTTACCCATTGTATTATACCCATTTATACCTCATTATAACATTTTGCTGATTGTTGTACATTTTAATGGACGCTACTCCCATAATTCACACAAATCTTCATGGGTTGTATGTAAAAAGGTAGATATACTTTACACTGGTATGTCATATTAACCATGTAAGTAACCATGATTGTGACTTTCTACAAAGGGTGTGATGGGACAGTAAGAGTCAAGGTGACCCTTTCTCTGATTTATGGGCTGTGGCTGTCAAGCCCCCACAGGAGGAGATTTGTCATCCGTGTCCCACCCGTGTTGAGTTACTGGCTCTCCTGTTTGGGCATCTCTGGCATAATAACACAGATTATGAGATTCTATTTCATTGCGGTGAGTGGTATTGGGTATAAGTATGTACACAAATTTAAAAATGGCATCTGAGCTACATTATTCCCAGCAGTCATTGTGCATGCATTGCATGAATTGTATAATAAAAAAGCTTCTGTAGATCTGAACCATAGGTGTTCAGAATAGTGCTTTTTTGGTTTAATTTAAATGAGAAACTAGTAAAAAAATAATAAAAATAATTAAATATATATCATCGTCATATGTGTATGAACTATTGCTGAATGAATTTAATATACTGTAATTACATTATTGGCAAGACATTGTTATTTGATATATAAAATAAACTACATTTTACATCAACCAATCAATCAATTATATTAATTTATCATTGTTATATGATATACTAAACTAAATTTAGCTTATTGGTCTTTCTACAAGACATTTTGATGTCTGAAATAATAATCCAGCAATTAAACAATAGGGGGTTTCACACAGTGAATTAATCTACCATTATTATATTGAATCAGGAAATATGATAAAATATATTTAGTACAATGAAGTTTTTTGAGAGTCTGCACGACAATTTGTATCAATCAATCAATCAATCAATCAATCAATCAATCAATCAATCAATCAATCAATCAATCAATCAATCAATTAATCAATCAATCAATCAACAGACATAAACAATCATTACATTATAATTAAATCATCCACATTAACTGTTTTAATGCTATGAAATCTGATGAAGTAAAGTTGAGTCTCTCTATACACAACATTTTTCAACTTAAACGAACCTTCTGATGATTTATGTGGGATTTCAGAGACTTCTTGACCCTGACACCCAATCCTAATTTGATGCTGTTTGAAGTTTAAAAATTGCAGGTAGAGTGTTCACACACAAAAAAAAAGTCCAAAAGAAAAAGTGCATTTTGGGTAACACGCTTATTTAAATGAAAAAGACAAAAGTGTGGAATGTTGGACACATGCCCTCAGCTGTTGTAGCTTTAATTATGTAGTGGAGGTGGTGGGGCTTTCAGTGACAATATAAAATTATAAAGTTCATACACTAGAGTAAACATTTAGTTATACAATTTTAATTAAGGTTAGACAGATTTAATACTTTCAGTATTTACTAAACATGTATGGAGAAGATTAGCACTAAATTTTGGCTGACCTCACTGAACATGCATTAGTAGGAGTTTCCTGGTCAGACGCAAATTTTATGGGAGGGGAGTACTAAAACAAAACACGGAACACGATTTACTAACGTTTACACTGCTCGAATTACAGTTATTTGTGCCATTATTTAATGTCTAAAGAAAGTAAATCTTAAATGTTGCACTTCAAATGGCTGCAGTTGTTGCTGCTGAAATGAACAGGGTGAACAGAGAGCGCATGGTATATGGTAGATTATTTTTACACACACATTTATTTGGAATGCCAGAGGAACACATTGTCCAAACACATCGTCCATTGGAGTTTTTTTATTTGCTTTGAGAATTAAAAGATGACTTGGAACAAACAACTAGACTGAGTCATGCAGGGGCGTAGCAACCAGGGGGGACGGGGGTGATACGTCCCCCTCACTTTTAGAGACAGACCATTTAGAAACAGGTGATTAAGAATGTAAACTTTTGATTTCATACAGCTGTCCCCCCCACTTTTAAAGTGTCCACTACGCCCCTGGAGTTATGTAATACCAGCGCAATCTTAGTTCCCTTAGACAGCATGCGATCAGTTTTCTTTGCGCCTGAACTGTCAAAAACACAAAAAGATGTCCAAACGTACATCTTGTGGACTATCTTACATAAATACAGTCAGATAAGCCTTACTGTAAGTAAACGTAAAAAGGGGTGTGAGCTGAGTGCATGGGTGCTGTCCAAGTCTTTCACCTTTGCATGCAAAAAAGGATTTTGCGGTCACTTATATTAAGCTTGGGTATTTTATGAATATGCCTATTCTTTGGCCAATAAATAACTCAATAAATAGTCCTAAATGAAACAAATCTCTATTTTATTAAATATGTGTATCATAACTGCTCTTTTATGAAGTTTGACAAGCACCCCACATATTAAGCAAAATTGTCTAGCAGAATTACATGAACAGCAAATGATAAGAATAATTTAAAGTGTGATAGGAGATGATTCCCATCCTCTGAAGCCGTTTTTTTGTACTGTTGCCCTCTGGAAGCATTAAAGAAGCATTCAGAACCATAAGGCTTTATAAGCTTACATTTTAGAAGTTTAAAATTTTAATGTATGGGTTTTTCCTAATGATGTTTTTTGTAGTATTGTTATATTTATGAAGTTATTATGAAGCATGCTGGATTGTGTTTTTTTTAATATTGTTTGTAAGAGATTTGTCTCTTTATGTGTTTGTTGTATCATGATGCTACTGCCCTAATTTAATAACCCCTGCTGGGATTAATAAAGTTGTTAAACTTATTTGTCACCCGTGCAAAAAGCCTATCATAAACAAGCATTTAAATAATCACATTTGTGAATAGCATTTTCAGTGTATTTTTAATAAACTAGCTTCACATACTTTATCATCGTTCTTACAGTAGGCTGACCAAAAGTATCACCTGCTCTGCATTTATATGGCCAATAACAAAATAAGCTCCTGAAACCGAGAGTGCGTTAGCCTCCAATAAAGTCCCCTGCTGACATTAATAACAACACTACACATGTAATTACATTTTCAGGAAATCACCACGTACCCTCAAACAATACCACTCATGCAGGTTCATGGAGGGTCAGTTAAATGAAAGAAGCGGTGACGTTACATAAGCGCCGCCATCAGCGCAAGCTAAACTAGCATTACATAAACGACTGAGTGAAGCTTGTCAGACGCCCTCGTTCTCATGGGAGAACTTGTGTGTCGAGAGCTCACCTCAGAGTCGGCAGATCTGAGCCATCACTGGGTAAAGAAGCTAAATAAAGACAGGCCTATCAGCCGCACTCCCCGAGGACAAGCCGAGGAAAGGTGGGAGAGCTGATCTGAAAATGCGACTGGGCGGGAGGCGCGCTGAGCGACGTAAGGAAGAGGATTAGCTACTGATCTCTTGTTGTTGTTTTGCATGGCTGTCTTACAGGAGCTCCAGGATGAGGCTGACGGCTCTGGGCTCGCATGTCCACACCCCCACACAAACACTCGGCTGACACACACTGCCTTTGCGCTCACCAGGTTTTTCCAGGAACCGAGGAAATAGAGTGAGTGGATGGGAGTGGGTGTCGTCTGTAACTTATTTGCATCTGCACTGAGTCTGCTTTCTGTGGCTGAGGTACAGACATCAGTAGGGTGAAAAGCATGAATATGGAAATGAGAGAAGTTCTGCTTTAAGTGCCAATGACCCACGTGAAGATCCACATGACCTTTTCTTTTAGATGTTTTCTCTTCTTTTCAAAGCGCTCACACCTGATGCGCAGGGACGTCTGCTAAATGATGCTTTTCTGGTAGAGTTTAACTTAAAGTAAGATCTTTTAAATTATTCAAAGCTATGCATTATATAAAGATGGTTCTTTAAAGCAGTGGTTGGTTCCCAACCTGGGGGTCGCAATCTGCACTAGGGGTCACCAAAAACTTACGAGGGGTTACCAAATTCATTCTAGTTTGAGGGATATAAGTAGGAATGGAGCAGATTCCAGATGGTTAAAATTACACAGAGTAAGTGAGTGGAGTGGACCGGGAAGAAGCATTTTTGATCCACTTCAGCTTTACTACACTGTAAAAAATGTTGGGTTCCACACAATCAATTTGTGTTGGGACAACATGAAGGAATTAAGTTAACTTATTAGTTTTTACAAAGTGAAGTTGATGAAACATAAAACAATTCAATCTCCAAATAAAATGCAATAATTGGGTTGTTTCAGCTCATTTTAGATAAGCAGTTTGAACAAAAGGCAAACATCATTTTTTTGAGTGTATCTCCCACTCATTGCTCATTCTGCACTCCATCCTCACCTGCTTTCCACTCAATGATCAGTCCATGGTAAATCACCTAAGTAAAACTGGCCACAGTTTAGTGTAGCCTGTGTCAAATAGCCCAGAATTATCAGGCATTGCTGAAAGGCTGGTTATTTTTACTGGTAATGAGGGACAGAATGGTACGAGAGATTTGAAAGGAAATTTAAATCCCTTAATAAATTCAGCGTGAAATCAAAATTTAAACAGTTTATTTTGCTAGCGCACATTGTTATTCTTCGATGAACAATTAATCCATGCAAATAATCAATTTTTTTGTTTAATTTTGTTAACCTTCAAGCAAAGTTTGACCATTTGCTTCAGTGATTGGAGTGGCGGTCCTTCTCTGTTAATGTCCGTTTGACTGCTTCAGTCACAATATTCTTTACCAATAGGCATTTTTTGGGCAAAAAAAAAAAATGAATGAATTAATTAATTAATTCATTCATTCATTCATTTTCTTTTCGGCTTATTCCCTTTATTAATCTGGGGTCACCACAGTGGAATGAACCGCTAACTTATCCAGCATATGTTTTAAGCAGTGGATGCCCTTCCAGCTGCAACCCATCAATGGGAAACACCCATACACTCTCACATTCACACACATACACAACGGACAATTCAGCTTGCCCAATTTACCTATAGCGCATGTCTTTGGACTGTGGGGGGAAACCGGAGCACCCGGAGGAAACCCACGCGAACACGGGGAGAACATGCAAACTCCACACAGAAATTCCAACTGACCCAGCTGAGGCTCGAACCAGTGACCTTCTTGCTGTGAGGCGATCGTGCTACCCACTGCACCACCAAAAATAATAATACTTAAAAAAAATAAATAATAAAAATAGTAGAAACATGTCTCTCTATATATACCCATGCATCATAAGACATAAATACATCCAACATAATAAACACCAAATTATATTAAAAAAGTACAAGAGACTGTCATTTCTTAACTGCTTGAAATGTCCGTTTTTTATCCCCTTTTAGATTAAAAGTGAGTTATTGTTAATTTTCAATAAAAGTTATTATGATATTAGATGTTTCACAGTAGACTGTAGGTATTTAAAGAAGCACATTTCGTATTTAGTATATCAGTGAAGAGGTTCTTACTGGGACAATGAGGGTACATAAAACAACACCATTTGGGAAATGCTGTCCTAAAAGATCTGAAGTGGTAGGATGAATTTCAGTACCGTTCAAAGAATGAGCGTATCAAAGGGCCGCGGTCTGCTTATTTTGCTTTCAGGAAAGTAGGTTGGCATAGTGCTTCAGTCATGGAGCATCCTTAAGAGGCTTGGTGCGATCCAATTAAAACGAGCTTCCTAGTGGCTGTCAATGCAGCCAGCTCTGCTTCTCAGTTAAACAGGAGAGTCCTATTCTACAGCCACCCACTAAGGCACCTCAAAGACCGCCAAATCTGTTTTCATCACCCCTCATCACGATCTGTCATGTTAATATAAAGCATGTGAAGGTTATCAGCTTAATTAAATAACCACAAAAGAACTGACAGAATTAAAATACAGATGTAGACAGTCTCTCTCTCTTTCTCACTTACACACACATTATGCAAAAAGCCAATTTCATAGCAAGCACATGAAAGGGGAATTTACATAAGTTTTTTTTCTTCTTAAATCAGAGCATTTATATTTCTGTTAAAATTCATTTAAACCATTTTATATGTCTCATATTGGTAACAATTTACTTTAAGGTCTCTGTGAAATCAAAATGTATATTGTTTATTTAGCATGGATTGTTATTCTTTAGGCAACACGGTGGCTCAGTGGTTAGCACTATCGTCTCACAGCAAGAAGGTCTTTGGTTCGAGGCCCGGCTGGGTCAGCTGGCGTTTCTGTGTGGAGTTTGCATGTTCTTCCCTTGTTGGCGTGGATTTCCTCCGGGTGCTCCGGTTTCCCCTACAGTCCAAAGACATGTGCAATAGGTCAATTGAATAAGCTAAATAAATTGGCTGTAGTGTATGTGTGTGGATGCATGAATGTATGGGTGTTTCCCAGTGCTAGGTTGTGGCTGGAAGGACATCCGCTGCGTAAAACATATGCTGGATAAATTGGCGGTTCATTCTGCTGTGGCGTCCCCTGATTAATAAAGGGACTAAGGCGAAGGACAATGAATGAATGAATGTTATTCTTTAAGGGAACAATTAATTAGTGCAAGTTAATCCACTGGAAAAGAATTGTTTTGGTAATCTTCAATCAAAGGCTGACCATTTGCTTTCTTGTTTGGAGAGGTGGTTCATTTCTGTTAATGTCAGTTTGACGGCTTCAGCCACAATATTCTTAATCACGCCCCTCTCACTGTTAATTTGCTATGAGGAAATGATGCACAAAAAAGCCCACCTCCTACTCAATATACCATTTCAGTTGGAAGTACATCAACATACTAAACAAAAAAAAAAGTCTCAGCAAGACTTTTTTTCCCTCCCCCCTCGAAATTACTTTTCTTCACTTCTGGTCATATGGAATACCTTTAGGGCGGAACAAACTGTGCACATTTCATTTATGCCCTGCCTATGGGAGGCAATGGATTGTATATTATTCGATTCCAGCTATAAAATTTTGCTTCTCGTTCTCATCATCATTGGGCATCCTAAAACATTCTGCTGACAGTGTTTCTGGTGGACAGTAATCCTCCAGTATAAACTGGCATTCAAATAGTCCTCCATTTTGCTACCAACACCCATCCCTTAACAATCCAATCAGTTCCCAAAATAACAAAATCATGCTCTGTCCTACACTCTATTCTCATTTCAGACACCATTTCCATTGGAAGTACGTCATGATAGGGGCCAAATTTCATGGCAAATTTAATACTAGTTAGATTAGCTTTCATACCAATTTAAAGAGAAAATATGTATTATTTAATTTGGGCACATTCACAGGTGAGACAACATTACAGTAACAGAATAGTATGTATTGTTTTTGTAAGAATGTTGGCACTGAGCTAATTCAGAAAGGTACACAAACTATATAAGCTAAATACACCATTACATAAAACAAATCATACCATGAAATTACCCATCGAAAAGAAAAACTGAAACGTTGGCAACATATTCTTCTCTGACTCTTTGAGGCCTTACAGATTGATAGGGAGGTAGGACATCCTATCTTTTCTCTGTATAATGTTTAACCACATTTACGGTCCTGACCCTTGTACAAGACATTATTTATTTATTGCTTATTATTGTAAATTATTGAGTAATTATTGATTGCTGTCAGTATCCGAGGAGACTTTTTAAAAAGTAAAACAAACTGCTTCAGGGAACAAGGGCCTTTCTTTGTTTTAATGGATCACCAATATTAAAAGTATAGTTCACCCAAAATTTGAACATTACCTCATCATTTACTTTCCCTTGCGTGGTTATAAACATTTACAAGATTCTTTCTTCAGTTGAACACAAAAAAATGATATTTAGAAGAATGCCTTTTGCTGGCACCCATTGACTTCCATAGTAGAAAAAAAGCAATACTATTGAAATCAGTGGATGTCAGCTACCAGCATTGTTTAAAATAACTTTTTTTTTTTGTGAAAGAAATTCAAATAGGTCTTGAACAAGTGAAGGATGAGTGAATCGAGACAGAATTTTCATTTTTGGGTGAACTATACCTTTAATTAATAGAACTTTGCTACTATCATCTTGGTTAAACAAGCTTCATATGTAATTGTGCAACATACTTTTAGGGCAAACGGGTGAAATATGAGATGTCAAGTTTGGCGTCTGCATCAAATAAAATGTACAAAAATGATTTCATGTCTATGAAGCATATTGAATGCATTTTAAACGCCTACTTTAATGTTTCAAGTGACCTTTATGAAAATAAACTGTCAAAATATGCGTGACACAATGTTCCATTGTCATTCAACGTATATTTATGTAAAAATTTAACAACACCGTAGTCTGTACTTATTAAAACAATTAAAATAATAAGTGATCATACACAGCAAAAACTGGGGAGTTGAAATTTCGATTTTAATTTCGATTGAAGAGTTAATTTCAACTCTCAAAATGTAATTTTAACACATATAATATAGAATCGTGTCAAGTGTTGGAGTCATTTAAAATAGTTGATTATCAGAGTTGCTTTAACTCCTACGAGGAGTTATGATGATACTCCGCCCAAGCACTCAGCCCCCCACACATTTCAAGTTAGTCTGTTTTTGAGAGAAATCGTTAACAGCATAGTGTAGTTTTTGGCGGTAAGTACATTTTAAGCTATTATATTTATTCAATTATGATACATGTATAACAGTTGTTTTAAGACTTTTTGTTTCTACCTTTAGTGTTATATTTTTATGTATTTGTATAATGTTAATTTAACTCCAGAAAGTTTGGAGCTATATAAACTCATAAAAAGTGTTGAAATCAACTCTGTGAGAGTTAATTCAACACTCATCTTTTTGCTGTGTACTAAATTTGATTACATTTTAAATGATTTAAAATACTTCAGGCTGACAAATTGGTTTAAAGGTTAGTAGCAAAGTACAGATTTAAAATGACAATTAATGACCATTTTGGGGCTGCACTGTGATCTTATTTCCACCCTTAAAACTATATTGATTTTCTTTAAAAGCCATTATTGCCCTGTTTTTACTGGAACACCAGATAAAAAATACTGATTATGAAAATGATTTTTGGCCATTGCAGTGCCGTCATCTACACTGGAGAGAAAAAAAGCAAGCATCTCCAACCATTCTGTGCTTCTTCCCGGCTTCAAAGATCCCATCTGGTGGATAGCAGGCTGAGCGATGAACTGTGTTTGTTTTAAATACATTCTGAAAGCCCTCTGGCCGTCTGGTAAAATCAGATGAGTCACAGAGAGGTGAACGAGGCGATAAGAGCGGGATGAAACCGCATCTTTCAATCCTCTCTCCGCTAGCATCGCGTTGAGAGTCACCCCCCATTAACCTGAGAGATATTGCCTGGATCCTCTCTGGCCGCTTTAGGGCCGCTACAATAGAAACAGGATCAAATAACCCTTCACGCCCAAAGTAGCTACCACAAGCACCTTTCCACCTTTTTTTCTATGCCCCATAATGATTTGCATGAATTATGGGAGCAACTTAGGTTAAACCTTAAAAATTGAGGGGAATTAGGCGATAATATTCTCATCGTTTGAATATTAAGACAACTTATTAGGAGAAACAAATTACTTTCAGCAGACCATGAATAACCCCCAAAACTCTTTCTGCAGCAATATTATGGATGTACTGTATATTGAATTCTACTGTTCTGCAGGGAATACAAAGAGGAAGGAAAAATGTGAACATGCTTGTGATGTTAATGTCATGTTAAAATACTAAACATAATGTAATTTTCGTGATGGATAAAAATAAAGAACAAAGTCAAATGTGCCACTCACTCTGTTTCCACAGTCTACTGTAAATGAATTTTTTGTAACAAATCCCTCAATGAAATGTATTTTTGTTTAATGTATTTTATTTAGTTTCAACTTTCATATACCACAATATATTTCAAAGTCAAGAAAATACATTTCCAACCCTGCAGTATGTTGTAGATCTAATATGTTACTTAACATCAAATATTTAAACAAAAATTGCATTCTAAAATAGTTTAGGGGAAAATAAATATATCTAGTGTACAACTAGTGCACAAATTATGTACAGCTACTCAAATAAAGCTGTGATTTATGTCTGTTTTTGTGGTAGTCAATGTTTTTTAAAATTAGGTTCCTTTAGACATATTAAACATTAAAATGTATTAAATATTAATGTATCTTCTTAGAAAATGATTAGGCAAATATATTTCTAAGTACTTTTGAATATATATATGTGTAAAGGCTTGTTTATATAAGCAAATAAATATCCAAAATAAATAGCCAAAAAATGTATTTGCCGAGAATATATTTATGTAAATGTGTATTTTACCATATGGGATTTCTACTTGGGTTGTGCTGATTCAATGACATGTCTCTGAAAATGGAGTGAATTATTAATGGGGCGGTGTAGAGATTTACACTCTCACTGGCCTTTCGCTAAAGACTCTTTTAGAGGTCCGCCAGACTGTGTTGACTGGGTAGAGTGGTGGGTGAGAAGTGATATCCAGTTCCGAGGATCAAAAATTCATGAGATTGGGCTGATCTATTGCACTCTCAGGTGAGACTGCTGCGAGGAAAGGATACATCACAAAGTAGGAGATACACGACTGCTGGAAAGTAATCAGCAAGACTCCTATTTTGAAGTGCAAGAGCCTGTGATGGTGAATATGGTTTATGCTTTATGTACCGTGCGTATGGGAGCAAAATAAAACATCAAAAAACAAACAAAAAAAAAACTTCAAACAAAAACTGAAGAGCACTCAGCACTCATTCAGATGCACAGCATACGGAGTCAGTCAAAAGTTTGCAATATTGGTTTGTTGTGTTTTTTAAAAGTCTTATTTCACAAAGGGTGCATTTAGTTAATAGAATTTGTAAAATAAAATTAAAAATAAATATTTTTAAATTAGAATGAGTTTCCGCACATTTTTAGCAGCCAGTATTCCAGTTTTAGTGTCTTTTCTAAAATATGTTTGGTGAACAGTTATTAAAAATGAGTTTTTATTGTCGACATTGTCAAAAACATTGTTTTTTGTGTAATATTTTAATGGAAAAATTATATCCATATTTGTCACCAGAATCTGCAGCCACAATCTGCCTCACTCTGCTCTGATTTTGATCCATGTCTTTTTCTTCCACAGTTCAGTTACTGTAATGTTCTTTAGCCAAGACTTAGTCCCCAAGGATTTTCCAGAGATTTTTAGTTAGGTTCAGATCAGGACCCTGAACTGGCCATTTCACTATTCATTACTGTAAACTAGTGATGGCCGATCGCATACAAATCATTCTTTTTAACCAGATCTTTTAAGAGAACCAGTTGAACCAGTTCACCAAATTAAGCTGAATCATTTGAAATGGTTTGTATCCCCAGAAAGCACTTATTTACAAATTACTTACTTTTTAACATACCACCTCTGACTCAAAATAAACCAATTTCTTGAGTTATTCAGTTACTAGAACTGTACAATGAGATGAGATGAGAACTGGTGAACTGATAACTGTAGTGTGTGATTCAGCAGGATTTGAACCAACAGCCTGCTATGACTGACACAATGACTGTCTATGTAATGGAATTAAAATAATAAGTGAATCAAGCTTCATTTGAGTTACAAAACTTAATTGTAAGAAACCGTTCTGCTCATGGTAACGATTTAACTGACAAAATTATGATCGATGACTATATTTTTTTGATATGTTGAGTCCTAACATGGAAGGATCATCATTACGGTATCGCAGATGACGTCATTATGCTGTAGCGTAAAAGAACCTGTGATCTGTTTTTATGAACCGGTTCATTGAAACAAACTGTCTGAAAGATCCGGTTAATGGCAAAAATCCGATCTTCACATGGTTACTGTAAACTGTGGTCTATTGCAGTGTACTTGTAGCATAGTGAGTGATAAAGCAAACACAACAAGATAAGTTTCCAAACAACAATTCCACAAAGGGTGTTTATTTAGAAGAAATAGTTGAAAAGTACTGTGAATTTGCAGATGTGTTGGCTGGTGCAGCCATGTATGGATCCCAGGTGTACTCACGATGCTCTTCCAAGTGAGGTGCATATTTCCTCACCCTCTCCTTCTTTCTCTCCTCTTAAAAAGCATCTTTGTGATTCTTTTCAGGTGCTGATGAACGACAGCTGTGATGGGCTGACTGTGGTGATTATGGTGTCTCCATGTTGATGTTGAACTTGCAGGTGGTTCTTCAGGTGGCTCGCAACAGTAATGTACTGTACCATAGTTGTAGAAAACTGCAATATTGGGTAATTTGTTTATATTGCTAGTTGTGGCATTACCACAGCAACTTAAATCAAGGATAATTTAGCCCACTATAGTATTGTTTAAAAACTCTATTTTATAGTATTAACTATAGTATTTTTTCATACAGGCTGGGGGAAATCTGAAAGTGTTCTCTAATTTTTAGAAGTAGTGCTTTTATCTCGTTTAAGTTTTTATGCTGTTCAGAATATATGCTATTCGCAACTTATGCTTTAAAAATGGCTCTTTCACTCTTGTTCAGAACAAGTCTTCATATTATAATGATTCCCTTTCAAGGCAACTCGTGCTGCATCAGAATGGTGCTATGATGCAGCTATTCCAGTTTTGATGCAGCGTTCCATTCCCTCTCCGGGAACCATTTTTACATGCCTAACCTGAGACATTTTGAAAGAATCATGTGACACGTAAAGCTGGAGTTATAATTCTGGAAATTTAGCTTTGCAATCACAGGAATTACACTCAAAATACTTCAAATAGGATTAAACCCCCCCCCCCAATAATATTTCAATTGCTGGGCAAAGATTAATCATGATTAATCTCATCCAAAATAAATTTTGCTTTGACATAATTTATGTGTGTGTAATGTATATATTTATATGTGATACAAAAACAAAAAACTAGTTTTACACAGATATTTAAATGTATATATAATTTCTGTAATATTTTATATGTAAATATGATGAACATCTTAAATATATACATGCATGTGTGTATTTATATGTACATAATACATAGACACAACACACACACACATATATATATATTATGTCAAAACAAACTTTTATTTTGGATGTGATTAATCGACATAAATTTTTGCCCAGCACTAAATATTTATATTGTATAATATTACAATTCAATATTGTTTCCGCTATATTTTTGTTAAATCACTGCAGCCTAAAACGTGACTCAATAACATTAAGAAATTATAATTGCTTCAAAATTTTGACCAACACACTCACAAATATCTATACAGCCCATAACCATCAGATTTCCATTTAAGTTAAGAGTTCTAATAAGCTTGTTCCTTGGCGACCGAGGACTAGATTTATGTATTCTTAGCTGCACCTGCAGTGATGTGATAAATGCACAGTATTATATGGAGCTCTGGTAAGACTGCACCTACTTTGAATGTAAAAGCAATGTAATATTCTCCACATACATTTTAAACAGAATATTTTGGGACCAACTTATATAGTAACTTTGGCCGATTTGGTATGGCTTTATAAGCCACTGGATTTATCTCTTTGTTTACCACAAACTACACATGAGCTCATAAAATACAAAAGCCCACCTTTTGGAGGATTGCTGATTTGTATTCGCCATCTGCAGGATTACTGCAGCATATATTTCTTACAATATACACAAACTAAACTAAAAGGCATGCTAAAATGCGTATATATGCGTATATAAAGCTGATTAGCTGTGCCTTGAACTGAATGAGCACTGTGCTACGTCCGACAGATCTCATATGTCTTTCTTTTCCTTTTCATTCCTTTAAAACCTGTTTTAACACATTTTAATCAGTTTTTATCAGTTTTTATTCATTTTAAAATCTTTTCATCATTTTTATTTTCTTGTTTCTTTTATTCCTGTTTATGTAAAGCACTTTAAATTACCATTGTGTATTAAATGTGCTACATAAATAAACTTGCCTTGCCTAAAATGATTCAGCATTTAGTTTATGTATAGCCATCAGTTAATTTGTATTTGCAGGTATTTTATAAAGTGTGATATACAGATATTTTCAAACACCAGAAGGGGTTCTGGGACCCCTGGAGTCCACAGAAATGTTTAGAGACAAACAAACAAACAAACAAACAAACAAACAAACAAACAAACAAACAAACAAACAAACAAACAAACAAAGATTCAATGTATCAATAGAAGAGAATGTAATTGCTACACGATTTAATCAATTAAATAACTAAAACAGGTAGAAAATACAGAAGCATCCAAACTGTGCTGATAAAAACAAGGACAATTGAATATACCATAATAACAAGAGACTAAACAAGCAAAAGGTGAACGTAATAAAAACATGGTACTGTGGAAACTAAAGAAAACAAGCAACCTAGAACTAAATATAGATAGAAAACAAAGATTTTAAATCAGACAGCATTTTTTGCAGTAGGTTCACAGTAAACATGATTAATAAAATCATTAAGTCCATTTAGTTTTATCTAAACATTAAAAAAAAAACTTTAGTATTAAAACACCTTATGTAAAAATCACTATTTTCCACTCCATATGCACCAAACACCTTCTTATAAGCAACCCATGCTGGCTGGAAAACATTGTGCAAGTGTGCTCCACACAATTTAGTGGCCTTGAAAAACCACCTTTAAGACATACTCTCTACTCTCCGTATGCACCAGACACTTTCTTTAATCAACACTCCATGTTTCTAGAAAACATTGTGCAATTCTTAATGTGCTTCACACAGTTGAGTGGGCTATCCTCACTTGTAAGTCGCTTTGGATAAAAATGTCTGGTAAATGAATAAATGTAAATAAATAAATGAAAAGTTGTCACATTAACAGCTATGTAAACTAAATGTGGTTCTAAAAAAAAAATCTTCCCAGAAGTATGTTCATTTAATCCAGCCATTCACAATGAAAAATGTTTGTGTATTACACAAATGATAGCTTCACTTTTGTAACAAATCTTCCTCCATTTCTCCATCGTCATCACTTTATTTACATTTTTATGTAGATATCAGTGATATACTTTGAAAGAAGCTGAATAATATCCAAATGGTATCTTTATGTAGATATTATGAATATGAAGTATTGCAGGCGTACGCAGAGCAGAGTCTTGTGCTTTAGTCCATGGACAGCAAGCACAAAATTGTTTACCCTCATTTCATGCTAGGATTACATTAACATTGTGAACTTGTGAACTTTTATTTGCATCACAATTAGAATACAAAACCCAGCAAAGTTTAGTGTTACATCAGACCCTATACTCATGGTAATTCAGTTAGAAGTGCAAGACATAACCATGGCCCGTGGCTTGACACTGTTCTAAAACAAGTGGATGATGAAATTAATTCTTGCTAGACTAGTTTTGGTCTAGTACTTCCCAAGCCATCTGGGACATTGTCTTTTGACAACCTGAAGGTGGGAAGAGGAAATGCTCAAGATGCAGTCCATTGCGTCTTGTTTGAATGGGTGTGTTTTGTCACTCTGTGCAGATGGGAGAATATAATGTGTGCAATGAATCGAGGGCAGAGAGTAAAAGCTAACATTTCTGTCTGAACACTCATAACATAACATAAAAATCCTCATTTTGATTCCCAATATTCTACTGTGACAGTCATATAAATCAAATTACGCTCTCTGTTTGCAAAGGCCACAGTGCTTCTTCATAGACGCACCTCGAATAATTCTCAATCGGTGTCTGGCTGTCGTTGTGCATTATATATGAATGACTAAAGTAATGCATTTCATTCAGTCAGGTTCACATCTGTGGACATGTAAACAAGGTATTGAAATATGACAGCTGAAATACGGAAATATTAACCTTTCTTGCAAGTAAAACAAATGGCGAGACCTTTATAAATCATTAATCTAAGCTGTAATTTATTTCTTTTTTGTCAATTCAGAAATAAATAGTTTCTCAAAAGCATCAACTACAGTATGGTTGCAAGTTCTGTATTTACTATAGGGCAGGATTCCTCAATTAGTTTTCACTAAGGGCCAAATTCGGCCAACGATACAATCCAAGGACCGCTGATCAGTGTTATGACAGCAGTGTTTGCACTGTTATTATTAATATCATCATTACTTATGTTTTTGTTTCAATTGTTGTTTTTGTTAAAGGTCATAACATTTTTATTCAAGCATTTAAATTCAATAAAGGTTCAACTTTATTGAAGTTACAAAAGATATTCAGTCAAGAGCAGTGAATGATTTCATTATCGTTTGTTGTTTGATTAATATTAAAAACAGACTAGCAGGAATAAGAAGTGAATCCACTGATGCATCACACTGAGAACATTACAGACAACACATAATTCCTCGAATGTTTATGTTCTAAAACATAACTGATTGAATACTTGTCAAATTGGGCACGTTGACATAATTATTGGACATAATTGAGTTTTACCGCTCAGAAAAGCAAGATTTAATTTGCGTGTCGTAACATTCTTTTACCCGTTCAGATGAGACTCTTCTCAGATCTCGAGAACAAGTTGTCATCACATCTTGAGGTTCAGTTTAAATAACAAAAGCTTATGAATTCATTTTAAACATGACCAGCGGCATACAGAGGACAGTGTAAACTCAGTCTGAATTTACAATAAGTGGCTCCCTTTTGGTTGTGATCATGGTGGTGTGTTTAGTTCTCACTATTGTATTTTTGCATCTAGATGGATAAAATCCAGAGCACAAATTCCACTTACACGTTGCTTTCGCTTTCATGTAAATGCATCCATAACTTTAGCGCTCATGACTTTAGCTCATGTGGCTCACAGGCCGCCTATTGAGGAACACTGCTATTGTTATACGAGGACACTGGAGTTAAGGATCCAAATGCAGTTTTATTAGGAGAATCGTCTAGCAAGCAAGGGTCAAAACAGGAACAAATAGGTGTATGCAGAGTAATCCAAAGCATGGTTGGTAAACAGGCGAATGGTCAGTACAGGCAGCAAACTACGTAAACAAAGAAACAAAGCAAAGGTCACTAAACAGATAACTCAGCCACGATGTGTGTGTGCTGTCTTTATAGTCAATGAAATCAGTTCATAATGATCTTCTGGCTGTGTGTGTGTAATCAGTGGTAAACAGGAACCGATGTGTGTGAGGTGCATGCTTTGAATTGTAGTTTGTTAACATGCCGTGTGTGTGTGTAGTTCTCCAGCAATTCGCAGCCGCTAGATCGCTGATGATTGTAACAGCTATATATTTATATTTAACATATATTTAAGTTCCCCAACTTAATTATTTTTTTTAAATCACGTTATGTGCTGTATTTAATCTATCTTCAAATTTTTCCTTTGCTGAAAGTTAGTAATTTTTTGTCATGCAAAAATAGTGCAACTTGTTCTCCAACCTATACAACCATATAAGTAATATTTCCCTTTGCTGAAATATTACTCATATGAGCATTTATTTAAATGGTGTCTCTACTGTTAATAACTTATCATGTAGCTATTGCTACATGATATGACATGTATGCTCAGCTCTTTGCACTTTTGCATTTTATTCTTAATTTTAACTCCAGCCTATCAACACAGTGCACAAACCGCACAGCTTTGACACCAACATTGAATCTACAAACTTTCTGAAATAGAACTTTACTACTAAAAGGAATTTTTTTGACTAAAAAAAAAAAATAAATCCCTCTACCAGCAGCTTAAATTCCTGAGATTGGAAAACACAGACACCTATCAGGTGAAAATTTCACAAACCGCTACAGATTTAATCATTCATTTTCTTTTCGGCTTAGTGCCTCCATCAAACAGGGGTCACCATAGCGGAATGAACCACCAACTTATCCAACATATGTTTTACGCAGCGGATGCCCTTCCAGATGCAACCCATCACCACTGCGCCACTGCGCTGCCCACCGCTACAGATTATCTAGTAATAATTATAATAATCTATTAATAATCTTTTTCTATCTTGCCACCACGCCTGTGTTGCCACCCTATAGGCAGCCACCTAGTTCATCTATGCATACATCAAACCTAGTAGCAAAACATGGGTGCAATTTGAATGAACTGTAAAGCGTGTTCTAAAGTTTCTGCCAATGCATAAATGTAAATATCATTAATTGGAAATGGAAAAATTTGTGTCAAAAATGGCTTTCAAAAACACATTTTGCTTTATGTATCCTGCATTTTGATTGGTATTGCTGCTCTTACATAATTGCATGACACCACATGCAACACAACACTATCATTGTTTTATACCAGCTACAGAGTGCTTAAACTATAGCTCACAATAAGCTGCTTACACAAACAATCATTTGGTCAATTTTAGAGGATAAAACTCTCAATCAGGGGGACTCAATCATGACAGAATATTTTGCAAAATAAACCTACTGTTTAATGACATTTTCTTATCAATCAGTGAAATTAGAGAAGGCGCAAACTTCTGGATTAGTAGAAGTTTCCATATTATTATAAGAGTTTAAATGTTATAGAGGAAGCTGGAAGCACAAAGTTTTGGGAATGACTTGGATTTCTGCATGACTTCTGAAAGTAAAAAGCTGTTTTTGTGTTAACAGACGATAAGTACATGTTCATTGTGCTCTAAGCAGTTTGGAAATCCCTAAGCTAATTATTTTTCAAAAGCTAAATGGAGTGAGCTAAAATAACCTAACGTCCAATCAATCAAGCAAAATTGCAGGTTTCAAATATTGTCTTTCAAATTGACTGTAAATGCGGAAAATTCTCAATTTAACAAGGTCTTCACATTCAAGTTCTTATATTCTATTCCTATTCTTCAAGTTCTTATCTGCAAGATAAAACCCCCCCAAAACATTACCCATTAACCCATAAACTTAGCCCACCACACAACAATGTTTTGTTGTCTGGTAAGCTCTGTTAAAAATATACATGTCATTTGTTTATTTTGTATCTTCATATTTGTCCTTATAATAAATGATGGTGTGAATGCTAAGTGAACTGCGACTAAGTGTATAATTTTCTTGTTTTTTTTTTTATCCAGACCAAAACAACCAAATAAAGACAACCAATAAAACTGAACTGCAAATTTGAACACATCCTAAGTTTACTTAATTCATACAAAACAAAAAGAGATTCAAATTTTATGATAAATTAATGGAATAAATCAGATCAGTTCCAAGGGTTCACATACTTTCCCCTGCAGCTACAAACAATGATTTAACATAATAATGGTATCGTTTCATAAAACTCTGTAATTCCCTGACAAATTATGTACATTATTCTGCTAGAAAAGCAGAGCAATGTGTACCAAAACAACAAAACCATCTCCTAAAGCAAGCTGTCTACGATTGATATTTTCCTGTAATGTAACAATCATTGTAGTAAAAAAGGCTGCAGTAGAAGGCAAAACAGAAGAACACGCTGAACTCTACAGTTATTGCCGGAGTAATTTATGTAAAGTAATACTGTGGGGGAAGCGAGAGAATGTGCAATCATTTGAGCGCAGGGATTTGCAAGTGTTTTAGAAGTTTAGGGAAGAATGTGTAATGCTCATTCAACCAATTCGTTGCTCTTTTTTTCTTTTTTCTTTCTCTCTCTGCACCAAATGCTTCTTCCTCACCTCCATCTGCATCCAACGCTTTGACAGATGTATGACTGTGTTGCAAGCATGAAGTCGCAAATAGAAAGCGGGAGAGAGTTAAATCTACTGACAACCGTGGTATATACTGAGTATTTTCTTCCGACATCAGATCAGCCAAGATGTTCTTCTACTCTAAACCTGCCCTGACATTTCCACCTGCACAGTCTACAGTCTTTTTCTCGCCCTCTTCTACCCTCAGTCACTGCTGAGGACTTTATTATCTACTTTAAGAAAGTGGGTAACATCATCATTGCCTCTCGACCCTGACACTACTCAATTCCCACCTTCTCTTTCACTGATTCAACACTTCCCTGATGAGAAAATACTTCAGCTTTTAATACACTACACAACCACTTGTCTCCATAGTGAAACCACAAAAACAAAAAAATAAATAAATAAAATAAATGTATTGCAGTGTAAAAATATAGATTCTGGCAGAATGCTACTGAAAACCTCTAGGCACCTTTTGAGGAGTTTCAAATATCTTTTCAACTTCAGTTGTGTTGAACACCAGGTTGAATTTAAAGATGCTACATTTATAATTTTTTTGATATTAAATAATATTTTATTTGGCTTCTTGGGTTGTCTGTGATAACCAATAGACAGATTTTATGCGAAGGACTTGGGAAGTTTCTGCCATTAAAATCAAAAATATGTAACATTAAGCCATCATCCAGAGACCCTCTCTTTCGTTTATGACTAATTAACTGAATGATTGCGCAATGGTCAAGACAATGACAATTCAACCTTTTTATAGTGTAATGCTAGGCAATGCAAGTTTATTTACCGTATATAGCATATTTGTAGCTTATTTTGTAGCACATTTAACATGCGTGTACTAAAGAAAATAACAACAGAAAGATAACAATAAATATTGCAGATAAAAATAAATAAGTCAGTTGGATGTGGCATAGTGCTCATTCAATAAAAGCACAGCTATCTCTGGATCTGTCTTCTGCCTTTGACACAGTGAATCATCAGATACTTCTGTCCGTTCTTTCATCTTTGGGCATTAAAGGTACTCCACTTCTCTGGTTTGAGCCTTGCCTCACAGCAGGTCTTTCTGGGTAGCCTGAAGGTGTGAGATATCTAAAGCTCATCAGCTGGTTACAGGGGTTCCCCAGGGTTCAGTTCTTGGACCACTCCTTTTCTCCATTTACACCATAACATTGGATCCCATCATTCAGAGATAGGGTTTCTATGTATGTGATGACACAACTTTATCTTTCATGTCAACGAGATGATTCAATGGTTGCTGCACAGATCTCAAACTGCCTGGTGGACATTTCGGCATGGATGAAAAATCATCATCTGCAGCAACCTGGCAAA
The DNA here is from genome assembly GCA_903798125.1 of Danio choprae. Classification (NCBI taxonomy): domain Eukaryota; kingdom Metazoa; phylum Chordata; class Actinopteri; order Cypriniformes; family Danionidae; genus Danio; species Danio choprae. The sequence continues at coordinate 1,076,999 of CAIGQW010004318.1, read as the reverse complement.
GACAGAGCTTCTTGTCTTCCCTGATACTCTGCCTATTTTGCCATCCAGGTAAGATCATCAAAAATAATCCCTTTAATTTCCCAAGACTTTCTGACATTTTTGCCAGGCCCGTGTCATTGTCTAGGATGGACATCCATTATAAGCATTCAAACATCTACAACGATTAGAAATACAAGTCTTTAATGGCAATAACGAGCACACATCACATCTATTGTTTATCTCCCAGCATCCTTCAAGTTGCATCTTACATCAAATTCAAGACCTTGACCTTCTCACATTTTAGCCTCTGCACTCCCATACCTGCACTTAGTCTACATCTCCTCCAGGGGGTGTATTGCAAAAAGTTTAACGTATTGCAGAAAGTGTCTTTATATCTGATACCTTAAATTATGATTTTTCATAAATTTGTATCAGAGAAGAAAATCTAAACTTCATTTTCTTTTTGGCTTAGTCCCTTTGTTATTCAGGGGTCACCACAGCGGAATGAACCGCCAACTTATCCAGCATATGTTTTACGCAGCAGATGCCCTTACAACTGCAACCCATCACTGGGAAACACCAATACACTCATTTACACACATACACTATGGACAATTTAGCTTACTCAATTCACCTGTACCGCATGTCTTTGTACTTGTGGGGGAAACCGGAGCCTCCGGAGGAAACCCATGCAAACATGGGCAGAACATGCAAACTCCACACAGAAATGCCAACTGACCCAGCCGAGGCTCGAACCAGCAACCTTCTTGCTGTGATGCTATAGTGCTACCCACTGCGCCACAGTGACGCCAAATCTTAACTTGATTTGAGATTTTTATTTTATCTTATATGCGTCATCAAGTTCGGCAATCTACCCTCAGGTCTGTTAAAATCAACAAGCGGCACAAGATAATGCTAATGCTAATAATTTAGTCTTAAAATTGATAAAAACACAGGTAAAGCTCTGTGACTCATTGTTGTGTGTACTGGTTGTAGATCCTGCGCTAATTGTAATATCATGTTGTGTTGCAGTCTGTAATTACCAAGAGTCTTTCTACCATTAAACATCTTTATTCACTACATTGTTGGAAAGCACAATTATAAAAACAATTGCCATTCGATTTCAAATGAATTTAAAGTTAGGGCAGCTGTTAAATTTCCCTACAGTTTAGGGGATTTTCGTCAGGTTATAATGTCAATTCCTGTCTCTAGATCAGATAAGAAAAGGGACTAGGAAATACTGTTCTCTAATAGATTTAGTCCTAAATGTGATTCTAACTGAAATTACCTTGATCACCAAACAGATAGGATACAGCATGGGTTCTTAACCCTGTTCGTGGAGATTTACATTCCTGCTGAATTTAGCACCAACTCTGATCAAACACAACTAAACCAACTAAGTAGAATCTGAAGGAGCACTTGGTAATTAAAGTCAGGTGTGTTTGATCAAGGTTGCAGCAGAAGTCTCCAGGAAGGTAGATCTCCAAGAACAGGGTTGGGCACCCATGACAAACAGTTTTAAACTTGGAATCTTTCTGCAATACAAGCTCTGATCAGCATGTTTTTGTAAATGAGTATCATCTTCCATCAAAAGGGACACAAACTTCTTTTCCAGAACCCTTTCATTCACTGTGAAATGATTTCCTCAACCCCATCTGGAATGCAGAAGAAACAACTTAAAACATATCTCTTCTTTGAGCATGGAACTTCTGCAGAAAGACTCGGAGGACAAGTTTACATGATATTCATTCCAGAATTATTTATTTGAACAATTACAATAAATTATGTCAAGTTGTATGGAAATTTTATTTGACATAGACTCCTTATTCCAAATCTTGGCAATGTTGATTCAGCTGATTCTACCTGGTGGTGGTGGTGATGGGAAGGATGGGGGGATATCAGATATCAGCATCATGAACTGCAAACATAGAAAGAAGTGACTGCATCATTTGTAAGTTCATTCTATTTGATCTTCTATCTATTTAGAATATTACTGGAAACCAGTATAAAACCTGAGAACTGGTCAGAATCTTGGCAGCAGTGTATGAATGCAGTGGTCTCATGATATTTTTGGGAGATTGTTGCAATAGTTCATGCATCAGAATGTTTTTAGTATACTGTTAAAAAAGATATTTCCACTTTCAAATGGTGTAAAAGAACTTCCCTGTAAATCATATTCAATCTCTTGTACTTTTAATGTGTGAGTGCGAGCACAAGCAAAATGTTTCTGATTACAGTTCACTTAACGACCACTTATGGCATTAATAATAAGGGTTTCTATGCCCGAAACACCTCCCTATGTAGGCGTAACTGGCTTCTTTTGATGTGGAGGAGCAGCAGCTCAGCTCTGAGTTCCTCCCGGGTGACAGAGCTCATCACCCTATCTCTAAAGGTGTGCCTGCCACCCTGTGAAGGAAACTCATTTTGGCTGATTGTTTCCAAAATCTTGTCCTTTTGGTCATGACCCAAGGATTGTGATCATAGGTCAGAGTAGGAACATAGATTGACAGGTAAATCAAGAGCTTTGACTTTCGGCTCAGCTCCTTCTTTAAGACAACTGTATGGTCACTGCTGCCGCTGCACCAATCCGCCTGTCAATGTTACATTTCATCCTTTCCTCATTCATGAAGATAAACCCAAAATACTTAAACTTCTCTACCTGGGGCATGGACTCACTGTGGATTTGGAGGTGCCGAATTTGCAGCATCACATATGGCAGAAAATTATCTAAGTGCATAAGGTCCATGTTTGATGAAGCGTCACAGCATCATCTAAAAATGGCAGAGATGAAATCTTGTGTTCGCTGAACCAGACCCCCTCTGAACTTTCTAGGCTGCACCTAGAAAATCTGTCCATAAAAATATTAAACAGAACCAATGACAAAGGGCAGCCCTGCTGGAGTCCAACATGCTCCAGGAAAAAGTATGAATTATTGACAGCAATGTGAACCAAACTCCTGCTCCATTCATACAGAGACTGGACAGCCCTTAATAGATTGCATTCAACCCCATAATCCCAGAGCACCCCCAAAGAATCCCATGAGGGACAGGGTCAAAACATATGTGGATTAGTTGGGCATACTCCCTTGAACCCCCGAGCACCCTAGGGCTGCTCCAGTGTACCACAACATGGATAGAATCTGCATTGTTCCTCCTGGATCCAAGGTTCAACTATCGGCTGGATCCTCTTCTCCAGTACCCTCCCATAGTCCTTTCCCAGGAGGCTAAAGAGTTTTATCCCCATCTTTGCACATCTAAAAAATAGGAACCACCACCCAGTACTGTCCCTGAGCACTACGCGATGTTGTAGAGTCGTGTCAGCCAAAACATCCCCACAACATCCAGAGATCTGAGATACACAGGATGGATCTCATCCACCTCGGTGTTTTGACACTGCAGAGCTTGCAAACTACCTCCGTGACTTCAGCTTGGGTGATGAATGAGTCGATCCCTGCATCCCAGGTCTCTGCTTTTTCAATGGAAGGCGTGTCAGGGGCATTGAGGAGATCCTCAAAGTATTCCTTCAACTGTCTGACAACATCCCCAGTCAAAAGTCAACAAGCACATTTAATGCTTGTGATGTTTTTAGCATCTGTCTGTAACCCTTTTGAATAGGTACGACCCCAGTGACTGCTCTCATACCTTTATTTCTGCACGTGTTAAATAACATTTGCAGAGCTGCTCAGCATTATTCTTTTTATTTATTTATTTATTTATTTATTTATTTATTTTTTAGAAAAGCTTAAATCATATGATACACAGATAAACTCTTTACAATGACCATGGAAAATAAAGATTGTTTTACGGATAACATCATTTGTAAAACTGTATTTGATAAACAAATTAAACTTAACTACACAAGTAAAATGTATTTGAAATTATACGTTTAATTATACATTTAATTATTTAATCCAGTCATTGAGTACAAGTATAGGTCAAATGAACTTTTCGCTCAGAAGACATGCAGTAGATTGTGTGCTAGATGTGTTACAGCCAAGGTTTGATCATGTTGATATTTTATTGCAATATAACTTAGAAATATGCTTATCAAATATGATACAGTACTGTACATGTACTTGCTTGATTAATCAAACCTTCCTAGGAATGATCTGGATGCTTGACCTACTATACATATTGAAAGTGAGACAACGTTAAGATGCAATTATTATTAAAAACTGCAAGATTGTTACATAGCACAGATCAGCCAAGAAACACACAGGAGTAGATAATGTATAGTTGAAATTATACTGAGAAATCATACATACAAAATTGGAAAGCATAATTATGTTTGTTTAAAGCATAAACTTCCAGTCTCTCTCAAAGGCACAATGTGGAAACATAGATGATACAATATCAGACAACAAAAGAGACATTGATTTTCTGTTGATTCTGTGTCAGATTGCTATCTGGGGCACTTCCCCCTGCTGAATCTTCAGCGCCACTGCAAAAGAAATCATATTTTATCTGAGTTGTGAATGTGATATTGCAGACTATATTGAATATAATGACATAAATTGGCTCATGTAGCACAAAATAATGTCAAACAACAACTTTCTAGTGGTTCTAATGGGCTGTACTGATAAACAACATAGGACAATGTGACCAGCATAGTCAATTTCACAACAGTTCTTTACAGTGGATAAAAACATAACACATCAAAAATGAAGTCTAATACCCAAGTGAATTACAGGCAAAAACAAGTGAACACCGTGACCAGTGTTCTATGTGACTCTTTTCAGAAAGATTAGTCAACAGTTTGAAGCAGTCTAACAAATTTATTATTTAATTGAATCCATCAGCAATTATTTAATCAACACCGGACTCACTTATGAACTGCAAGATTTCAGCACTGCTATAGCTTGTTCTGGTAAAGTTTGTGGCCAGTATAAGACTTTCTATTTATTTTAAAATAAATCAATACTTTTATACAGCAAGGACACAATTTATGTGTTAGAAATTATAGTAAACTTTCACAATGTTAATTAAAATCTAAATAAATTATGTTAATTATTTTCTTATTTGCACTGTAAATACGTTTTAATTAACATTTGGATGTTTTCCATTTGTTTACACTTTCACATTGCATTATGTGACCTCGATCTCAAATTTGACAACCTTTGATGTTGAAATGTTTGACAAAGTGATTTTTATTTACCTTGTTTAGGTAGTACAATGATACATTATCAAGTTGGTCATGTACATTACGATACAGAAAACAGTTAATGAGCTGTCAGCATGTTTTATGTTATTTTGTGTCAATTAAATGTCAGTTAATTATAGCATGTTATAATGAGTTAAATTTTCAACAACAAACATTTAACACACAAGTAAGCTAACTGCATACTTGTCTACAATGGTGATATGGGATTTGATCCACTTTTTTTGTTTGATAATAGGTGTCACTTTAAGAATCCACAAATCTTCATCACTATGGAGTGCATCCGTCAGTCAGCACTGTTACATGCATTGACTGATTCAGAGAAGCCTTTTTTTGTCTTCAGTTCATTTGTCTCTCAAATCAGTTTGTCTGTCAATATACCTGTAAAGTAGGTGAAACAGGGTGTTTCAGGTGAGGAAAAATGTGTAGGTTCACAAAGCTCCAGAAGATATCAGAGTTCAACATCCATATCAAATGTGAAGACAAACAGAATATTTTCCTTTATTCTCTGGCTTCAAGACCAGAAATAGGGTTCAGAGGACTGAAAGTACTATTTCAGATGAGTGAGAAGATGTGTAGAACAAGGAAGCTGTGTTTCCTCCTATATGAATACTTATAAACTGAAGAAGTGAACAAACTGTAGTTTGGAAGTAATTTAGGCAGGTATGCTGACTGGGGACCAGGTGCAGGTGTAAACCAATGAGGCTGCTAGGAAATCTAGTTCAACACTGTAACTTAGTAACTGAGCAAGTGACTGAACAGTTGAGAGGGATAACACCAGAGTTGGTGACTGGGGGATGACAGTATCCACTGCTCTTCATTGGCATGTCCACACACTACAGGAGAACTTAAGTGGAGACAGGAGGAGCTATGGTGGAGCAGATAGACATAGCAACCATAAAGGAGACAGGGGAAACTAGGTCATAGCTGATAGAAGTTGCATCCATGGCATGCAAAGTCCTGGGCTATGTAAAGGTACTGATCTGGTCCACAAAGTGGTTGATATTTCTGACCATGACAAGGAAAGTGGAGGACAGAGCACCAGTCCTGGCTGTGATGAGGTAGCACAACTTAACGTAAGATAGAGTACTTCTGGCCACAAAGTTGGAAATAAACCTGATTGGAGACATATTGGAACTCCTGGACATATTGGCCATGATTGGGTAAGTTTGGGACAGAGTGGTAGTCCCTACCTTGTTGTGGGAATTTAACCCAAATGAGGGCAGAATGTAATATACTCATCCCAATTAAAGATACCACGACAGTCCTGGCCATGCAATGGGGAATTTATATCCACTGCAGGCAGACAGACAGAAGACATAACAACACAAGAACTCCTGGTCATGATGTGTGAACTGAACCCTACTGGAGACAGACAGACTGGTGATAGAACGGCACTCCTGGCCTTGATTAGAGATCTAGGGAATCTCGATTCAAAATGAATCAGCCCTGTCAGAGGCAATAGCCTAGTGGTTAAGTCCACTGACACATAGCAATGAGGTGCTCACAGTGACCTTTGTTTGATTCCCGGCTTGATGTTCTTTGCTGATCCTGTTCCTTTCTCTCTGATCCCCACATTTTTCTGTTTCAACTACTGTCCCATACAATAAAGGTGAAAAAAATATGATAATGGTGCATTCACATCAGACGCAGATAAAGCGTCAAGCGTAAGTGATTTACATGTTAAGTCAATGCAAAGACGCAAATAGACATCCTGCGGTGCGATTCGAGTGAACGAGGTGGCGCGAATTATGCAAATGACGCTGTTGTTGGTGTCCTGAGGGGAAATCCTTCTGCCGACACAGGAGAACAGCTCCTCAAACTGGGCTCGGCTCAGTCAGAAGCACCGCTGAAAGCTTCCATCATCCAGGCATAATTTCTGGTGGAGTTGATGAACTCACAAAGCTGGGTGCACCTATGAAATGATCTAGTGAACTCAAGACGAGGTGCCGGACAAATATATGCTGTTTTTCAGCCTTCCTAAAGCACTTAAAGCACAGCTAATCTCTTGATTAAAAACCATGTTAGCTATTAGCAACAAAACTAGAGTCACCGGACAGACAAAAGTCGCCCCCATGATGCAAATCCACATCTATTGTGAAGTGAATTTCACGCCGAATGAAACGAGTAATCTCAAAATGTTCACGTGGCTATTTACATGTGAATATCGCGATTTATTCGCGTATGACATGTCTGGTGTAAACACAACATGAAACTCCTTCCATAGAAGAAGCAGAGACCGGGGATGCAGGGATTGACTCACCCATCACCCAAGCTGATGTCACTGAGGTACGTTTTTCTTCATGTTGTATATAGGTTGGTGAATTCAGGTAGGTGTTCCAGATAAGGAGACAGGTGATGGCTTGCAAAGCTCCAGAAGATATCAGAATTCACCATCCATATCAAACATGGAGTCTTTTTCTTTCTTCTCTATCTTCCAGATGAGAAATACAGAGCAGAAGACTGAAAGTACTATTTCAGGTGAGTGAGAAAAAGCAAACCCTCAAGTTAGAGTCACTTATCTTTATTCCACTGTGTTTTCTCCAATATGCAAACTGATAAACTGGAGAAGTTAACAGAAGGTTGGAAGACAATGAGACATGACAATATGTACTTATATTATTATGTAGCAAGTAAAGCAAGTAAACGATAAGTACATTTTCATTTTTTGGGTGTTTTTTATGTATTCAAGACAACTGGGACAGCAATTACTTAAAGGTGCAGTAGGTGATTGTCTTCAGAAACATTTTTTTTGTTGTGCTAGTTAAAAGTCTCTGCACATTTCAATAGTTATGATGAAAGTAAATGATCTAAATGTATTTTTATGTATTTTTATATTCTGGGTAAGGCAGAAGACTAATAAAATGTTCATCCAATTAAAAACTGTCTGACCGACAAATAACTCAATTACGACAGTTATCTCAAATTGTCAACAAATTTAAATTTGAGAATTTCTGCTTAGCCTGTTCACGCAGACAGATACGTCATTTGCACGTACATGAGAAGCATGGCCAACTACAGCTAACAGAGAGAGACATCAGGCAAACTCTGCATCAACCTGAACTTCTTTCTGAAAGACCAGCGTGGCCTTGTATCCGAGTCAATGTCGGAATTACTTTTGTACGCTGGAGGGAAATGATGTTATGCAGTTCAAAACAACGATCTGAAGGGTGACACCATGGCTAAAGTATTACATTTAGACGGGTATGTTTTAAAACTATTTTAGTCATGCAAAGCTTATGTAGATTGTGTTCTTGTTTATGAATGGGTTTATATGTACGGAAGTGTTGTTCAGCCACTGAAAACGTCAGGTGAAAGATTGGCTATTTTCATGTTCATGGGGTATCTTTTACAGCATAGATAATATAGTCACTTAAATAGACCTAAGCATTCGTTTAGTTGTTTAAGTGTAAAAGGAGATAAGAACAAGCGATGTACGAGGATCGGCTAGCACAATTGAAAATGAAAAGTCACTTGTTGTCTTGGTAACGTAAGTGTAATGTATTTATAAAACTTGAAAGGATCTTTAAAGCAATAGACAGAAAGAATCCAGTATCAAAATATAAATGTTTTTTCGCTTAATTTAAAAACAGAGAATGTGTTGAATGGTTAACTGTGGCTTAAAAAAAAGCCTAAAATGTAGTAATTATAGAAAATTTCTGTTTATTGAGCTTAAAGCACAGATATGCTGCTGCCTTGTTACCGAAACCTCTCAGTTTTCAAGTTATTAGCCTGGCAACTACAAAAAAAGAAAAAGAAAAAAA
>CAIGQW010004318.1:1028598-1058099 GCA_903798125.1 Danio choprae | reverse complement strand
TTTTTTTCCTTTGCCTTGTTCTAGCTGTGTTTTGACCCTTGCTTTGTTTTGTTGTTTATGTTGTTTGCTGCCTGGATCGACCACTCACCTGTTATTGACCACTCTTTTACGTTCAAAATTATTAGGCAAATGGAATATATATATATATATATATATATATATATATAGTAGCTTTAAAATTATTTGTTTATTTTCAAATATATTTCAACAACACATACTGTATCAAAGCACATCTTCTGTGTGTAAGCCAAATTGTTACCATTCTCATTTGTCACAATGTGTTGTCTTGCAAGTTATCACTGCAGATGGCAACATCAGCAGGTGGTTTTCAGTATATCACATATGTGAACATTCATTAATTATGGCACAGCGCATGATCTTCCACTAATGAGCAACACATTCCTGTATCTGTCCAAATCACATTATGGAAACCGTGACATAGACGTGTTTATCATTTCCTTCTCTTAGGCTTCATGAAGAACAGTATGAACGTGTTGATGATACATGTGACAAACAGGGTAAGTACAGTTAGCTCTCCAAAATTAGCACATTTCATATTTAAGAGAAAAAAACCCCATTAGGAATAATTTGGGATTTGCATGACGCAGTGCGACTTTCTCGCAATTGCAGTACAGTTTATTGAGAGATTGACACTCGTATTTGACACTTGATTCTACTTGAGATGTAGTTTCTCATTATTAGGGCTATATGCAACAGTAATGACTGGTTAGTTATTCTTACTTCATATCTGAGTTGTGACAATCAATACTTAATATTGCAAAAAGAAAAAAAATCTCTATTAATCAACATTAATATTTATCACAATGTCTATTTTATTTTAAATCAGTATTTAAAAGAAACTTTAATCAAATGACAAATTAATATTTCATTTGTTTGTTCAATTCATTAAAAAAAAAAAATTATGTTTGACCTTGAAAAAGACCTTTGTAAATGCCCCATAATGTTCTGTATCTGTTAATTCATTCATTTCTGTAGTTTCACTACATATTTACAATCTAAACTGTGTTGCATTCATATTTTAAAAGGTAAACAAATAACATCATATCAATTAATTGACAACAAAACATCAATTCGCACAGCAGAACTTGTATACCATTGTCATATGGACTTTTTGTATTACTGATTTCCTGCTTGACCTAGTTCTCTTTTGTTCTCAGTTTCCCTCCACTAGTTAATTCTCATGGCCACTAAATAGTGGTCACTATATGCAAACTGTGTTGCATCTGTTTTCTGCGTCCGTTTGTTCAGTTTCCTATCCATTATCTTTTACATTGTGTTGTTCTGTGTTTTAGTCTACTCCTGACCTTTCCTTGCAAATTAATCACATTTGTTTTCTTTTTCTTCATTCTGACTTTTCAGAGCACTACACCTAACAACTTTAATGAATGAATGAATGAATGAATGAAGGAATGAATGAATGAATAGTTGGTACAACAATGATACAGTAGTAATATATTTTTGGTACACATTTTTTTTATTTTCACATTTTGTCATACAGATGTTTACTCACAATTAATGTTTTCCTTTTTTAATTATGCAATGGAAACAGGCTTGCATGTGTTCTCAAACTACTTTTCTGATCAACTAAAAATTAAGCTTGTTTTGTTTCCTGTTTTTAAAAGTCGTTTTAACCACTTTGTTATTCGCTTAAGCAAATCAGCTAAAGCAGCTAAACACCCACAAATAAAAAGTGAGCAACTATACCATCTTCAAAAATGCTTGTATCATACATTTAGGCAATAAATATGGATCAACCCAAAAAGATGGTTTTAAACTAAGTAAAAAATATAACCCAACAGCTGGCATTGTCCATACAGTATCTTATCCAAATTTGGGTTAAAACAACCCAAAATTTAGTAGAGTTCAGGTGGAACTGATGCAGGTCCCAATTCACAACTCAGTGACCCTACAATCCAGCTGGGCTCAGTGAAATTTCAAGAGCTTTAAAAGACCTTGCCATGGATAGACCTCATGAATATAGGTTAGCATAGGGAAAGGAGGGGCAAACCCCAGGTGATGGAAGCTGGTTAATTTATCATTGCATGTGAAATTACAGGAGAGCAAAAACACGGCCAAGTTGAAAAAAGGTAAGAGTTTACAATAAAGTTCCACTTGGTAACATTATTTAATAAGTGGCCATGTAGTTTGTAATGTCACTGTGTGTAAATGTAAAAGGTTTTCGTGGTTTCAGAGATCAAAGTGCACAATAAATTGTCTGTAATTCCAATTTAACTATTTATTTATTTAACGATTTGCCTATTTATTACAGACAGTATGAGCATATATTTCAGACATATTTAAAATACATGTATTTAAAATCAATTAAATTCAATTAAAGTTTATTTGTATAGCACTTTTCACAATAAGTATTGTTCCAATGCAGCTTTACAAAAAGATTCACATTATTATTATATTACAATCAACATTAGAAATGTTAAGGGGTTGTGTATAAGTTGGGCAGTATATAAACAGTTAACCTGCAGTTATACAGTATATAGTGTCCTTTCAAAAAGGTTATTTATAATACATGTTCAATGAAGTGTATTTGTGTATTAGGTGTTTGTGTTGTCCTTAAAGTCTTTGGAGGATGGGTATCATCTCTTCCAGTCCTCATAGGGTTGGCATAATCTCTAGGTCTTGGGGCAGAGACATGAAGATTCATGTATATTGTGATTAGCAAAGGGCCAAAAACCGATTCTTGAGGCACTCCATATTTTACTGGCCTAACTTTTGATGTTGTTCATTTATATTTACAAACTGATAGCAGTCAGTTAAATATGATTTAAACGATCATAAAACCTGTCTCTGGACATAATTTAGACAGTCTATGAGAATATCATGATCTATAGTGTCAAATGCAGCACTGACATCAAATAAAACTAATAGCAAGACGCAGCCTCGGTCAACAGCTGTAAATCATTGGTTATTTTCACTAGAGCAGTTTTTGTGGTATGATGAGGCCTGAAACTTGACTGAAACACTTCAAAAACATTATTTATCTGTAGAAAGTAGCATAATTGGGCAGATACAACTTTTATACACCCACATTTTAGACATAAATGGACGGTTTATTAATGTATGGCCTATAATTAGATAAGTTACTGGGGACAAGTTGTGGTTTCTTAATAAGAGACTGAATGACATCTATGTTGAAAGCGTTTGGTATGTGGCCTAGAGATAAAGAAGAGTTTATAATGGTAAGAAGAGGTTCTCCTACTACAGGTAAAAAAAAAATCAGGAATGTTGTTGGAAAGGGATCAAATATACATGTAACTGATTTCTTACTATTATTTAACCAGGAAGTCTCATTAAGATTTCAAATCTCTTTCACAAGACCTGGCCAAGGTAACAGCCATACAGTAAAACAATTTAAAAATACATAAACACCACATAACAACATCAGTCCTCTCAACAAAAACAATCACATGCTTCCAATACCACTCTCTTTAGAATGCATTTAAATTCACTGAAAGACACAATTTTATCTAGCTCTTCCTGTCCTATGACTTTGAAACACTGTAGAATTGCACTTTGATTTAGTGGAGTGTTTAATAGCTCTGAGCTATAAGATGGTTCAAGAAAATTTAACATCTGCTATTTTTTCTGAAGCCTTCTATTATATCAGTGATATAATTTATGAAGCCATCACTACAAATTTCTGATGGGATATTTTGTTCAGATAACAACCAAATATTTGTTAGTCTAGCAACTGTGTTAAATAAGAATCTAGGAAAATTAGGTCTAATATTTGGTTTAAGTGATTGGTTGGCCCGAATACATTTTGATTTATCCTAAGTGTTTGTAATAAATCTGTAAATGCAAAACAAACACAATTTGTATTTTATCTGTATTAACTAGTATGTCAGAAATATAATTTGCAAACTCTTTTAGAATACTGACATAGGGTCATGGTGGTCTATACACAGTGATTTAAAGAGAGAGATAAGATGGACTTTCTCTGAATATCCAAAAGCATAACATCAAGCGCCATCACTTCAAAAGAATCAAACATAAGTTCTGAGTAACAATAAAAAAATCACTAAAAAGATTGTTCCACCTCTACCACCACCACCAGTCCGAGGCTCATGCTTATAAACATATCCTGAAGGAATGGTTTAATTTAAAGTAGTCATTTGATTTAAGCCAGGTTTCAGTAAGACATAGCGTATTAAGACTATTGTCTGTTATTATTTCACTTAAAAAAAGGACTTTAAGTGCAAGTGACTTGATATTTAAAAAAAATTTACAAAAAATAAAAATATTTTTTCACTTATTTGCTGTTTTTCTGATTTGATTCTGTTGGGGAACCGACAGTTTTAACCCAAAGATGATCGGTGTGTCAGATGAAGAGCCTGAGTCAGAGATTCAATCAAAGAAAGTTTACTGAGGATAGTTTTGCAGTTACATCAGCAGAAGCCAGCTTCAGCGCTCACACATATGCCACTCTGCTTACAATCTCAAACCAACAACACTTATACTCATACACATACGTCGCTAACTGCATCATATATACAAGTGTTTTGCCTGTTTGCATACAATTTCGAACAATATCTCCAATGATTACTTAGGCGTCTAGCATACAAAGGTCAGACAACAGTAGGCTATTCAGAGCTGACCCCAGACCTGTAAGAATGATCCACAATACACAACACACACAAACAAAGTACAAACTGTTTTATACTCAAGGCTGTTTTTTGTGCTCTCAGCCATCTTATCAAAACTGGTAGAATAAACATCTTTCCACTTGCAGATAACTAAGCACAGAAATTCTCGTTCATATAATATAAACATTAAAATTATTTATTCTTTAACACACAGTAAAATTCACATCTAGTGACAGCTGTTCAAGTAACATCAAATGTCCAGTTCCACATGAGAAGTCTCAGTGACCTCTTCGAGGGGCCGAAGATCCTGAGGAAACAAATAATTTGGCTTACAGAAAAAGCAATGACACACATATCATTTCAGTTTTACTCTGAAAAGGGATGTCACTAAGGTCATCATAAAATCTAGGCCCTTAAACATTTAACTTTATTAATAATCTTAAAATCATAATAAAAGATATGTGCTACTTCATTGTGGAGCGGGCATCCATCAGAAAATCCACTCCTTCATATTTGACTAGGTCCAGAATATAAAGTAAATTTGCTTCTTGATCTCATAATACGAGGAAGAGACACAGTTTATATGGGGTGATCTAGATATGCATTTCTGTGATTAAGTGGGACAAGCAAGGGTCTATATGGCTATAAGGAGAATTTTGACATAGTAGTCAGATAGTATGAAGCGTGCTGGAGATGTTGTCTGTATATATATATATGTAAACATAATTATATAATTTAGCTAATAATTTAGTTAAACTAAATTACATTAGACTTTCTCCAGAAGAAATTAATACATTCCACATACTGTGAAATTATTCAGGAGGGCTAATAATTTTCACATTTTCACAAATTTGCCAAATATCAGATTTCCATATGGGTTTATCAAGTAGTTTGTCAAACTTGTTTAAAGCATTACTGTATATTACTGGTTGATATGACAATACATATCATAGAAATGATATAGTGTGAATTGAGTGAACATTTTCTTAATTGTTTTGATATAGGCCTATCAGGGTAAGCAAATATTACCCTGGGATTTATTAGAGCGTTGGGGTGAAAAAGAAGAATGGGTGAGTGAGTAATAAGGTGTGTTGTGCTTTGTGTTAATATAAGTGCAGTTTTTCATGAAAGGTAATTCAAACTCACACTCGCACATTGGCAGGCAGTTTGTGTGAGTGTGTGTGTGTGTGTTGCGCGCGTGTGTGTGTGTGTGTGTGTGTGCACCCGGTCCTCCCTAAATGGATAAGCCTTTTATATTTGACATGCTCTCTGTTGTATAATTCTGTGAAACCACAGGGGGTGGCTCAGGCTATGTCTACAATAATCCAGATAAATCTGAAGGCAATGCTTTTCTAAAAATGCTCTATGCCCCTATAGTATTGTTGTAACACTTTACAATAAGGTTTTATTATAATTCATTTAATGCAATATTATCGTGAGTTAATGACTGTACAGTTGTTTATTGTAAGTTCATGTTAACTCATGATGTGTTAAACTTGAATTTAACTTGATCAAGCATGAATTAGGATGTTAAAAATCCATTAGTAAAGATTGAACTATATAAATGCTGACAAGCATTGTTTATATTTAGTTCATGTTAGCTCATAACTAAAATAAACTACTGAAACCTTATTGTAAAGTCTGAGCGCTATTGTTTCCAATTGTTTCCCAACAGTTGTTTATTCACAATGAAATGATTGAAAACTTTGAATGCTTTGAACTGTGAATGCATCATTTCAACTTAGCATTTATTTACTTATTGGTTCTTTGAAACATCACAGCAATATGTCAAGGAAATGCACCAAGATTTTGAAATAGGCCAACAGTGAGGCGGAGTTGTTGCTGCATGTAACACAAAAGTATACATTTGCAAAAGTGAGGGAGCATATAGGGTGGCGCGGTGGCACAGTGGGTAGCGATGTCGCCTCACAGCAAGAAGGTCGCTGGTTTGAGCCTCGGCTGGGTCAGTTGGCATTTCTGTGTGGAGGTTGCATGTTCTCGCCATGTTCGTGTGGGTTTCCTCCAGGTGCTCCGGTTTCCCCCACAAGTCCAAAGACATGCGCTATAGGTTAATTTTGTAAGCTAAATTGTCCGTAGTGTATATGTGAGTGAGAGTGTATGGGTGTTTTCCAGTGATGAGTTGCGGCTGGAAGGGTATCCGCTGCGTAAAACATATGCTGGATAAGTTGGCGGTTGGCCGCTGTGACGTCCCCAGATTAATAAAGGGACTAAGCCAAAAGCAAAATGAATGAATGAATGAGGGAGCATATAAACCGGAAGACATGCCAAAACAACACTGAGTAAACATTCTGTGCCTTTTTAAGAAAAGCAATCTGGAGCATGTACAACTGACATTAATCTCTTACACTGCTGTCCAAACGGAGAGCCCCCGAATAAAAATGCATCATCGTTTTTGAAAACATTCATTTTTAAACTTATCCACATTGCAGAGAATGTTCATTCATTCATTCATTTTCATTTCGGCTTAGTCCCTTTATTAATCTGGGGTCGCCAACTTATCCAGCATATGTTTTACGCAGCGGATGAATGCAGAGAATGTTTTTTGTCTAAAAAGAAGTCAAAAGAAAAAATATGCATTTTTAAACAAAGCTATATTAGTGTAGTTTTGACATCCACCCATCAAAAAGAAGGAAGTAGTTTGCAAGGTAGTTTGTCAAACACTTGACTTGTCAGAAGTATGTGTTTTCTTCACAAATAAATCAATTTAATCTATAGGCCACAAAGATGATGCCTTCAACTTATTCTTTTTTAAAAGCTGGTGGGGCTAAAGATATTTGACTAGATGGATGCGTGAAACACACTATACACAATTTGGAGCAGAATTTTTTTTTGTGTCATATATTAGTATAGTATGAATGAAAATCAAATGTTTCTTATCACTTTATTTATTTGCATTCAGAATAGGTTCAATAGGTAGGCGGGCGCAGCCATTTAAATCTTTTTGGCTCAAGACTTCTGAGCTCATTCACTTCCATTGATTTTTAGAGGTTAAAAACATTATTGCAAGCTTCTTGATGTTGCAAACTGATATTTTCTTCTTATATTATTCTACTATTTATTTATAGTCATGGAAGTGCATTTTTAGAGCAAGTAGTTTGATCGTTTTCTGCCGTTTATTATTTCTAGTCATTTCTCCCATAGGCAGCTAAATTGGAAGTTCAAAAACAATCGCAAACTTCCGCATTGCAAAATAAGGTTGATAATAGATTAGATGGCCAATGTACATACATTCACATGTATTTTGTGTATTTTCAGAATTTGTATTTAGATGTTAAATAAAGTTTTATGTATTTCTACCCATCTCTGGTTACAAATCTGCATAATATAGTCTTTAATGGCCTGTGAGAAATATCTGTAGTGTTTTTATTATGAAACACTGTAGGTAAATCCTATATATTTTTGTCGACATGTCAAAAACAGATCATGTAATGGAAAAATAATCTGTCCTGTAGCTGAGAGCACATTTCTGCTGATTCAGGTCAGCTTGACCCAAAACTTCCCACTTGTGGTATGCTGGTTAGAGAATGCATGAAATTTTCAACAGGTCTAAAGGTTATGGTGTTCGAATAGTGCTTTAATGAAGCTGCAAACATTATACATCAACACAGAGTAAAAGCTTACATTAAAGAAAAAGGATTAAGAAGAAAATGAAAGTTAGGCCCAATCCCAATTCTATTTTTGTACCCGTACCCCTTCCCCTTGGCCATTGAAACAGAGTGTGAAAGGGAAGGGCTTCAAAATTTACCCCTAAGAAATGGGACACCACTACAACACCTGCACATGTCATCATATTTCATTGCGATCTCTTGCTTCATATGAGATCAATGATCGCGACTGCTGTAGTTATTCCAGTTGTGTTATTTTTTGGGTATTTATCTTCAGGAAATCACTGAAGGCATATATCTTGTTATCATAATGATATAATGTGACAATAAGCTCGTAACTGTACTGTGCATTTACACCATGGCCATATTAATCTATGTAAATACACAAAAACAACATTAACATTATACCAGACACTGTAAAAAGGTCATTCCCGGCCACTAGATTTTTCTGACACGGTATTCGAGTGTCATCGATTGTCAGATGTGAAAGCATGTTGTGGTACTGCTATACAGGAGTTATTATTAGGGATTATAGATAGCGAAATTTAGCAGTTTTTAATTTAGTGCTTTGTTTTTAAAAGCATGATGGTCAAACATGAACGCCGTTATGAATGTATTAAAACATATGCTTGTTTGTTGTAAAAATTCATAATAATGACAAAAATACCAATTTGCGCATCTCCTGACTTCTGTGTGCAGCCATGCTGCCATTGTAGATGGTGTATTATGGGAAAAAAATCTCATTTTCAAAGGCTCTCTAGCCCTTCCTCTTAGCCATAGAGAGTTGGGACAGGGGAAGGGCTAAGGGGTAGAATTGGGTTTGGGCCTTAGTCAAGCCCAGCAAAAAATTGATTATTGATATATATCCTACTGACAAAAAAAGTTATGCTTCATTCTTTGTTTGAAATAGCTTTGCTATGTTTACAATTAGCGAATATCCCAACGCTCACGTTACTGAAAATGGTCTTCAGATGAATTGTGTTCAGCAGCACACCAATTTAATTACTTGCCCCCCACTGCACCACCCTGCCATTTTTACAGAAATGAAAGGCATTTAGTTCAGTTAGAGAACTGCATATTCTGCGATTGTACACAGAATGTGCCCTGTTCCATATAGCATGACAACAGCACATTGCAGGAGTCAGATTTCACCTATAACTAGACAAATATAACTTATTCTATAAAAAGATCATGGCAGAGATGGCATGCAAAAGTGCAGCAGTTCCTGGGCTTCGATATCTTAACTTGTAAAATGTGCATTCATTTCCGCAGTTCTCTTTCAATATATCTGGCCACAAAATCTTCTCTTGTAAAACATGTTTATTTCCACCATTCTGATAGTGTAGTAGGATTACCACAAGCAAGCTATCTAACTCAAATACTCTGCAAATGTGATTAAACCTATTGCCTTAAAATCAACAAGTTGACTTTACTTTAAAAATGAGTAAACCCGTTCTAACTTGGAACTTTTAAGTTGACTTAACATTTATTTTGTAAATTAAGCACATAGTTCATTTACTGAATAATTTTAAGGCAACGGTTTTACAAAAATTTTTTAAATTAAAGGCAACTAATCGCTTTTACGTTGAACAGACAAAAAATAATAAATGCCAAAATGTGATTTTTCAGGTTTTTTATTTTTAATAAATTTGCAACAATTTCAAAAAATCTTTTTCACATCGTCATTATGAGGTATTGTGTGTAGAACTTTGAGGAAATAATTGAATTTAATCCATTTTGGAATAAGGCTGTAACATAAAAAAAATGAGGAAAAAGTGAAGCGCTATGAATACTTTCCGGATGCACTATATGTATATGTATGTGTGTGTGTGTGTGTGTGTGTGTGTGTGTGTGTGTGTGTGTGTGTGTGTGTGTGTGTGTATAATTTTGTATATGTATAATGCTTCGAGAAAGAGAGTTATATTTCCTTTCCTTTGGCTGTTAGTGCTTGCATCAGCTGCTAAGATGCTGCTTTCTTGTCACATACAGTACAACTAGACATGTGTACTTTAATAACCTGTAAAAACATTGGATGCAGTGTTTACATGCCAAAAAAAAAGAAAAAAAAAGTTTCACAAATCTAACTGTATTAATCAGTTTATGCTTACACCATTTATGACCTTACTCTGGTAATATATTATTTGTAATATTTTTATGATTGATTTAAGTAATTGTTTGCTTTTACTGAAAGTATTTGACATATTTTCATATATATATATATATATATATATATATATATTAAAAGCTAAAAAAGGCCCCTGGAAATCAATACCAGGGGGCAAATATTAATGTATGACAAGTGGTCCTCATTGTGAAGTGTTTCCTACCCCAAAAAATAAGCCAGGAAATCAGCAATGACACAAGTGCAAGTCTTCAGTTTGTCATGTCGTGTAACCTTATGTTGGCTATAAAACTGACAGCTGAATTGTCTTGCTATCTTAACAAGGATCATGATTCGGTTCCATTTGATTCAGTACACCTCGCCTCCCACGTACATGCAATGTCCCCAGGCTCCGCGGCGGAGCTGGGGGGTATAATAGCTTGTTAAACATAGAGCAAGGCTGACTGACTGGAAAAATAGGCTCGACTTGTACAGAATTGGAAGCAGTGCCGGACCAATTACCCCACGGTGATGGCAATACATGGCAGAGGCCATAGGCACAACTTTTGTAATTGATGTTGCTAGGTACCTGGCAGGGCTGCTCGGAGGCAAGCGCAGGGCACAGGCAGCTTCTCTAATGTTTTCTTCTAGGGGTCACATGACACAAAACACATCGGCTCTTTGGGGACCTGCACTAGCTACTACCTTCCTCCGCATTCAGACTTCCTAAAATAGGAGACTGTTGAGCACTGCTGTTCTTTGAGCTAAAAGGTTCACCTCGATATGATCATAATACAAAGATTATTGGTCACAGTTTACAATAAGGTTTTTATTAGTTAATGTATTTACTAACATGAACTAATTATGAACAATACTTCATTAATTCATTCAAACATGCAACATGCAAACCTTCTTGCTGTGAGGCGATCGTGCTACCCACTGCGCCACCGTGCTGCTTGAACAATACTTGTACAGCATTTATTAATTATAGTTTAACATTTACATTATTAACATTCAAATTCATGCTTGTTAACATAAGTTAATGCACTGTGAGTTAACATGAACTGTATTTTCTTTAACTAACGTTCACTAACATGAACAAATACTGTCATAAATGTATTGTTTATTGTTTGTTCATGTTAGTAAATGCATTAATTAACAGCAACTAATACAACAATGTGTTTATGTGTTAATGTGTTTATAAACTACAATGTGTTTATATAATGTTTAAATAGCTTTAATTGCATATTTGTTACAATTTTAATTCTAAATCAAAAAGTATTAAAGGCAATATGTAACATTTCCAAAAAAACACTAGAACTGGTTTACATATGTTGTTACATATGACTTGTGTACATTATCCCAAATGTTTCATAGGATGTTCAAATCCACAAAAATAAGCTAATTTAACTCGTGAAACGGACCGTGTTCTGTGTTGCCATGCTAATGATATCACACACCCTTGATTTCTGGTGATACCTAACAGGGAAACATCAAAGATGCTTTTAATATTTTCATTCGTTGATTCATTTTCCTTCGGCTTAGTCTCTGTTTCAGAGGTCGCAACATCGGAGTGAACCGCCAACTATTCCAGCATATGTTTTACGCAGCTTTCCAACTGCAACCCAGTATTGGGAAACACCCATACACACTCATTCACACACTACGGATAAATTTTGTTTATTCAATTCACCTATACCACATGTGTTTGGACCCACGCGAACATGGGAAGAACATGCTCCATGCTCCATAACAAACTCCACACAGAAATGCCAACTGGCCCAGTCGGGACTCAAACCAGCAACCTTCTTGCTATGAGGTGACAGTGCTAACCACAGAGCCACCGTACTGCCTACTTTAATATGTTCAGTCATTCATTCATTCATTCATTTTCTTTTTGGCTTGGTCTCTTTATTAATTAGGGGTCGCCACAGCGGAATAAACCACCAACTTATCCAGCATATGTTTTACGCAGCGGATGCCCTTCCTGCTGCAACCCATCACTGGGAAACACTCATTCACTCTCATTCACACACATACACTTCGGCCAATTAAGCTTACCCAATTCACCTATACCGCATGTCTTTGGACTTGTGGGGGAAATCGGAGCACCGAGGAAACCCACGGCAACACGGGGAGAACATGCAAACTCCACACAGAAATGCCAATGACCCAGCCGATGCTCGAACCAGCAACCTTCTTGCTGTGAGCTTCTTGCACCGTGCCGGCCTGCTTTAATGTGTTATGGGTTATATTAGACTGCACAGAGCAGCATTATAACAGAACATTAAAATATATTTAGTTTGCAAAAAAGAGCTACTTCTTCCTCACATGATTAAGACTGGAAGAACTGGAAGCAGTCAACTGTGGCATAATAGAAGGTCTGTTGCTTTCGTAATGCGTCATGCTCGTCTCTCATCAGTAATTGCTTCAGCGGTCTCATTTTGCTTTGACGGCTTTCAGCCTTACTCTGCTTTACTACCATGAAAATAACTTTTGAAAATTTTAGTTCATCAATGATTTTTGCCATAGGATGTAATGAAGACGACAACTTCCATAATTCTACACTCAATCTGCGCATCATTAATTTATGCCTTTGTTTGTTGTGAATAAGCAGTGAAAAATTATATACTGCGCCTTAAAGATATTTGATGAGTTCTGTGTATTTTTGGGAGGCAAATAAAATAAATGTTAACCTATTTTAAAAAGTGTCACTATTTTTTTTATGAACTAAATACTTTTTTTAGGATTCAAATTTATGAACTAATATGCAGTTGCCATTAGCCATTGTCTTTGATAACTGCTGCAATATCTCCATCGCATTGAATAGAAAGATCTCTGGCACCCAGAAACAGGTATTTCAGCCCAGGAAGAGTGCATCTTTAATGTCACCCCATGAGTTTTCAATTGGGTTGAGTTCAGGTGGTTAAGCTGGTCACTCCATTACCTCAATCCTTATTACCTGAAACCTAAACGTTGCACACTTAATTGTGTGTTTGTGGTTTTTGTCTTGTTGAAAAACTTATTCAGGGGCATTTCTTCTTTAGCATAGGCAAACATAAGCTCTTCAAATATTTAGATATATTGAAACTGATCCATCATACCTGGTAAACAATAAATAAGCCATAAGGGACAATACCATGATCTTTGTGCCACCTTGCCTCTGTCTTCACAGTGAACTGAGGCTTGATTTCAGGACCTGGGGGTCACTGTCACTTTCAATGTGACACTGTCGATGAACACTAGATCTGAAAAGAACAGTTTTACTCTTAACAGTTACTATTTTTCTTACATGGGAGAGAGGATGCGTTCCTCTGCAACTTTTTAACTGATTTAAACTGATTCTGCATATGTCATTTCTTATAAAACATTTTGCTTTTATGGTGACCTCTTACTGGCAGCTTAGCTTTTATCAAACAAATTCTGACTGTAACTGTACTTACAGATAATTTCAGATGATCTTTGATCTGTCTGGATGGAATGATTGGTTGGATCTTTGCCATTCAGACTATTCTTCGATCTGTTTTAACCGTAGTTGCTTGCCATGTATAATGCACAAATATCACTATTGCTAATAAATTTTTTTACAGACATATAACTGCACACACAATTCTGCCGGTCATTTTCTCACAATTCTGACTTTTTTTCTTGCAAGTTGCAGAAGAGAAAGTTTATACAGTGTTTAAAATTCAGATTTTTTGATACAAACTTGAATTTGCTAGTTATTCAGAATGTATATATGTATAAGTCAGAACATGACAAAATAATTACATATAAACTAACTCTGATATAACAGATATAAACTAACTCTGAATTATGAGAATAGATTCTGGCCTTATAATATAATTAGGCGTTTATATCTTACATTTCTGAGAGAAAAAAATGCCATTGTTAATGCCATTGGCATATTGATGGTAGATCAAGCTAACACATAAGCATAATGACAGAATATGAATGTAAATACACCTTTGACAGGTAACAGAGTGTATAAATACTGTACATAAGGCATGTGAAATAAATCTGATGTTTGTGTCCATGCAACAGCAATCCATCAACAATAATTAATAAGCAAGATAATTTAATCATAAAACAGATGGAGAGTTAAAGATAAATTAATAAAATGAGTTTTCATTTGTCAAGGGCAAATCATTTGTGAGAAATAACTGTGAAGTTATATAAGGAAAAAAAAAGATTTCTGGCAGAGAAGTGGCACATTATTACTTAATGGCTTTAATATGCACATTTTAATACAATGTGATGCGTATAGGAAGGATAAAGCATAATCTCACTTTAATGGTCATTGTCAGCAGCCTTTGAAAGGTTTGAGAGAAGTGAACTGGAGCACAAGATTTACCTTCATAACATAAAATAACATGAAATATTGTGGTAGATAACCACCTTTTAAAGCATTTAAGTATCAAACCCAAACTTTTCAATAACAAATAAAAAATAAAGGAATTTGTTGATCATATATGAATGTACTGCTAATAATAATTCACCTGAAAATAAAAATTGTGTTCTTTACTCACCTGCACTTGTTCCAAACTTGTTCCTTTTCCTATATTGTTTCCTATGGAAGTCAACTTTCTGTCAACTATTGGTTTCTTTAAAATATCTAATTTTGTTTTGATTAGAAGAAAGAAACTCGTACGTATTTTTACCAATTTGAGGGTGAGTAAATGGTAAGTTTTATATTTGGGTGAGATATGGTTTTGAGACTGTGTTTGCAGAGAAGGTAGGTTTTTTAAGACACAATGTGTGGGCATTATTATGAGTGTATGAGTCTGTTCAATCCCAAGACAATACACAAGAATTCTCAAGATAGTTCTTGGTGTCCATTTGATTAGTTCAAAATGACTGGAAATATTTGTGTCAGCACACATGATTTATACACTTTTCAATAAATCTATGGATTATATTTGTCCGGATTCTGGTTCTTGGTTCTGGGGCTTGGTTCTTATTAAATTATAGTGATATATTAGTGCCCATACAGTGCCAACCAACAACTAAGAGCCTCAGATCATTTTATGTCAGTCAAAAAGGCAAGTCTCTTAAAGAGATTGTCATGGTTATGCTGTGCTGAAGGAAGGACAAGGGGACAATGGGGTAGAAAAATAAACACTAATTTAATAAACTTAACAACTAACACACACACACAATCATGCGGAGAAAGAAAAAGAGTAATTCGATAAAACCAGACAAGGAAGTGGTGAAACTAATAAACATTATATCTAGGCAGGAATAGGAAACAAAGGAATCGCGTGACTATAATTATTATGAATTAAAAAAAATATATATATATATATTATGTAAAGATCATGTTCCATAAACATATGTTGTAAATTTCTGATTGTAAATAGCGGCACGGTGGCTCAGTGGTTAGTACTGTCGCCTCACAGCAAGAAGGTCGCTGGTTAGAGTCCTGGCTGGGCCAGTCGGCATTACTGTGTGGAGTTAGCATGTTCTCCCTGTGTTTGTGTGGGTTTCCTCCGGGTGCTCCAGTTTCCCCCACAGTCCAAAGACATGCGCTATAGGTGAATTGGATTATCTAAATTCGTTGTAGTGTATGAGAGTGTGTGTGTGAATGAGAGAGTGTATGGGTGTTTTCCAATACTATGTTGCAGCTGGAGGGGCATCTGCTGTGTAAAGCATATGCCGAAATAGTTGGCATGATTGATTGAATGATTGCATGATTGAATGATTGCATTCATTCATTTATTTATTAAATATGCAACAAAATGTTATTAGTGATATGCATTGCTAAGAATTTAGTTTGGACAACTTTAAATGAGATTTTCTCAGTATTTAATTCTTTTTTTTTACCCTCAGGTTCCAGATGTTCAAATTTTTGTATGTCGGCCAAATATTGTCCTGACCTAACAAAGTGTACATCAATAGAAAACTTATTTAGATTTAATGTATAAAATAATTCCCCACTTATGACTAGTTGTGTGGTCCAGGGTCACAATAGGGGACATGTGAACACAAATAACATTTACTTTACATTTACATTTAGTCATTTAGCAGACGCTTTTGTCCAAAGGGACTTACAATTGAGGAGGCAATCAGTGATTCAAAAAGAAATAACTGATCTGTGCAGGAAACTGAAGACTGAAAACTGATTATTTACACCTTTAATCCACAACTTCAAACTGTTAAATTTGTTCACATAATTTTGAAGCACAGACTTTTTGTTCCATAATGATATATTAAATGTTGAAAAATAATGAAAATAATGAATATTCCTGATTGAAATAGTATACTGTACATGAACGCAGTCCTGCTTTTTCCACAAATACTGCAGAATCAGAAACTAATGTTTTCATGAACAGTGCAACATATGCTTTCCCTTCTAACCAAGATACATTTTCATGTGTTAGTTTGGTAACACTACAATATGGGACACATTTTACCTTTAGTTTGCATAGACGTTGTTATGCAACAGGAAAACTGCACTCCAGACTGCTGTGAACATTTTCATTTAAGGTAATGGTATAAATAATGTCTAGTTTCTTGCACATGCAGACTAAAAGTTCCACATCATGAGACTTTTTGTTATTAATTTTATTTTGCCTGAATATGTTTTATTGACTGTTGAAGTGCAGTGGCTGCTGAATTTTGTGTTGAATTGTTATGCACATTGAATCGTCAAAACAATTTCAGCTCAAATTGATTTATTTATTATTATTTTTTAATGTTCTTCTGCACAAAACAAAAGTCACACACATCATAGATTGCCTAAGGTAAATGTATAAATTGCAGATTTTCATTTTGGGATGAAGCATTCTTTTATTACCTATCTGCATCATGTCTAATTTAAAAAAAAAAGAAAAGAAAAAGTAAAGACCTCTGGCATCAAGTACATCTACTTAAGCTGAATTTGTTCAAAACATTTAGACTTTTACTTTTAGTGCCACAGCATGATCATCCACTAATGGAGCATGTCAACAGTGATTAGATTATATTATGCATCAAATTATCTTTTAACAAAAGAAAGTGTGATTAAAAAAAAAATAGTGTTAAGTATCTGCAAAAAGCCTCTTTCCTTAGGCTATTTCATCCATCTTGTTACATAAACGCGCACACCCTGGCTTCTGTTTCATCCATAACAATCTCATTCACTAAAGGAAATATTGCGTGTCAACGTAATCTGTTGAGGGCTTTTTTCCCCCTCTCCGCTAATGATTTCATTTGTAGTCAAGCAACATGTGGTGTTTGTTATTTCCTGTGGCCTACATTAAATGAAATGATAATGGCTCTGTAATGCAGTGTGTGGACCTGTCTTCTATTTCTGCATGGAGAGCGAGCCGTTAAAAAAAGCAGCATTGCTCATTAAGATTTCACTGTGGTAGGTAACCCTGCCACTCATTACAGCCAGTCGCTCCCTGACAATGCTTTCTTCCCTCTTGAGGCAGAATGACAGTGTCTCTGTAGAATCTTAACATGGCTGGTAAACTCCAGGATGCATGTGTGCATATGGGGGGATTTATAGTGAGAAAATGGAGCAAGTGCAAGGACAGGAAGCTGAAACTACACTTTTAATGATGAAGCTCACTTAAAGGGATAGTTCACCCAAAAATGTACCTTTACCTTGTGTGGTTTTAAATGGCACCTATGGTACAAAATCAACATTTGGAAGCTGTTTGGACAGAACTGTGCGAAGGTATAGTGTGTCCACAGTCATATTGGAGTGATAGAAACAAAACAAGTGGCTTTTTAAAATTTCCTGGCCTGTATCATAATGTCTCGGTATTAATGTGTACACATGATATGTATACAAGACAGGATTTGAAAAGACAGGAAAAATAAATTAAAGGGATTAAAAGATCTGTTCCAGCTCTCTGTGATCCAACTGCACTTCAAGAAGCAGTAAGTGGTACACTTTGTATTTGTTTTTTTATAGCATTTTGAACTATACTTTTTGAGCCATGTAATTTATAACCACTGGAATCAGCACAGCTGCAGAGTGTACACTATAAATGAGGACACTTCAATCACACAATGTTAAATCAGGTTTATTTTGTACAGTAACTTAGCTATAATGGATCTATATACAGCAGCATATTCACCTGTTCTTTGGGCATCCTGTCGCTTTTGCTGCGAGTAGGTAAGTAAAAACAACCCCACATGTTAAATGCGAGTGTCTGTTTGTTTGTGTGTGTGTGCGTGCGTGCGTGTGTGTGTGTTTGAAAGTTTTAACATCATTTGAGTGTGGCTCATTTATCATACTGTGTTATTTGAGACTGTGGGTTTCTGTTTTATCATATCTGAGTTGTTGTCTGTTTTTTGGAGAGAGACTTTTTTGCTGTTTTTATCCTGACATCTACCTATGGTTATCCTTCTTTGAAGTGAAATGTCACAAAAGTGAGCGAGTAGAACCAACTCATTTTCATTTAAAGGCACAAGCGCAAAAACGCCTACAATTCCCTCTGACCCCAACATTAACATTTTCAACAGGGTATAATAAATTATCTGACGGGTCTTTTGACCTGAAACCTCACAAATACATTCTGAAGACACACTTATTTTACATCTGGCCAACATTGGAGCCCTTTATGTTTTTGTTTCTTCTGTAGAACACAAAAGAAGGCATTTTGAAGAATGCTGGTTTCTGGCACCTACTGACTTCCATAGTAGGACAAAATATATATTATGAAAGTCAATTCGATAGGTGCCAGGTACAAGAATATCAGAATTTCCTCCTGAATACCAGGAAAATAAATATATTCCAATGGCTTTTTTCCTTAATTTCCCCAATGGTCTATATGCACAGCTAGTGTTTTTCAGCCAATGATGAACTTCCGGTGAATGCTTTATGTGACTATTTTTAATTTCATTTAATTTCATTAATTTCAATCCAAATATAATCAATTAAATAGATGTAAGCATTCATTCTAAATACCGTTTAAATGCAGACAACATCATTAGCCGCAGGCTCGCGCAGAAATTCCATTGAAAATGTTCATTCATTCATTTCCTTTTCGGCTTAGTCCCTTTAGTAATCTGGGGTCACCACAGCAGAATGAACCGCCAACTTATCCAGCATATGTTTTACGCAGCGGATGCCCTTCCAGTCGCAACCCATCACTGGGAAACATCCATTCACACACATACACTACGGACAATTTAGCTTACCCAACTCACCTGTACCGCATGTCTTTGGACTTGTGGGGGAAACCGGAGCACCCTCTCTGCCTCTGACAGTGATTATCTTCCTGCTGTTTTGTTTAAAATTGAGAACAAAATGACCGTAATAACCACAGATGTCTACTAGTGAGGACATTTTTGTAATATGATTTAATCATGGTAAAGCATGCTACATTATGTTAAAAATTAATAACATTTTATTTCTTCAGATATTCAAATTAAATATAATAACAACAACATTTATTTTATGTGAACTATCCCTTTAAGGGGTGGTTCAAAATATAAAAAATTTACCCTCAGTGGTTTTTTTTTTTTTTTTTGTACAAAAATATATTTTGTAAAGTGTTGCGAACTGAGTCTAAATTAATACTCATATAACGGTAAAAGTGATAATGATAATTTCACCAAAGTCATTTTTTCTTTTAATTTAAATCCTTTTAATATTTGCATTTTTTACGTGGTCAAGTGCCATTGAGCACTGAGCTTGCATGTTACTTGAAACTTTTAAGCTCTGCTTTTGTAAAAAATTTGCTCAAAAAGTGCTCACAGTTGAGCATTTTTAGATGAGCGTCTGTGTTTTTAGCTGCACAAAAAAACTTGGACTGTGGACACACTGGCCTACTTTGAAGAGCGAGAGTAATAAAATATCCAATAAGAAAACCACTAACAAATTACTAGTTTCTTATGATGTTATAAAAATGAAGGAAAAGTTATGTCTGTCTGCTGTGTTTATATGATTTAAAAGCTTGGTTAAAGATGAAGCAGAATTTCTCAGTCATCTGATGACTACATTTACATCACAGAACCTGTCATTTTCAATGAAATCTCAGAGAAAGATGTATGCAATTTATCCGTATTTAATTATTATTAATTTCAGGCCTTCAGTGGTGTCCTGCATTAATTACTCTAATGATGACATAGAAACCATTAATATTACACGGATATGCAGTCTAACAGGACATTATATGACACACAGGAATCCTATGTAGCAAGAATAATGTTATTAAAAGCAGAAAAACACAAATAAAACATTTCAACAAGTTGCTTCACCTACGCAATGAACGTCTTCAACCATTAATCCATTAAACCTGATGTTCTTACCCTCATTTATTAACTTAAATGCACTTATTCCTTACAAGTAAGATTAGTATAAAACAAATAGGGTAATTAAACATGTTTTAAAATTTACCTAACCATTCGTGTGGCTTTTTATCTTTGTGAGTCTCCCTATCTGTTTCCCAGTGCACCGTGGGAGGAAAATACTAGTTAGCACAGCTCTATCGGGAAAGTGAGCAAGTAAAATAATTCATACAAGATGACGAATAAAAATTTCTACATGTGTTTTAACATACCATATGATTATAATGTTCACGCTGAGTCTCCCTGCCGGTCTGCCTTTGCCAGCAGCAGTGCAATCGGAGGAAAAGCCCAGTTAATACAGCTTGACTTGGGAAAATTAGATATTCTTACTGAAACTTAAACATGGCTTTATATCTTGCAAACACACACTAAAAAACAATGCTGATAGCAATTTAATAAAGTCAAAAATTTGAATTTGAATGTACCATACTTATCCTTACGATAAGTCTTTCACGGCACCATTGCGATGTTGTGTGGTTGTTTTTCATGGTCATTTAGTAAGTTAACTTACTGCTGTTTTTAGATTTGCAGTAGGTGTTTTTTTCCAGAATACACTGATAATCACCAGTAAGAATACTGTAAAAAAAAAGTACAATAATGCTGATTGCTAGCTCTGACCATCCAAAGACAAAATAAATGCTGATGCTACCATACGTCTGTTACATGCAAAATTGCCATGTATTTTATGCCCCAGACACCTACACTAGTTCTGAAGGCTTCAAGGCAGATTTCTGTGACTCTGGCAACATGATTGCTGAAATATGATTGGTTACAAGCTCTAATATAAGCATATACTACTGGGAGCTGAAAAATGTATTAAAAATTAATGGCAAAATATATTAAAACTAAATCAGTGATTCTTAGATCAGCAGAGAAGGCTATGCTTGCCCTGACAACCCACCACTGTTAACATTATAGGCTTATACTGAACTTTATTAATACTCATATTGCACTGTATTAAGCAGTTACATAAAGTAATAACATAACAATAATTAAAAGTGTGTGTGTGCTGCTTTGTGGAAACATCTGAAGTGGCTGTGCATCTGACAAAAATAGCATTTAATAGAATCCACTTCGTCTGTGCTTAAGTACACAAACACACAAACACATATATGTGTCCATTTCTCAAAGCAGCCGCAGGAATATATCACAACCATATCCTGTAAACAAATAATAAAAAATCTGATGTTTATATAAAAAACATAAACATTTTTATAAGTTGTTAAAAATACATAACTTAAATGTAAATGTAATAAGTTACTTCTTGTTGAAATCCATATAGGTAGATGTAATATGTTACTTCGTATTGACTTCCATAGTATGAAAAAAAATCCTTTAAGTCTATGGCAACTGGTTTTTAAACATTGTTTTTAATGATCCTTTTTGGTAACACTTTACGTGAAGCGGATATTTGTAAGATGAAGTTTCATAATCATGATGCCTGGTATGAATATGAAGAAGACTTTATGCATGTAATAACAACTGCCATTAAGTGTTATTAACTTGTTTATTTCATTTTAAATCCAAAGGTGTCAACAGCTAAGTTTTTATCCACCTATTTTTATGCGCATCTATTTTGAAATGCGCATAAACTACGATCGAAACACTTTTGCTGAACAAATTCCAGTATGCACATTCATGTGATGTTATAAGAGATCATGTGGCGATAAAAATGTGTGTGGATGGACAAACCAGCAGGCTGACCACATTGTACAACATCTGAAATGTTGTTTTGGTCATTTTAAAATGCCTTATCCATTTCAGTATTAGTGTTATTCTATCTACCATGCGTTCATTGTGTGACGGCATTTGTCTTCTGAGGCGCAAGTCATTTATTAAAAAAAGAAAAGATCCACACAGGTTCTCTTACCCAGCAAATTCCATTTTTACGTTTGATATTTGGTGCCAGTTAATCAGGAACTGACGATTTAGTTTTCTTTGTCTCGTGGATGGAAACGCTGCTTTATTCGCTGTTATATAATTAATTAACAGAGGACTCAAATTTACTAAGAAATTTTAATGACAAATTCAATTTGTTCGTCTGAAAAAAGTGAAAAATATTTATGACAGATTTATGACAAGTTATGTTGTATTGGTAAAGTTATCCAACATAGGATCATTCTGAAAACGTAGCCCTATATACATATCTGGAGATCGCGAATTATGTAGCCAGAAATACGTATGGCTGCATTTCATCTTTAAAACGAACACTACAGGGTGGTATGACGCCATTCCTTTTCGCGTTTACCAGCTGACCGCTTACTTTCGCATGGACTGCTTTCCTGCTGTTTCCAGTTTGTCCAGTTAGCTCGCCATGTACGTTGGTGAACTTGCGATGCAAAGAGGAGTTGACCACAACGATGGGGTTCGAGTCCGGCGAAGAACGGTTCCAGAAAGCGGATAAAAATACAAAAATACAGAAGCCAAAAAATAAAATAAACAAGTAAATAACAGTGTGAGAATGTGGTAAAATCTGAAAATGTGGTAAAAATCAGGCGAGGGCTTTTCTTTTTCTGGATTGCTTTTTAAAGCGGCCTCTGGTGGATTCGTGAAAACAAAAAACAAAAACTGCAACAAAAAGTATTTGCCACTCTGCAGATATGTATATTGCAGTACGTTTTGAGAAGGAGCCTTGGTTAAAGTTATCACTGCATAGACATCTCAAATAATGTCACATATTCATTTAAAATGACATAACTGAGCGAATGACACCTAATGCCAGTTGCCATACAGTAAGCATGCATGAAATTTCATATTCAAGACAGGTGTCATGACACCTTATGAACACCCTCTTTGTGTAAAGTGTTACCTCTTCTTTTGTGTTCAACATAAGAAAGAAACTCAAACAGGTTTGGTACAAACAGAAAGTGAGTAAATGATGACAGCATTTCCATTTGACAGTAAAATTATGGCAGGGCCACAAAAAGCTGTTTAGTATATTCCACCTATACTTGTATTATTAACATGTACTGATGTCTGACTTTCACATTCCCTCAAAAAAATCTATATTTTAATCAATAGCCATTGATTTTGGAAGAAGGACTGTAGTAAATTGAGCCACTGATCAATAAAAATGATGCAGTAAACATTTAGATGAAATTATGAAGCAGTTTGTCGATGTGTTGCTGAAGGTGGTGCCATCAGTTCGCCTCAGCAAATGCCTTGGCATCGGTGCCGCCAATCATTCACCATAAACCCACATGAGCGCCACGGCTTCGAATGGTCATTCTTACTCTCTCAAACTTCCTACAGAGCAGTGTCAAACAAGTTCAGCACCTGCTAATCGATCATACCTTTGTACTGTTTTCATGCAACAGATCAATACTGAAGGCTAGTAAACACTTTAGCTCATGTACAAAAGCACTCCTACCCCCCAGTGAGAGCACACAAGTCCTGTATGGTGGTGCAACATGCTGTGTGTGTGCGATGGCCTCATTGTGTGGTTCAAACCCCCCCGTGGGTCAGGAGGAGTTAGTGAGATAAACAAAAGAAGTTAGAGGCACTGAAACATTTACCAGGTCATGTCGAGGACATTGTTTCAGAAATGTTTCCGTCTTTGAGTATCACTGTAATGTACTTTCATTGAAACAATGTAAATATGAATTTGTTAAGTTTACTTAATGAAACTGTCTAAACGTATTGCCTTAATTCAATTAAGTAAGTTTTACTTGATTGTATTACATGTATATTTCTTACTAATATACTGAACATATTCCTTGCATATATTGAGTGCCATTTACTTAGACCATTTAAGTTTTTTTTGACTTAACTGGATCTGTAATCTGAGTTAGTAGAGTTTTACAATTTAGTTTTTACAGAAACCTCTGTAAATCTCAGCATAACACAACATTAAAATCTAAATCATGTCTTGCTATGTTAATCGTGTTCAGAAAATACACAATAACACTTAATTATTTATATTTATTTGTAGGATGACACAAAGCATGCTGCATGGGAACTAAAAATCTGCATGGTTGGTTTACCTCACATTTTGAGTTCACCTAACTTGATTTTTTTATTAGGTTTAATGAACTTTCATTAAAAACGTTAGTCAAAGGAAGTCATTTCGTTTAATTAATTTCACTGCTTGATTTTACAGTGTAGATGGGATTCGTATGGCACATAATCAAGTTCAGCCACTGAGAATAAGCTTGGCATTAGCAATGTTTTTTTTAATTTTTTTTAAATGATTTGTTCATCCAAAAAAATAAATAAATAAAATGTTGTAAGTTAATTGAAATGATTTACACTGTTACAATGCAGGGTTCCACACAATTCATTCATAATGTCTTAATGGATTAAATTAACTTAACAAATTTAAGTGGATTGAACATAAAACCATTAAGTTGCCAAAAGCCCATATATATATATATATATGGTATATTTGTAGTATTTTAGATTAAATAAGTGCCACCCTAAAAAAAGCTTTAGTCTAAAAAGTAGGCTAAAGTAAAGAACTAATAGGAAGGATTTGTCACTTCTGATCTCCAATGTCTCTGAATAAGGCTGAGTGTTGGAGAAGCTCATTGAAATGCAGTGGGACTAATGATAGCTCCATCTCTTTCAGCTGAGGACGGCAGTTTTCATGTTCCAGCCCCATGCCAAATGTGTTTTACAAGCGCTGTTCAGAGACGTCCTTGAAATGTAACACAACATGGTATATAGGACAACGTCTGCTGAAACCCTGACACCTTTTGAGGAGTAGCAAACTGCAGGAAACAAACAAATCAGGTTTTTTTTCCTGCCTTAGGTGTACCATGATGGAAAACACTATGTCAAAGACCAGACAGGATATTTTTAAGCTTTTGACATGAGGTCATGAACTTACCGGGTCGCATCTATTGTGATATACATTTTTATGACGCCATCACATATCTTATTGTATAATATATTCACATTCATGTATTCACATACATTTGAAGTCAGAATTATTAGCCCTCCTGAATTATTAGCCACTCTGTATATTTTTCCCCAATTTCTGTTTAACGGAAAAAAATATTTTATTAACACATTTATGAACATAATAGTTTTAATAACTAATTTCTAACAACAGTTTTTTATTTTTAATCTTTGCCATGATGACAGTACATAATATTTTACTAGATATTTTCAAGATACTAGAATTCAGCTTAAAGTGCAATTTAAAGGCCTAACTAGGGTAATTCAATTTAGAAATTTTTTTTTTTTGGAAAGTTAGTGTAATTAGGCACGTCATTGTACTGTATAATGATGGTTTATTCTGTAGACAATCAAAATATTATATTGCTTAAGGGAGGTAATAATATTGACCTTAAAATTGTTTTTACTGCATTTATTCTAGCCGAAATAAAACATAACTTTCTCCAGAAGAAAAAAATATTCTAAGAAATACTGTGGAAAAATTCCTTGCTCTGTTAAACGTAATTTGAGAAATACAGTGCTCAGCATATATGAGTACACCCCTCACAAATCTATCTTTTAAATTAATATTTTTAATAGGAAGCTATACAATATTACATTTGTGCATATACATTAGATTAGTCAGTACTGAAGCCAAATCTGAAGCTTATCTAACAAAATAACTTACGATAATGGTCCAAAAACTAGTACACCCAAATTGATATGTTATCGAAAAATATTAAATACAAATTTAAAAAAAAGAGGAAAAATCAAGAGAAGCAAAAAAATGTAAGAACAATGTTTTGATTGTAATTTCTTTTTTTGGTGGCTACAATATTATTTTAATAAATATATTTGTCTAATAAATCTGTTTTGTTTAAATGTACCAAAATACATTGCCTATATTCACTGAGAAATGGATAAAAAAAATTCACAGGAGGGCTAATAATTTTGACTTCAACTGTATGTGATATTCACATACAAATGTGTGAGGTCAGTAAGATTGAATTATTTCTTATTACTTTCTTATTACTATTTAACATTAGCATGATTCAAACAAGTTAAATGGGTCTATATTTACTAAACATATAACATAGTAAACATTTTAGTATTATGATTTCAGTTAAAAATTATTTATTACAAATGGGTAAAAGTGGCAGCACGGTGGCGCAGTGGGTAGCGCTCTCGCCTCACAGCAAGAAGGTCGCTGGTTCGAGCCTCGGCTGGGTCAGTTGGCATTTGTGTGTGGAGTTTGCATGTTCTCCCTGTGTTTGCGTGGGTTTCCTCCGGGTGCTCCTGTTTCCCCCACAGTCCAAAGACATGCACTATAGGTGAATTGGGTAAGCTAAATTGTCCATAGTGTATGAGTGAGAATAGGTGTGTATGGGTGTTTCCCAGTGATGGGTTGCAGCTGGAAGGGCATCCGCTGCGTAAAACATATGCTGGATAAGTTGGTGGTTCATTCCACTGTGGCGACCCCAGATTAATAAAGGGACTAAACAACAAATACTCCAGCATTACTTTGATGAGCATTACTCCTCATTCAGTCAGCTAAATTGTAATAATTTCACAATAGTTTCATCATGTTTTTGATTAAATAAATGCAACCTTGGTCAGCATAAGATTATATGAAATATTAATAATACTTTGCAAAATTTATATTTCCATTGTATTTTTAATTAAATAATCAGCATTTGGCAGCAAAAGTTCCTTTTGTAAGTATGCTGTGCACATTTTTTTTTATCATTTAACCCCACTGTATATTGTTTCTTGTTCAAACATGATTGCATCATGGTACACATTTCCAAGTAGCATGGATTTTATACAAACCATTATACAAAGGAATCATTGATCTCATTGACTGAACAAGAGTCACTTCAGACTTTCAAGCTGGGAATTGTTTGAGCACTTCAGTCAATGTCATTCTAAAGACATAAAAGAGCTGTTAATATTGAACGCATTTCACATCAGACCATTTCATACCATTATAAACAAAACCAATTAAACTTGAGCTTTTTCAAGCTATCAGAGACCCCCAAGAAACAAAAAATAAAGTTACAAAATATATTTGCATATCTTTGATATATATGAATGTAACAGCCAGGCCATTTTCTCCCTGCTATCACTCCAATCACAGTCAATGGCTTACTGATAAGCCCAGCAACTGCACGTCATCCCCAGTCATCACTTCATCCCCATATAACCCAGCACCTCACTCTATTCAGTATCCAGCCTTGTTTTGACTAGAAAGACTACACTCTCCTCACAGTCAGTGTCTATTGCTATTCAAAAGAGATATTCCTATGATCTTCAGTGTCTGTGTCTCTCCTTCCTAGTGTTGTTTCCCCTGGTCCCTCCTCTGGTTGTGATCATCATCCCTGAGTTCATCTATCCATGTTCCTGGTTCTCCATTCCATTCCTGCATCATCCAGTCATCTACATCCTCCTTCAATATCTCCCGTCTTTGATCATTGCCATCCTTACAATAAACTGTTATCTACTTACGTCTGTCTCCCGGGTCCTTCTGTAACAATGCATTGCTTTTATTGATGATTGATTCATTGTTTCTTCTTCAAAATATCCTTATATGTTATATAACTTATAAGTTATAATCTTATAATGTGTAAACATTTAAAATATATATTCTAGCAAATGTATGTTTTGTATATTCTGAATTATATCTAACAAATATACTGTATTTCAGAAAATAGCTTTTTTTTTCTACATATATGAATAGCCACTTATTCTCAAGTGGTACTCACTGCAGAGCCAAATAGGCAGAGCTGAGTTCCAGCAAGGGGGAGCTTGAGCTCTAGCTCCTCCTTGCTGCACTTCTTCTAAATAGTGATGTCACTGGGGGTTGGGGTTAGGGGTGGGGTGAGTGTAGCATTAAAACAGCTTATAGGAGGAGGAGCTGGAGCTCAAGCTCCCCCTCATTGGAGCCCAAGTGGCTCTGCAGTGAGCAGCGTCTCATTCTTATTCACACATAATCTTTCCCCCAACGGCCCCCAACAGAGCACAAAAAGCTGTACATTTCAATCACCGAACCTATGTTTCATCTTCTGCTCTACAGTGCTCCTTTTCTTCTCCTTCTGGATAAATAAACCATTTAATTGAATTCTGTTTTTGTAATTTAGATGTAGGCAAAATGATTATACTTAAAAAAAATAGCAACGCTTACATAATTATAGAAAGTAGCACAAATTGATAAAACAAAGTTAAAATTTAGGGGGAATAGTTTAGTTTTTTCAAATTAGTAAATATTTATAAAGCAAATTTATTTTTTTTCCAAATGTATTTATATTCGGAATTATTGCTTAAAAATATATTTCAGAATTTACATACAGTTGATGTCAAAATAATTAAATAATTTGCTTGTGATGCTGAATTTTGCTGAAGCGCAGCAGGACAGAGGCAATACCTAAACCTATCTGACGAAAGAGAAAAGTCAAATTAGTAAGTAGATATTTAAATTGTGTGTATGTCCTGGTCCTCCAGTTTGGGGGTTGAGCATTAGGTTAATGACCCACCTCGTAAAAATTAGATGTTATGAAACACCAACATGGTGCAGCTAAATATCAACTTCAATATAAACAGCCCTGGGAGTAAATAAAAAATATAAAAGCTGAAAAATTTGGAAGTTTAGTCTATTAGCCATTTTAAGTTACCTGTACTTAAACATTTAAGTAATCTGTAATTAAACATTTAAGTTAATTCAATGAAGAGACCACATGTGGAGAACTCAATCGAGTTGTCGATTTCCCATTACTCAAATTAACTGGGGGAATCACTTTCTTCAAATCATTTGAGTAGTC
The DNA here is from genome assembly GCA_903798125.1 of Danio choprae. Taxonomy (NCBI): domain Eukaryota; kingdom Metazoa; phylum Chordata; class Actinopteri; order Cypriniformes; family Danionidae; genus Danio; species Danio choprae. The sequence goes on along the minus strand of CAIGQW010004318.1, from coordinate 1,028,767 downwards.
TCAACTTATTAGGGTTTACAGTGCAATAGCATTAGTTCTTCTTTCTTCTGTTGCTCTACTAAGTAACATTTCTTCTTCTAGATGAATCTTTTTCAGATGTTTTTTTTGTGGCTGGAATAAGAACAGTTTTTAAAACAGTTCTTAAAAACATTTTATGGTCAATATTATT
>CAIGQW010004318.1:1004522-1017374 GCA_903798125.1 Danio choprae | reverse complement strand
TTTCTTTCTTTCTTTCTTTCTTTCTTTCTTTCTTTCTTTCTTTCTTTTATTTGACAGAAAATAAGTGAATACACTTAATTTGTCAAGGATTAGTATATAAAAAACAATAACTAAGATTTTTTGTCATTTAATGTTAATAAAACAAGAAAAGAAACTGAGAGAAATGTTCACTGCTCCTCACTGAATAACTGGAGTCATTTAAATTTTGCAAAATAAACAGTTCCGGTCCTTCACTCTTGGCAATTCTCATTGGTTGAGACATCAGATTTTTTTCTAATCTGTTGTAAAATACACTTTTTTTCAACCCAGGCTCATTCTGACAAAGTAGCGCCATATATACATTTCTGGAGAGCACCAAATATGTCCCAGGAGGTATGTTTTTTGCAGATTTTGTTTTCGATTTAAGATTTGATTTGAGATTCAAACTTCCCTCGTGAGTGCCATTCACACCGACTGTTCTCAAGTAAATCCACCACTGGCCGCAGTCGACTGACTGATTGACAGACTGAATGACCGATCAACTGACCCACCCTCCTCCTTCCCTAAACCCAACTGACAGTTTTAAAAAGCAATTTTACCACACTCACCCTGTTATTTACTTGTTTATTTAATTTTTTGGCTTTTGTTTTTGTCTTACCCACTTTCTGGAACCGTTCTTCGCTGGACTCGAACCCCGTTGTCGTGGTCAACTCCTCTCTGTGTGTCAAGTCCGTCGACATACATGGCAATCTACTGGACAAACTGGTAACAGCGGGAAAGCTGTCCATATGAAGGTAAGCGGTCAGCTGGTAGCGCAAAAAAGAAAGTCATTCCACCCCGTATCGTTCTTTTTAAAGACGAAATGCAGCCATACGTACCTTTGGCTACATAATTTATGATCTCAAGAAATGTATATAGGGCTGTGTTTTCAGAATGAGCCTATGTTGTTTTTTCCTCATCCCATTGTTTGTTGGAAGTGAAATTGCTCTTAATGAACATATTAAAGTGTTGGAGGCCATTTTGGGTTCTTTTTTATTGTACTGACAGAGGCCACAAAAGATTTACTTAAAGGGATTGTTCACCCAACAATTTTCCCTCATGTGGTTTTAAAGCTTAATGAGTTAGTAACACTTTAGAATAATGGTCTATTAGTTAATGATAATGAATTTACTAACTTTAACTAAGTATGAATACTCTTGGGCTGCACAGTGGTGCAGTGAGTAGCACAATCGCCTCACAGCAAGAAGGTCGCTGGTTCGAGCCTCGGCTGGGTCAGTTGGCATTTCTGTGTGGAGTTTGCATGTTCTCCCCGTGTTTGCGTGGGTTTCCTCCGGGTGCTCCGGTTCCCCCCACAAGTCCAAAGACATGCGGTACAGGTAAATTGGGTAAGCTAAATTTTCCGTAGTGTATGTGTGTGAATGAGTGTGTGTGGATGTTTCCCAGAGATGGGTTGCAGCTGGAAGGGCATCTGCTGCGTAAAACATATGCTGGATAAGTTGGCGGTTCATTCCGCTGTGGCGACCCCAGATTAATAAAGGGACTAAGCCGAAAAGAAAATGAATGGATGAATGAATGAATACTCTTGTAAAGCATTTATTAATCACAGTACAGCATTAACTAATGCATTATTAAAAACTTTATTGACAAAGTTGTGCTTGTTAACATTAGTTCATGCACAGTGAGTTAACACAAACTAACGTTATTTAACTTAAATTATATTAACTAATGTTAACAAAGATGAATAAATATCATAATGAATGTATTACTAAATGTTTGTTCATGTTAGAAAATACATTAACTAACATTAACTGATGGACCGTTATTTTAAAGTATTAACAATTAGTTTATTTCTACTGATGAACACAAAAGAAGAGATTTTCAAGAATGCTGGTTGCAGGTACCCATCGAAATCATAGGGGGAAAAAATACTATGGAAGTCAATGAGTTACCACGTACAAGCATTTATTCCTGTCTTTCTTTTTATTTGGCAGAAAAGAAGTGAATACAATTAATTCATCAAGGACATAAACAATAAAGTTTTAAAAACAAAACCTGTTTCCATTGTGGTCCTTGATATAAAATACAGATTGTGCTACTCCTGGTTACAGGTACAATGTGACACCACATTATAAATACAACAAAATAAACAAATACAATCATAAATAACCATTAAAACATACTGTAAATTCCATCAACATATTATTTTACTTAAGAGCCAGCTTCTAGATTTTAAACTAAAACTAACCACATTTGTAATACTTTTAATGTCCACAGGCAGCTTATTCCAAAACAAAATATAAAGCAGAATATTTAAAAAAACGATGACCATACGCAGTTTTAAAACAACATAATGTAAAATCCATAAGACTTTGCCTAGTTTTATAACAATATTGCTCAATAACCACTGATAAAAGTGCATGTAAATAATGCATTTTTCAAAATATCTTCTTTTTGTGTCCAACAGAAGAATGTGAAGGATGAGTAAATGATGGCAGAATGGGTGAACTATCCCTTTAAGGGCCCCAGAAGTCAAAAAGAGTAAATTAGTTACTTTATTTTTGTTGTTATATTTATAGTTTGAGCTAGTTTCCATTTATGTTTAAATTCTTTGTTCAATTCGATAGTTTTGCGACACAATGGCTCAGTGGTTAGCACTGTCACCTTACAGCAAGAAGGTCGCTGGTTTGAGTCCCAGCTGGGTCAGTTGGCATTTCTGTGTGGAGTTTGCATGTTCTCCCCGTGTTCGCGTGGGTTTCCTCCAGGTGCTCTGGTTTCCCCACACAGTCCAAAGACATGTGCTATAGGTGAATTGAATAAACTAAATTGGCCGTAGTGAATGAGTGTGTATGGATGTTTCCCAGTACTGGGTTGCAGCTGGAAGGGCATCCGCTGTGTAAAACATATGCTGGAAAAGTTGGTGGTTCATTCCGCTGTGGCGACTCCTGATGAATAAAGGGACTAAGCCGAAGGAAAATGAATGAATGAGGAAATGAATTTTAACAGTTTTAAAAACTAAAATACATTGTCATAGATAATAAACACTCCTTTAATGCTTGATAGCAGTTGAATGTTTTAAAACTCTGCTGCTTTTCCAGGTATTAACTTTTATGCAGCATTTAATATAGTTGTTTGTGAATATGAAACTTTTGTATGAACTTTATGAACTTTTTCAAAGTTTCATAGATCAGAGTGCAGGATAATTGGACTTACTGTCACCCAAAATAAAGAAGCGATTCTGGACTACCTGAAACAAGTCATGAGTAACCTCAGTATTCCTGCACAAACCTAATTTGCAACAAATCTGCATAATGTCAGGCTATGGTCCTTAGTGGCTACCTGAGAACAACATCTAATTTGACCATCAAATGCTGCAGCTGTACTTTAGCTGAGGCCTGGAAGGATTTGGCTTGTGTTGAAATTAATAGGAATAAAAAGTTTTATGTGAAGCAAAATCAAATGCACTTGAGGACATGGACTAGAATTTGGTCTAACTGACACCATTATTAATGATACTATGAATATCACTCTACACAAATGCTTAGAAGCCTCTGAAGCTCAAATTTACTGTAGGTGTATGATACAAAATATTTGGTTTAGAGTTTAGATATACTTGAACAAACTCTTTTAGTGTGAAAAAAAGCTGATCCTTCCATTGTATTAAGGTGTTCTTTGACCTTGAATTGAGGTAAATTTATTGTAGGAGCTTTTTTCATTTATTATGAGCTTTTAAAATAGCATTATATGTGCTCTTTGAAAGCCCAGAACCACAAGGATTCTTGTATGGCTCTAAATAGTTATGATTACAATAAACGGCATGTTCACTTTCTTGCAGAACACCCTTTATGAAGTGATTCAGTTTCTTTGAAGCACCCCTTTTATGGCAAGCAGTTTTAACTTTTAAAAAATATAGTATTTATTTGGATTTAAAAGTAATAATTTTTAAGCTTCTAGTATATTTTCCTAGTTACTCATTAGCTACTTTTATTAATTAGATAACTTTTTTGTTCGATATTACTCATTTATTATATACTAGTATTAAACAGATACTAGTACTTATTTGAATAGTGACTAGTTAATTGTTATTTGTAGTAAATTTTTAATAGACATTCAATTGTTACCAGTAACACATTTCTAATGTTAGCAATTGACTTCTATGGGGATCTGTGACTGAGATATCAATTCAGTTTAACAAGTAGCCTATGCTCTAGTGTTAAATAAAACTACAAGTATTTTAACATTCATTCATTCATTTTCATTTCGGCTGAGTACCTTTATTAATCTGGGGTCGCCACAGCGGAATGACCCGCCAAGTATTTAAACAGAAAATAAAAATGTTTTACTAAGTTTCTAATCACTGTTGATTTTACTAACAAATAACTATCAAGTACTGTACCTGTTTAATATGAGCTAATATCTAAAAAAATTGTATGACTAATTTTTATTATCTATTTAAAAAGTACTAGTCTTTAAGGAATGTGTAATAGAATCTGTTTGATAGACACTAATATATAACAAACAAATACTAGAATGTACTAGTAGGTTTCTGAGATTAAGTATTATATGGGTTTGCCTCTATGAGCAGCATATCCTTGCCCTTTAAAGGTTGCAAAAATGTCTCTGCACTTCTGTTACTGAAATGAAGAAAGAAACCAATCTGAACTTTGACCACCGCTGTAGAATTTGGTTCATGTTGTTGACATGTTAAGGAGACATCGTTTTCTGTGCAGCAAAAGCAAAATAACTTTGCATGCGCCTTTAAAGAATAAGAGCGGTTTTGTTTTCTCCTTTAACAAAAGTCAGGTATGCGAAGGTCCTGCCCTCATAAACTTAGCGTCTCTTCAATATACCATAATTTAAACAGCAATTGAATTTTCTGTATCTGTGTCTTATCTAAGATACAATTACGTACATTAAGAGCAAACCTGAGATTGCCTTGTTTTTAATGGCGTGATTTCAAAAAAAGGAAAAGCGAAAACAAAATCTATTTACAGGAATGTAATCTGGTAAATCTTTCTCTCTAAGGTGTTAAATGTGGCTGCTGATAAAAATCAGCCAGGACAGACTGTGCAGGAAATTTGATTTGAACTGATTGTGGTGAAGGCTGTAGTTATTGTACTTATACAGGAATAGCAACTCACACCTTCAAATATGTGCACACAAAGAGACACTAAAACGAGAAAACAACCCACTCACTCATTTTCCATCTACCCCAATCTACCCCAGTCTACCCCCACTACAGCTGACAATAATTTAGACACTCACACACTATAAATATAAATTTACACTATACATTTCCAGGACTATAAATACACCTCATTCACTCACTCACTCACTCACTCACACTAATTGCTGAGTCTTGTTTATCTGTTTAAGTGAGCATTACAACGTGATTTTTCTTGCTCTGCCTAGCCATGTTAGACCCTTGATTTGCTCCGTTGTTTACATAGTTTGTACCCTGAACTGATCTCTTTGCCTGTGACCCGACTACTCTTTTTGCTTTACCTGTATTTACCCGATTGCTCCTGTGTTCGACCTTATCCTGCCTGACCATTCTCTGTTGAATAAATACTGTATTTATATCCTCAACTTTGTCGTCCAGCGTTCTCACACTACACAACCACCCAACCAACCAACCAACCAACTTTATTTATATAGCGGTTTCATTCAAAGAGCTGCCGAAAATGGCTTTACAACAATAAAACAAAATTACACAATTTAAACACTATAGAGAAGTAAGAACATAATCAAAACAAGAATGTCAATAAAGCATTAAAACAATTAGATGACAATTATTATAATATAATTGTATTGAATTGAACAGAATTGCATTGAATTGTACTTATATATTTGATACTGAATATCAAAAGCTACACTGTTAAAAAAGAAAGTCAACCAAAAAAATTGACTTTTACTCTACTTTTATCCCATGTACCGCACGTGACTCGATTTAAGTTAAACTTAAAAATAATAAAATAAACTTTAAATAAACTTAAAACCTATTTATTTAGAATACACTGCAGAAAAAAAAAAACTTGACGCAACTTAAAATTTTAAGCCAACTTCCTGCAGAGCTGACCCAACTCAGAAGTTGAATTAAAATTTTAAGTTGAGTCAAGTTTTTTTTTCTTTTCTGCAGTGTATTCTAAATAAATAGGTTTTAAGTTTTGCTTTAAACAGTGCTACATTAGTGATTAGTGATATAATTCGGTGGGCCAATTTTGGACCAGCTGATGGATGCCCTTCCTGTTGCAACCAGGTGCTGGAAACACAAGAAAACAACAACAACTTGCTTAAGGGGATAGTTCACTCAGAAATGAAAATTGTGTCATCATTTACTCACCATACAATTTTTCGTCTGTATTCTGAATGTCTGAAGAATGTTGAAAACCTGGTGAACTATCCCTATAAATACATTAATTATGGTTATTTCCTTAAAGAACAAATATTTTGTCACCATCCACTTTTGTCAAATCTGTTTGTTTATCTATTCAGTGGAACACAAAAAAAGACATTTTGAAGAATGTTGAAAACTTGTAACCATTGGCTTCCATAATACAGTATTTCTTCCTTACCATGGATGTCAGTGGCTACCTGATTCCAACATTCTTCAAGACATTTTCTTTTTTGTGTAACTGAAAAACAAAATCTTAAAGATTTGGAAGGTTACTGAAGGTAAGTAAATGACGAGTGCATCTTGTGGTTATTTCCCACTAATTGTCACGTTTGGGTTGTTTGTTTCAGTTTCCTTTGTTCTCTGTTTCCCCCCACTCTTTTGTTATGTTTTTATCTCATTTGTTCCATACACCTGTCTCTGTTTAGTTAATTATCACCTGTGATAATTTCAGTTCCTCTGTCTGTTCTTTTCCTAGCCTATTTTTGTTTGCATTTGTTCTCTCCTGTTTGCTCTTGAGGTTTTGGATTAATCATTAAAATACTGCTGTTTCTTACTTCTTATGTGCGCACTTGATTTATTTTAGCAGGTGTGTGTCGTTACTCTTTGGTTATGTTAAGTCTCTAAAAACTATTAACTTTTATTTTATTGATACTTTAGGTCAGTGGTCTCAAACTCAATTCCTGGAGGGCCACAGCTCTGCATAGTTTAGCTCCAACCATCTCCAACACACATCTGTCTAATAGTTTCTAGAAGTCCTGAACACCTTGATTAGTTGGATCAGCTGTGTTTGATTAGGGTTGGAGCGATACTGTCCAGAACTGCGGCCCTCCAGGAATCAAGTTTTAGACCTATGCTTTAGGTGTATTAAATACTGTCTGTCTGTCTGTCTGTCTGTCTGTCTGTCTGTCTGTCTGTCTGTCTGTCTGTCTGTCTGTCTGTCTGTCTGTTTAATTTGCAAGGTTGTGCGATCATTGTATGTAAATAAGCGAGGAGTAGTATTTCCTAACCTTGTTTTGTGGTATAATGAACGTGTTTATAATGACCAGCATTGATTTCCCCCTAACCTTAAAACTAGAAGAGGCTACAAGTTATTTTCTCCTTCATACAATTATTTCTCAGCTATTATTGGTCACTCACATATAATTAATTCCAAGTGACGCATCTTTAATTAATGAAATATCTGGAATTCTTTGACTTCCTTCAAAAACTTAAGACAAACGTTTATATCAGTATTTGTTTTCAGTGTACATGTAAAGTTTAATGCAGAGTGTTGTATGGAAACAAATAAGGGCCAAAGTCTTTCATTAAAACATGAAATTGAATTGTGATGAGGACTCACGGCATTGTTTATTGTCTGTACCAGTTCATTAATTACTTATTGGTGCAAAAATAATCCAAATCACATGTGTGGGCTTTGCTTTGAATTTTGTGTCAGTGGTCAGAAAAATATGCCTGTGTGGAAGGCCATCAGGGACAAAACTCTTTAAAGCAACTGTATGCAATTTGTTAACATCAATGTACAGTTTAACTGTTGAGGCCTTATTTGTCAACTTGCTTCGTCAATACATGTGGACGAACATAACATCGGATATTTGCATATACAGGACAATATTCTTCACAAATAAACATTACGTTATTTAAAGGCTAATATTTGTATGCTCAAAACTAGCCTGGTTCACAAGGAAATGTATTTTTATCACGTTTTGTCAGTTTAGTAGTTTAGTAGACATGTTCAGTCATACGAAAATGTAAATTTTGAAAAGGAGGCATGGCACCAAACCCCACCCCTAAACGTCATTTGGGGATGAGCAAATCATACTAAATTGTACAAAAGAGGTTGTACAAATTCATACAAATTATCCACTAAATCAAACAGTTACGAATTGTTGCAAGATGGAGGTCAAAACCCCACATACAGTACATAATAATACATTGCATTACAAGTGTAAATATAGTCACAAAACATAAAATAAAAAAATCAATGATTGTTGTGTTTAATGACGCATCAACATGTTATCCAACTGTGTATGTTGACAAAATCGAATTTCACACATTTAATTTAAAAAACCTTTAGGCATGAATGTTTCGTTGTTATGTGGTGGTTACATTGTGCCTACAGTGCTGTTTTGTCACCATTTATTTTCTCCACAAGGTGTCAACTGTAAAAAGGGTCGACTGTGGGTTTTCAATATTTTACACCCCCCAAATATGATTATCCTCATGTAAGAAACACCTTCATAAAAGGAATACAATTTCTTTTAATGTGAAAATTATTTAAAATGCTGCTACTTTTATTTGTTCTTATAATAGTATTGTAAACACGTATTTACTTTTTTTTAATCAATTTAATTTGTTTAAATTCTAATTTGTATTTACGTTGTAAAAAATGCTGGGTTCCACACAATCGATTTGTGATAAGTTTTTTGAACAATCATCAAACATCATAATGTTTTGAGTGTATTTTTAATTTATTTTATCAGCCCAATAATTTTTTCCCCCACTGTAATTGGTGAAAGCCCCAAATTTTTATTTTTGTAATCAAGCTTAAGAAATGTCATATCAAGATATATTTCTATAATTAAATACATGCAAACACACATAGATAGATACATTCGTATATACATAGACTTAAAACAGTGTACTTTGAGCTTTATGCAACCTCCCATTTAATGCAGTTTGCTGTTCACAACCTGAATTATACACCCTTTATTTGCTCTTTAACTTTTAGACTTAAACCCCTGCCGCAAAGCCACCCTGTCACTAAATTGTCCACATCAGACAGGTCACATAATCTGTGATTTCCAAGAGGACGCTGCGTTTGTCCCTCTCAACCTGACTAAAGAATCCGACAGCAGAAGGTCTTGTGAAGTCCACTGACTCTAATGAATTATTAATGGAATAAATCTCCAACAGAAGGACAAGAAAAAGACAAATGTCTCTTGGCATGAGTAGCAAGGAAATGAATATACTCTCAAGGCTAAGCAGGTAGACAAAGGCAAGATATATCAGTGAAACAGCCTTATAGGAAAGCAGAGCCGTTCTCCACATATTTCAGTCCCGCAGAGAAAAACGCATAAGCACGTCATTACCGACAATGCGCTGACCGTGGGCTTCACAGTGCATTCTGATCAACACAAATTTAATATAGAAGTTCATGTGAATAACACTGCAGAACATATTAGGTGTAATGGAACATGGTGTGATGAAATAGGCTCTGTATATATATATATCTTTCGTAAAAAAAACATAATAATAAAACAAATAAATGCACCAAAATATGCGAGGGGTCATTAGAGACGGCTTAGAACAGGCTTATCTGTTTCTTTTTATCCCCAAGACCATTGTAACGGGTTCAAAGACGCCTGTCATCTGTAAATAAGGCCTGCATATGAGAAAAAGCAAGAGATATTATGATGAGAATCTTGTCATAATAAGAGGAGCGATTGCTTTCTGACTGATGTCTGTCAGGACTGAGTTGAAAAATGCAATCAGCAGATGACACACTTCATTTTTTTTGATTCTAATAAGAAGAGAGTCGGCCATCTCTGTCTTTTTGTCTGTTCTTCTTACTAGCTTTTGACTGGTGATGTGCATACAAAGGTCACATTAAATCCCAGATGTCATTATAAGCTGCAAATGTTTCTTCAGCTAAGAGAGCTTTGTGAAAATAACAAAAAATATAAAAAGAAGTTCTTCAGCAACAGCATTGTGTGATCATAGGAGACCAGGATTTAGTTTCTCCCCACAATATTGTTTCCATCACGTCTTACATGTAATTAATGCATTATGCTAAAAATGACATTATGAACCTTTTTGGATTAAAATGATTTTTAATTATTTTATCAAATAAGAGCTATCATATTTCTGTGTGGAGTTTGCATGTTCTCCCTGTGTTCGGGAGTTTTCAGGGTGCTCCGGTTTCCCCCACAAGTCCAAAGACATGCACTATAGGTTAATTGGGTAAGCTAAATTGTCCGTAGTGTATGTGTGTGAATGAGAGTGTATGGGTGTTTCCCAGTGATGGGTTGCAGCTGGAAGGGCATCCGCTGCGTAAAACATATGCTGGATAAGTTGGCGGTTCATTCCGCTGTGGCGACCCTTGATTAATAAAGGGACTAAGCTGAATAGAAAATAAATGAATGAATAAGCTATCATACAAAATGCATGTTATTTTGCCAACTAGCCCAGCCAGGACTCGAACCAGCGATCTTCTTGCTGTGAGGCGACAGTGCTAACCAATGAGCAACCGTGTCACCCTTAAATACACTGTTATTTTGGCTATTATAGTTGGTCTTTTGGGCGATGCGGTGGCGCAGTGGGTAGCACAATTGCCTCACAGCAAGAAGGTCGCTGGTTCAAGCCTCGGCTGGGACAGTTGGCATTTTTGTGTGGTTTGCATGTTCTCCCCGTGTTCACGTGGTTTCCTCTGGGTGCTCCGGTTTCCCCCACAAGTTCAAAGACATGCGGTATAAGTGAATTGAGTAAGCTAAATTGTCCGTAGTGTATGTGTGGGAATGAGTGTGTATGGATGTTTCCCAGTGATGGGTTGCAGCTGGAAGGGCGTTCGCTGTGTAAAACATATGCTGGATAAGTTGGTGGTTCATTCCGCTGTGGTGACCCCAGATTAATAAAGGGACTAAGCCGAAAAGAAAATGAATGGTTGGTCTTTTGACAAAAAAAATTTATAATGTCAAAGGATGCCTGACGTGAGTGTACTCATATACAAATATATATATATTACATTTTCCAAATGCTTATTTCTGTGTGATTTATGAGTTGTTTTCAACATGGGATCTAAAAAAAATATGCCCACAAGATCAAAATGTACTGGTATTGCTATAATTGTAAGGACATTTGACATTTGACATTTGACATACACGCACGCACACACGCGCACACGCGCACACACGCACACACGCACACACACACACACACACACACACACACACACACACACACACACACACACACACAGCAAAAAGCAAAGAACATGAGCACCAGGAAAACAGTGAGTGTGCACCTTACCAAGTACCATGGATGTGACGGACGACTGAGCCACCCATGATCACCACATTTGCAGTCAGAGCTATGTATGCTATCAGGAGCCAGAGCTATGTATGGCTGCATTTCATATTCAAAACGAACACTACGGGGCGCTATGATGCCGTTCCTTTTCTCGCTTACCAGCTGACCTCTTTACCTCCGTAACTGGTCAGCCGGCTTTTCTGCTGTTACCAGTTTGTCCGGTAGCTCGACATGAACGTCGGTGGACTTGAGACACAGTGCGAAGTTGACCGCGATAACAGGGTTCAAGTCAGGTGAAGAACAGTTCCAGAAAGCAGGTAAGACAAAAACAGAAGCAAAAAAATAAAAATAAACAGGTAAATAACAGGGTGAAAATGTAATAAATTCTGAAAATGTTGTAAAGATCAGGGGGCTTTTCTTTTTCTGGACTGCTTTTTAAAACACTGTGGTTGGGTTTAGGGAAGGGGGTGGGCGGATCAATCTGTGCTTGTGAAAACACTATTGGTTGGGTTTAGGGAAGTGGGTGGGCGAGTCAATCGGTGCTTTTGAAAACACTATTGGTTGGGTTTAGGGAAGTGGGTGGGCGGGTCAATCGGTGTTTTAGAAAACACTATTGGTTGGGTTTAGGAAAGGGGGAGGGTTGGTCAGTCAGTCAGTCAGTAGTCTCTGGTGGTTTTACGTGAGAACAGCAGGTGCGAATGGCACTCACGAGAGAATAAAAAAAGCGTTAAAAAAGCCTTTAATAAAAAAGCACAGCGGCCTCTGGTGGATTCGTGAAAATAAAAATTGCAAAAAAATGTAACTCCTGGGGCGTATTTTGCTCTCTCCAGAAATCTATATAGGGGTACGTAATCAGAATGAGCCTGGATTGGTCTCAGTAGGATGGGCCTGGATGAAGAAACACATGGAGTTGAGGTGTAAGGAGTTTTCCATTGTAGAATATAGTTCCCCTTCATATGGGAACTCCAATGTGTGTCTTTAACAGACATATGGGAGTACGTCAGATGACCAATTACTCTGGAGAGTAAGAAAACGGGCCAATGAACGCCAAGTGAATTGGCGGAGCTCAGCTCCACAGCTGACAGCGTTTAGCTATTAGCGCTATATAAGCTGCCTGCTGAGAAGCGAGCATTAGAATTGTTACTTCAGAGCCTCACTGAGACTGGAGAAATCCCTCTGCTAAGCTGACTATCTTTAAAAGCAGTATTACTCACCAGTGTGGGAGAAGATGCGACAGCGGAAGTCGATCTGGGCTTCCCGTCCCCTGGGCGTTTTGCTGGTGCAGAAATAAAATAGCAGTTTTCCTTAAAAGAGCAGAGTTCCCTAAGAGAGCAACACGGTCGAGCAGCGCGTCTTTTTCAAGATGTCGTTCCGACCGTGCATTTCTGGATGCGGTGGTTTCCTCGCCCCGGATGACAGGCACGAGCATTGCATCACATGCCTGGGGGTCCGGC
>CAIGQW010004318.1:989683-1004422 GCA_903798125.1 Danio choprae | reverse complement strand
GGGCTGGCCACGCTCTCATTAGATGACACCGGGGATGCGATGTCCACCGCTGCATCGGAGGGCGGGCTAACATGCTCCGATAATGATCCGGATCCGCTGCCACTCTCCGGGGTTGTCAGCGGGACCCCGGATTTGGAGTTGGACATGTTAACCGTGTTATCCCGGGCTGCTTCGGCCGTTGGACTGGAGATGGCTTGTCCCCCAGCTCCATGGCCGGACCGCTTAGATGGGTGTTACGTGGGGGCGTGTAGGTTATCTGAGTCTCTCACGGCCAGAGCCTACACCGCTGCGGGCCAGGCTGCATCCGCCTTGCATGCGATGGCCACCTATCAACGCTACCAAGCGGAGAAGTTAGCTGAGCTGCAGGGGGGTGGTTCTTTCTCGGGCTTGATGCATGAGCTCCGCACGGCAACCAATTATGCTCTCATGACCACCAAATCGGCTGCTCGGCTGCTCCGCGACGCCATTGATCCAGGGCGGCATTAAGTACGGTAAGAGAGCCGCGAAGCGTCCCTGAGACGGGCCACCCAGAGAAGAGGGGACCTGCTCTTTCCTCAGTGGAGGGCCGAGGACACATAACATCAGTAATACTACCACTGCCGCCCTCTGGGCTGGCGGTAATCAAATTCTCAATAAAAGAGCAGTTTCCTCTCTCTCCGCGTGTGCAAGCCCAAGCCTTGCCAGTCTGGGACGCCCCGCCTTCCAGCTCGCAGCGCCGGGCTCTTTCGCCTCAGGCTTCCAGAGTGCAAGACAACGGGCTTGTTTCTCTCACTCCAGCCTCATCGCGGGATCCAGGGAGGAAGGTAAGAGAAATTCTCTTATTTTCGGCTCTACCTCGGGCCGCTCTGCTTCCCGGGGCGAGCACTCCCTTCCCGAGCTGCCCCTCCGTTGGCACGTCAACGATCATGCCGATGGTGCCATTAGCGCGGGCTCTGCCAGCCTGGTTAGCGCTGCCCAGCCCATCACGGTGGCTCATACGGACGATCGGACTCAGCTATGCGATACAATTCTCCATTCGCCCTCCCAGGTTCACGGGTGTCCATTTCATGAGGGTCAGCCCCGTGAGCGCCCCTGTCTTGCGAGAGGAGATTGCTGTCCTCCTGGTGAAGGATGCAATCGAGCAGGTCCCTCCAGCCGAGATGAACTGCGGGTTTACAGCTCGTAATTCATCGTGCCCAAAAAGAGCAGAGGGTTAAGACCAATCCTAGATCTCCGCAGATTGAACTGTCATTTACACAAAATGCCGTTCAGGATGCTCACGCAGAAACGCATACTGCAGTGCGTCCGTCCTCGGGATTGGTTTGCAGCAATAGACCTGAAGGACATGTACTTTCATGTCTCCATTCATCCACGCCACCGTCCATTTCTCCGGTTTGCGTTCGAGGGTCGAGCATGGCAGTACAAAGTCCTCCTCTTCAGGCTCTCCCTGTTTCCATGCGTGGAGGATGCCCTGTGCCTCTTTGGCGCACGCGCATCGGCATTTTTGATTATTCTTTGACTAATATATATTTCAGGTCTTAAACTAGTCGATTATGCACAGGGACCTGGTGCTTCGGCATCTTGGTCTGTTGGGGTTTCAGGTCAACCGAGAATGAGCAGGCTCTCCCCCAGGAGAGCTTCTCTTTTTCTCGAGTTGGAGCAGGACTCGGTCTCCATCACTTTTTTCGGCAGTTACAGTGGTCCCACTGAAGTTTTTCAGAGGCATATGGGGCATATGACATTTTGTAGCCGCTACATTGCTGCTCAAATGGTTCATATGAGACCACTTCAGCGATGGCTTTGCGATCGAGTTCCCTGATGGGCATGGCGCACGGATGCGCACCGGGTGTCCATCACCACGCTGCGTCGCCGCACCTTCAGTCTCTGGATGGATCTTGCCTTCTACGGGCCGGGGTGCACTTAGAACAAGTGTCCAATCATGCTGTCATTCTGACAGATGCTTCCAGTACGGGCTGGTGGGCTGTGTGTATCGAGCATGCAGCCGGAGGTTCGTATATCGGACTTGTATTCGTATTCGGTTGCGTTGGCATTTTAATTGCCTGAAGCTGACGGCAATGTTTCTCGCTCTCCGCCGGTCCATACCGGTATGGGAGGGGACACACGTGTTGGTTAGGACGGCCAGCACGGCAGCGATAGCTATTGCCGCATGTCTCAGCTTGCTCGCCATCTGTTCCACTGGAGTCATGCGGCTTAATAGCTGCGCGCCGTTCATATCTTGTACCATCTTTCTGTGCCAGCTTACACGCTCTCACGGCAGTTATGTTTCCGGGAGAACAGAGACTCCCACCCGGCGCGGTCCAGTTGGCCCCGGGTTCATTTTACCCCAGTGAGCCTGCGTGCACAGACACTGTGCAAGGTCAGGGAGCGAGGGGCGGGTCTCGCTCGTTGCGCCTCCTTGGCCCAACCGGACCCGAGTTTCTGAACTCACACTCCTCGTGATGGCTCTCCCTGACGAATCCCCCGGAAAAAGCACTACTTTTTTGGGGATGGGCACCCTCTGGCACCCGCGGAGCGTTCTGGAACCCCCAGGAGGGTTTCTAGACAGCGCGGTGGACTTAGGTGACCTATCAGTAGATGGTTAACACCGTCACTCAGACTAAAGCCCCGGTATAACAAGCCTATGTCATGTAGTAGAGTCCATTCGTTGTGTGGAGCTCTTCTCTCTGAGAAGAACCCCGGACATGCCAGATTAGTGTTGTGTTTTCTTCCTTCAGGATAGCTGGAGCGCAGGCTGTCACCCTCCACACTGAAGGTTTGGTGTGCTGTCATCCCCGCCCTCGGGGGGGGCGGCAGATGACAGCGCGCTGGGAAAGCATAACCTTATCAGCTGGTTCCTCAGAGGCGCGTGGCGCGAGATGGTTAATTCCATCCCCGCCCCCCTACTTTTTCCCTCTCGGGATCTCTCTAGCCCCAGCGGTTATGGTTAGATCCGTTGAGCCACTCGTCTCAGTATCTATAAGTTTTCTGTCAATGAAGACAGCTATGCTGGTATCATTCTGGAGGGTTAGGATGCCGATGGCATTTTCCGCCAGGAATTTGGATCGGCCTACTCTCACATTTACCTGAGACCCCGACTCAGCTTGTGCCAAGGTTCTTACCACCCCCTCTAATATTAAAGTGGTAGTGAGCCTGCGAGCGCTGTCTGCGGAGGAGACAGGCCCAGCCTTTCATTGCTATGGAGTCGTTTTTGTCCCGATTATTGGGTAATCCCGATCAGTCGGGAGGAAACTAAACTCGGTGTCAACAACGCTTGCTGCGCCATGTTCTCTAACACGGAGATACGTGCGCTTTTTTTATTCTGCTAGTAAGTTTCCCATCTGGCGAACCCTAGAGAATTCCTCCGAGGCCCCCAGCACCCGTCTCAGCGGAGAAGTTGAGTGCCTGGCTCAGTGTGATGTCTGGTATGCCCAAATTGGTCTACCCACATGCTGAGCTTCGGTGCCAGCTATGCGCGGTTCCCACGGTAACCCAATATGCATATATTAACCACGGTGTGTTCCCTCTGTCCAGGCGGACCCGTGTCTTCCCTAACCGCTTACCAGCTTATCATATGTAGCCCTCCCCCTTATTAGGGCTAGTCCATATGCTCCTATTGCCATCAAGTCTCCCCTCTTGGGTAGCAGGTGGCCTCCGCAGTGTCCTCCCCCTTCGGGGACTGGCACGCTTTCCCAACGTACTGTCGTATTTTAAAATCCCTAGTCTATATTAACTAGGTAAAAGCACATTATGAACCCCGATCTAAAAATCTAAATTTTGTAATGGGAAATGGCGGCATGCTATGCTTGGCAAACTTCACATCAGAAGCGTGATGGGCTTAGCTGCTGTGGTGTTTTCCATACAGTCTCCCATATGTCTGTTAAAGACACACGTTGGAGTTCCCATATAAAGGGGAACGTCCTGGTTACGTCCGTAACCCATGTTCCCTGAATAGGGAACGGAGACGTGTGTCTCCACTGCCACAGCACCTGAGTCTCCAGCTGTTAGCTGAATGTTCGGCTCTTCAGCAGGCAATTCTAAGGCTCGCTTCTCAGCAGGCAGCTTATATAGCACTAATAGCTAAACGCTGTCAGCTGTGGAGCTAAGCTCCGCCAATTCACTTGGCGTTCATTGGCCCGTTTTCTTACTCTCCAGAGTGATTGGTCGTCTGACGTATTCCCATATGTCTGTTAAAGACACACGTCTCCGTTCCCTATTCGGGGAACGTGGGTTACGGACGTAACCAGGACGTTCTTTCAGTATGATTTTTGAGCCACATGGAGGCCGCAATAAAAAAAAAAGTCCCTGCAAGGTAAAACATGACTGGTATTGCTATGCTTGTGTCCTCACATTTAGCACACATACACATGCTTGCATACCCTCACTCTCTCATTCCATTTAGTCTGTCCTTCCAGTCTACTCAAACTAGCCCCAAAACTGTACATCAAAGGCAGGTAAAAGTGACAAACATCCATCAACACACAGGGAAAGAAAGGCAACAAAGGCTTCCAGTGGCGTCTAGGTGGGTCCCAGCGCACACCACAAATCCATTCTCACCAAATGCCCATGTGCCCCGGTGCATCTCCTGCAGGAAAAGCAGGGTATCAAATTGATGTCTGGAATGGTTTCGCTTGATCTTTTTAACGCAGATGTGGGAGTCTCACAAGATGCTATTTTTATCCTGTCATTTTTCATGGAAAATACACCAGCTATTCCAAACAGTCAGATGATATATTTAGCCCAAAGGAGGGGTGGTAATTCTTTTCCTTGAAGCAGAAAAATGATGATTTGCAGGAAAATGAATCTTTCAGAAATGTTCCAAAATTAAAATGAATTATAGTTTTATTCATTCCACGCTTACTGGATATTGGCTGCAGACTGTATCAAAACACAAATTAATATGTCTGGGACTAAGTTCACTTTTACTTGCAGCAGTGTTATGTTAGTATCACAGACAGAAGTGATGCTAAATAGCACTAAAAGTGATTCATTGGCATGCATTAATGTGGGGGCCACTTAAAGTGCTAAACTGCATCTTTAAAAGTGCTGTACCCAGCACCCATGTCAAATGGTGTTATGTAGAACCATAAGAGGTTTTAGATATATTACTTTACTCTCTTATGTTTGCTATGAATGGGAATTTAGTACAATGGCAAAGGTCACACTTTATAATAAGGGTCCGTTATTTAATGTTAGTTATGTATTTAGGGGCAGTATGGTGGCTCAGTGGTTAGCACTCTTGCCTCAATGCAAGAAGGTCGCTGGTTCGAGTCCCGGTTGGGCCAGGATGCATTTCTGTGTGGAGTTTGCATGTTCTCCCCATGTTGGCGTGGGTTTCCTCTGGATGCTGTGGTTTTCTCCACAGTGACAGCGGTATAAGTGAATTGGATGAACAAAATTTTAGTGTATGAGTGTGTTTGAATGCGAGAGTGTATGGGTGTTTCCCAGTATTGGGATGAGGCTGGAAGGGCATCCGCTGTGTAAAACATATGCTGGAATAGTTGCCGGTTCATTCCGCTGTGGCGACCCCTGATAGATAAGGGACTAAGCCAAGGTAAAATGCATGAATGAATGAGTTATGTATTTACTAACATGAACTGAAAACGTATAATACTTGAACAGAATTTATGAACCCTAGCTAAGAGCAACTTTAACATTTCATTGCATTATTCATTCATTCATTCATTTTCATTTTGGCTTAGTCCCTTTATTAATCTGGGGTCACCACAGCGGAATGAACCGCCAACTTATCCAGCATATGTTTTACACAGCGGATGCCCTTCCAGCCGCAACCCATCTCTGGGAAACATCCATACACACCCATTCACACCCATACACTACGGACAATTTAGCTTACCCAATTCACCTATACCGCATGTCTTTGGACTTGTGGGGGAAACCGGAGCACCCGGAGGAAACCCACGCCAACACGGGGAGAACATGCAAACTCCACACAGAAACACCAACTGACCCAGCCGAGGCTCGAACCAGCGACCTTCTTGCTGTGAGGCGAACGTGCTATCCACTGCGCCACCGTGAGGCCCTTCATTGCATTATTAAAATCCAAAGTTATGCTTTATTAACATTAGTTAATGAACTGTGAGTAATAAGAACTAACAAGGAACAATGTTCTAATGTACTAATGTTAAAAAGCATGCATAAATACTGTAATACATGTATTGTTCATTGTTTGTGCGAGTTAATACAATTCATTAACTAACATTACCTAACAGAACCCATATTGTAAAGAGTTAGCTCTGTTTTGAATCACTTTTATACTTAATTCTTGTGTGGGGGTCTTGTAATATTTCCTTATTTGGGGCCCTAGGCATAAAGAGGTCGAAAAACATGTTATCTTTAGGAAATACAATGTATTTTAATAACAGTTTTTAATCCTTTCTCTGGCAAAACTAAGAGATTAAGAGAGAGTTAGAGAGCAGGGGCGTAATGGCTTCTTTGTATAACAATGGTGCTACTTAGCACCTTAACAAGTCCAAAGAGCCACTCAAGAACCATTGTGTGTATGTGTGTGGTAGTAGTATTTATTCATATTTTGAACTGGCTATTATTTTTATAAGGTTTATGTTTTGATCTTCTATCGGTCTCATGTAATCACATGATGTGAATTTGCAGATCACCAAGCTTGAACTTTAGAAAGCAGCAACTTGCAGAACTTTTCACACAAGTTTGTGTTACCAGGTTGGCACATTCTTATGCGTATGAATAAAAGTCAATGGGGCAAATAGTGCAGTGTGACCACACTTTTACAGTGTAATTGTATATATAAAAGTACAACTAATTAACCAACAGCATGCGATTATAGGCTTAAGGCCCATTCACATCAAGGACAATAACTAAAGATAACGATAGAGTTGTAAAAATAGTTCATAATATAAAACAACAGCAGTTCAGACCACAAATATAACAATAAAAATGTAGAGAAATGTTCAGAACGATATTTCCCAGCTAATAAAGGATAAAACACTGACACCCAGTCGGAATCCATTGAAAAATAGGTTGCAACAAGAGCTTGATTTAAAGCTACAGACAACATTGTGGAGATAAAAACTCTGCTTGACGTTACACCATCATTTAAAAGATTATTTAAAGATAATGAATATCTTAGAAGTAATTGGTTATACAATGGAAATAATGAAAAAAATAAGGCTGGCAAATTGATGTATAAAAATAAAAGCCCCTCCGGTCTCCAGTACTAGCATTTTTGTCTTCCTTCCTTTGAAAATGCTGGGAAAAATAATGTGTTTATATTCCACTACACTGACTGCGAATCCTAAATTTCATGTTTGATTAGATAGATTAAGTTACACAAGCTTGATTCAATGGTCAGATGTGGTAGTGACAAAAAGGTAATGCTAGGTAATGCAAAAAAAAAAAAAAAAAAAAAGAAGCATAAACTAAAAAAATGGGCTTGGTGTGAACGGGCCTTTAGGGTTTGGCTTAATATTAACTGCATATTATTATGCAGAATTTACAGAGCACATATGCATAACAAAATAAATATATGTTGTTCATTTCATTCTTTATTTTAGCACCATTTTTAACACCATTTTTTAGTTTCAGGTTTAGTTAACCATAACAACCCCGGCGTTCACGCTTAATAAGAGCACTGAAGCTATAAAGCGTTTGCACAGACTGATTATTGATGTCTGAATGGACTGCAAGTTCACCTCGGCTGCACCCACACCTGCTCGCTCTCACTGTGGTAAAGGTAATGAAGCACACTCAATTCAGCACTGAGGGGAAAAAATGGCCCTGGCCATTTGTATAATTGGCTTAGAAGGAAAAAAAAAATCACGTCTTTGAGCTTTAATGAAAGCCTGAGGTGTAAAGGCATGCAGCGTACTGTAGTATTTCAGACTTTTCAGTCAGAACACACTGTGAGGAGACGGTCACTCTGTTCCAGAACCATCTGACCCATTATGACTGCATTAAGAAGCATCTTTACCAGTATTCAGCCTTATAATTCAATGGTTCTGAATGTTCTACATAGACAGTCCACTCCATTTTGGAGACTTGATTTTCAAATGTTTCTGTAGCTCTGAATAAGATAATAATAAAATAGGTTTTATTTCAATGGGATATTTATAAATGTAGTAAAAACACAAAGTTTCCTTATTGTATGTGTTTTGGTCCCCACTTTGGTTATTTTACTTTTTAAAGAACTAAAAAAAAGTTTGTTCTTTTGTTTTATTTAATGGAGTTAACTTGTTAACAAAGGTTTGGCAGCAGAACCATGCATCACCTTGTCTCCTTAACCAATCATCTACTCCCTAAAAACTTATTTAAGAAAGACCAGCCCTCTACCACTGTTCTTCTTGTTCTCTCGAACCCACCCTCCCTTCCTCAGATTCCATCGCTTTCCATTATCCACAATCCTATAACCCTCTCTTTACTCCTAGGATGAATCGAGGGGTCCAATCACTCTACCAAAATATTACAGAGACGGTACCCCACTCTGAGTCTTTGGGCATCATCGTAGGATGCCCAGGCAACCTACCTACCTGTTCACTGTTTATCCTCTTACTTCCCTTCTCCTTCATCCCACTGTTCCCTTACCATCCCTTTCATCCCTACATCAGTACAATAAAGTCTAGCTCAAAGTGTGGCGTGGTCCATGCTGGTGAATTGCAACATTTTTGAGAACATTTCAGGGTGGTTATTTTTATGTTATCGATTGCATTTTGCTGGGCTACATAACCCAAAAATACATTAAACAGAATGTTTATTCATGGTTATATTTAACTAATTATTTTAATCATAATAAATATAATGAATAAATAAAAATAATTATTGTTGCTGGGTGTTTATTAAATGAAAGAACAAAAGAACGAGAAAGAATGTTCCCCAAATGGTTATGTTTAGTTAATTTAAAATAACGTTCCCAGAACATTCCTAACTAATTCTATTTATGCTTTTTTATACATGTATAGAGGATTTTATTTAATGTACAAATTAGTTGAAACATTTAATAATGATTAGATTTATCAATGTAGCCGATATACTGTATGTATAAATAAGGTTAGAATAACATTTGTTTAACATTCATTCACTGTGATGGCCCCTGATTGTCACAGGAGGCTCACTCAAATGCGCGGATCACAGGAATTATCCAAAAAACTTGCATTTATTAACAAAAAGCACTTACAACAGGAACTAGAACAACGCACACAGTCAGGACATTTGACAATACAATACCAGACAAAGAACGAATTGAACACAGGGGCATAAATACACAAGAAATGATTGAACAAAATACCAACAGGGGAGAGACACAGGTGGGACTAATGAAACTAATGACTGGCTGGAAAACTGAACAAAGGAATCACATGACAATAACAGAAAGCACATGGGACACAACACACGACACAACAAACACACGGCACAACACAACAAAAACACCAGACTGTGATAAAGCAGGGACTAAGCCGAAGGAAAATAAGTGAATGAATGAATGAATGAATGAATGAATGAATGAATGAATGAATGAACGAATGAATGAATAAATGACATTCTACCTTACGTTCTGTTTTTGTTAACAAAACTTTCCTGGCTAACCAAACAAACTGATTAATAGAAATTGACAGTGAGGACAATGAAATAAATGTATGATGCTAAATACATAATACTATAAGGGGGTGTTCATAAGACTGTCAGGACTCCCTGATATTCATGACCTGTCAGATGATGATTATAAAGGAGATTTTATGCATGCTTGTGACAGCTGTCATTAAATGTCATTAGTTCATTCATGTCAGTTTAAATGCTAATATGACATTGTTTGAGATGTTTTTGTTATGACAGGCAACACAACCTGTAAGTGACTTTGTTATGACAACTTGACATTATCAAGACAACACAACTTGTCATAAATCTGCCATAAACATGATTGTTATAAGGGCATTATAATTGTTTCATGAATATATTTTTTTTATCAGTTTTGTCATTAAAAATTCTCAGTAATAGTGTCAATACTCAATCGAATATTTGTATAACTGCATCATTAATTTTAATGACATTAAATTTGTAGCACTGTAGTTGAGATTTATGATAGATTTATTACTAGTTCTGTTCAAGACTCAAGTTGTCATAACAAGGACATCTCAATGACATAACTGAGTGAGTGACACTTAATGACAGTTGTCATAAGAATGCATAATATCTCCTTCATATTCATGAGTCATGTCTTAATTATAAAGTTTTAATGATAGTCTTATGAACACTACTGTTGAACAGTTTGGTGTCTAAATCTAAGATTTAAAAGTCTAAAAAGGAAAGATTTAAATGTCTGAGAAAGAATCTATGCTATTTTTGTTTTGGGCAACATATTTAAAAATAAATAACAATTCATTCATTCATTCATTTTCATTTCGGCTTAGTCCCTTTATTAATCTGGGGTCGCCACAGCGGAATGAACCGCCAACTTATCCAGCATATGTTTTACGCAGCGGATGCCCTTCCAGCTGCAACCCATCTCTGGGAAACATCCATACACACCCATTCACACTCATACACTACGGACAATTAAGCTTACCCAATTCACCTATACCGCATGTCTTTGGACTTGTGGGGGAAACCGGAGCACCCGGAGGAAAACCACGCCAACACGGGGAGAACATGCAAACTCCACACAGAAATGCCAACTGATCCAGCCGAGGCTCGAACCAGCGACCTTCTTGCTGTGAGGCGAACGTGCTATCCACTGCTCCACCGTGAGGCCATAAATAACAATATAAAACATTATTACTACTTAGAGATGTTCTCTCTAAGTACATTTTAAAGTGTAATTTATTCATGTGATGTCAAAGTTATTCATGTGATGTACCCCCCCCTCCGCCCTTTGTTGTAATAGTTTGAAAGAATTTATTCAAAACATTCATTTTGAAATAGATTTTTTAACAATATAAATGTCTGCACTTCACATTTGAACACTTTAATGTGACCTTGCTCAGTAAAAGTGTTCAAAAACAGTTTTTTTTCCCCTCTGCAGCATATAAAGGTATTTTGATAAATGTACCAGTGGTTCTGTCAATGGGTTCAATCAATAGTTTCCATTAAGAATTCCATTAATCTTCTGTTGTAGCAGTTTTTAAAACAAAGCAAATATACAGTAGTACAGTTCATTATATTTCATTCATGATCTTCTCAAACAGACAGTGTGCCGCTCGCGAGGCTTGTGTCCTTTTCATAATGAATATGTCCTTTCACTTCTTTCCTCCACGCTTATTGGTCTGTGCAACAATATGATCACTTCTGACCTTTTTTCTGTCTTTTTTCTTTCTCTTTTTTTTACATGACTGACTCTCGTAACAGGCGGTCTTAAACAGCTGACCTCAATCTGCCTAACCGCCATTTAAAAAAATGAGACTTGGTGAAATGGCACAATTGGTTTGTCACGCCTTTAAAGCAGTTGATTTGCTGGCCTTCTGCCTGGACCGGGCCATTACTATTCAAATTAAAGCGTTTCATGATGCTTTCCTCTGCATTCCTTGCTTTGCTTTCTCACATGAGTTCCTCTGATTAAAAATCTCCAAAAGTACTTTCACAAATGATTGCTAGACCAGACACACACATTCTCAAACTCTAAAAAAATAGCTTTCATAGACACCTCCACGTTATAGAATAATAACCTCAGCCTCCATGTAATAGTATGTACAGTTGATTTCAGAATATGTCAGGGATGGAGATGTTTATTGAAACAGTGCATTCTATCTGTTGATTTATTTTATAACTACTCACACCACTTAAATTTAGCACAAAAGGTGTTAAAAAAAGTGATAAAAAAACTTGTTACAATGTTGCTGTCAAGATATCAAGAAACAGGAAACAGAAGGAAGTGCAAACTGGGTTGTTTATTGACACTTGAGTAATGTGACGTGCAGATGAGGAATGGGTTATTGAGAGTCTTTGTCTCAACTGAATTAAGAGTTCAGAAGAGAAAATCAAGGAATACAGGAGACACGCTGAACAGGAGTCAGAACAATCAAAGAACATTCACACATAGATTTGCACATCAAATCTAATTAAATTAGATAAAAGTAATAAATGTAACAATGTGTTACTTCCTAAATTAAAACCATTCAAAACGAGCCAAATTTAAAGATAAAAGATGCTCTGTGTCAGTGTTCGTCCGCGTCATCGTTTGTTGTTGTCACGTGCCTTTTGTCTTCCTCCCGCCACTGTCAATGTTAATATGTTCCACCTGTGTTCATCCCTTCTGTGTCATCAGTGTAATCAATCCGTTATCTATTTATACCCTTTCGTCTGTGTCCATTGTTGTCCGGTATTTTGGGTTGTCTGCTTCGTTTGGTTCGTGTGGTTGTCTCGTCCTGTCTTCCCGCATCCAGTATCTGTTCCCCGTAAGTGTTTAATGAATTCCGTTTTGTTATATATCTCATTCTCCGTCTCGTTCTGTCACCATCCGCCACTAAGGCGTTACATAATACCGGACCCAAAGTTAGCGGCGTGCATTCCCCCGATTTTCTTTTTTTAGTCTTTTTGCCCCTCAGTGTTTTATTTTTCTCCCTCCGTGTTTCCCTGAAACCCGTCCGCCCTTCCGTTTCTCTTCACCACCTGCTGGAGCAGGGGGTAAGCAGCCCTGAGGACCATATCTGAGCAACTGTGAACAGCTTTCCGGGCGACGTGCTCTGCACGCCCATCATCTGTGGCAGTGCACGATCGCCCGAAGATGGTGCTCGGGGCAACATCGCCGCAATTATGGAGTGGACACTGGCGAGTAAAATATTTCTACTCACCGCCTTCCTGGAGGATCTCGTCAGTGCCACTCCAGACCCAGTGACCAGCCCAGCAACATCATCCACCTGCAGGGAGCGCTTGCCAGAGCCCACCGCAGACGGAGAGCCACCCCCACCTGATGAGCCAGCGCCCCCTAGAGCGACAGAGCGGAATCAGGCTGAGATGGAGGAGCTTAAAGTCCCGTCTGACCAGGTGGACGAGCCGGCAACACTGCCAAGAGGGGGAGTCCTGGCGGCTACCCGCGGAACCAGCGAGAGTCCCGCCCAACCCCCCTATGCAGATGGACAGCGGCTGGACACTGGGAGGCTACTCATTGGCTTCTGGAGCTTTAATTTTAATCATCCGCTGCGTTTAGGCAGCAATATCCGTCCGCTGTATTTAGGCAGCAACCAACTGTTTCCGCACAGTTTTTTAATCTTCCTTCTCCGGAAAAGCCTCAGCTCCAGGGTCATGAGTAGCTTCCCACGGTCCCCCAGAACTGCAGCCAGTCATCCAGCTCCAGCACTGCTGCAGTCAGCCAGCCCCCCAGCTCTCGCTCCAGCTCCGGAAATGGAGCTCGCTTGTGGGCGCTGTCTGTCTGCGTCACCCTCTGGAAGGTGTCGCCCAGCGTCAGCTCCTACGGCCTTCGAGCTGCGGACCTCCTGGGTCCTCCTGCTCTGGTTCCCTTCCTGTGTCTCCCTCAGACTCCTCCCTTGTATCCTCCCCTTCTACCCTCCTTCACTTTGTTGTTTCCCGTTGAAGGCGCGAGGACGCGCCTTCAAAAAGGGGGGGGTACTGTCAGTGTTCGTCCGCGTCATCGTTTGTTGTTGTCACGTGCCTTTTGTCTTCCTCCCGCCACTGTCAATGTTAATATGTTCCACCTGTGTTCATCCCTTCTGTGTCATCAGTGTAATCAATCCGTTATCTATTTATACCCTTTCGTCTGTGTCCATTGTTGTCCGGTATTTTGGGTTGTCTGCTTCGTTTGGTTCGTGTGGTTGTCTCGTCCTGTCTTCCCGCATCCAGTATCTGTTCCCCGTAAGTGTTTAATAAATTCCGTTTTGTTATACATCTCATTCTCCGTCTCGTTCTGTCACCATCCGCCACCAAGGCGTTACACTCTGAAGCAGCAGCTGAGTATATTACATCTAAAATTATAGAACCCATCATCAATTAAAAATCTGCTGAAGAGCATTTTTTTATCAGTAAAGTGGCATTAATATTGCAATAAATAGCATATTAAACTAATTAGAAATTATCAGAAAAATCTCAAGCTTCCACAGCAAATCTCTTTCTTTCTTTCCTTATTGTTTTGCTGTTTATTTTATTGTTTTGCTATATTCTTTCTCTTTCTTTTTACTTGGCTATATTTTATTTTATTGTTTTACTAGATTCTTTCTTTCTCTTTTTTGGTAAATTTCTTTTAAATTATCTTTTATAATATTATTTATATATTTTTTTTGTGATTTTAGTGTTATGAAATATTACTTTCTTTTTATTGTTTTGTTATATTCTTTCTTTTGACAGTTTTTTCTCGTTGACGGACTGATATGGAGCAACAAATTAGAGCTAAAAAAGAAAACATTAATTATATAATTGTAACAATGGAACATGGGACAACGGAGATATGGATCGAAAATGCAGCGTCTTTATTCATTCATTCATTCATTTTCTTTTCGGCTTAGTCCCTTTATTAATCAGGGTTCGCCACAGCAGAATAAACCGTCCACTCATCCAGCATATGTTTTACACAGTGGATGCCCTTCCAGCTGCAAACCATCACTGGGAAACACCTATACACTCTCATTCACACACATACTTATGAACAATTTAGCTTGCCCAATTCACCTAGCGCATGTCTTTGGACTTGTGGGGGAAACCGGTGCACCCAGAGGAAACCCATGCCAACACGGGTAGAAACTCCACACAGAAATGCCAACTGACCCAGCCAAGGCTCGAACCTTCTTGCTGTGAGGCGACATCGCTACCCCCTGTCTTTATTCAATTAAA
>CAIGQW010004318.1:962676-975163 GCA_903798125.1 Danio choprae | reverse complement strand
TCTGTCTGTCTGTCTGTCTGTCTGTCTGTCTGTCTGTCTGTCTGTCTTTGCAAATATGTATTGAAATTTTGCATTACAAAATAAAATTAAATATGTTGACCCAACTTATTACACTATTTACTGTATATTTAGAAATGACAGTGACTAAATGCCTGCATCTAAATCTCACTTTAACTTGGTCATTAGACATGATGTCATTGTGCTTTGGAAGCTAATCTGAAGTCAGTTTCCCAAAGAGACTATTTTAAATTTAGTCACTGGCTGACTCTTTAAACACCACTATTATGATCTATCCTGCTGATGTATGATATCAAAAGTCAGATGGTCTAAAATTCAAAGTTCTCAAACAATATACTATATCAAAAAAATGAATATTCAGTTTCAGGTGTGGGATGTGAATAAGCATAATTAATGAGCCCACAAATAGATCTTGCTACTTTCTGATGGAATGATGATGTGAGGAAAAAAGGTGAACATCCATTATATTCACTTACTGAATGTTATATTTTCTTCCATTGTGACTTTAATGAAGGAGATTCGTAGCCTAGAGCTTTTTTTTATTATTATTATTTTTAAATAAAATAGTGCACCCAGCACAGGAATCTTCATTTGTGACCTTCAAGTTGCTTGTGAACAAATGTTTCTTGTTTATACTGCACAAAAACCCACTGCACTCCCCACTGAAAGTATGCCACATTTAATGTTTGGTCTCAAAGTCCCTATTTAGAAAACACAACTGAAGGACACGCAAAGGTTCAAGAGATTTAATTTAACAGCAAAGCTTCAACATTTTGAACAAGTCAGAAAAAGCTCACTTAAATATGCAAGATGTTTGTAGCAGCCCCCAGGCTCAGTTAGATAATGCCCAATATCAGCAGAGAGCAATTGCTGCTTGAAGCACACCTTTCTGATTGCTGAGTGAAGGGCTTAGGATTTTACCTGAACACAGCACATGGAAAGTAATGATAATGGGGACATACTGCCTTTACCAGAGGCTATTCACAGCGCCGCACCTCTGGTGTCAAGCACAAAAAACGAAACAGCGCGCCTGTCCAACATCATTGCATGCTAACATGGCAGGAGCTGAATAAATGACAGAGGGTTTTCCAAATCTGCAAGCTCCATTCAACCCTTTTTATGCAAATCCGAGGATGAAAGTAAGTCTGAAGTGAGAAGAGGGACAAGAGGAAAACAGTGTCTGTAGATATACAGTGTCCTTTAAAAAAAAAACTGGACACTTGTGTAACACTCAAAAATGCATTGCTATGTTAATGTTTATCTTTAAGTATGGGAAACCTGGGAAACATCCATTCACACTCACACGCACACCTACACTACGACCAATTTAGCTTATTCAATTCACCTATAGTGCATGTCTTTGGACTGTGGGGGAAACCGGAGCACCCGGAGGAAACCCACGCCAACACAGGGAGAAGATGCAAACTCCACACAGGAATGCCAACTGACTCAGCCGGTACTCGAACACTCACTCTTTACTTGTTCCAAATCTGTTTAAGTTTTTTTCTTCTGCTAAACACAAAAGAAGCTATTTTTGAAAAATGCTGGTTGTTGAGACCTATTTAATTAAACTTTTTTTTCCTACTATTGAAAAAATATCAAAATATCTTCTTTTGTGTTTAACAGAAGAAAGAAACTCATAAAGATTTAAAAACAAATGAGGGAGCGTATATTATGAGGTAGTTTGTTTTTGGGTGAATAATCACTTTAAGGTGGTTTTGGAATAAACTAAATAAATTCTTGACATAGTGAACATTACATCCACATGACTAATTAGCTATGTCCATTATGCTTGCTTTGTTTACTGGTTACTAGGTTACCAATACTACAGTCAACCGCTCCTAACCTGCATTTGGAATTTTTTCTATATTTGCAAATTTTGAAATGATTCGCTTCAAATTATGATGGAATCGTGGTTAATATCACTGCATTCTTTGAAGGGGTCATGGAAAACATTTCTTCAACCAATTACACAAACAGACTTAAAACTTCTTTCTAAAATGTCAGTTAACCACTGTTTTGATCGGCTAATCTCATTGCATAGGAAACAGTATGAACACCCACAGGAGTTAGTGTTTTGACAACATTCTGATATAAAACTGTTATTCACTCTCAAAGGATTATTAAATAGTTTCTTATGGTTTGCAGTGCAGCTGGTGTCAGATCCTCTACAGCTGACTGCTTTATCTTACAACAAAAGTTTCTTTGCAATTTTTCTACTACACAATCTGCTGCAGGGGCAGCACGGTGGCGCAGTGGGTAGCACAATCGCTTCATAGCAGGCTGGGTCAGTTGGCATTTCTCTGTGGAGTTTGCATGTTCTCCCAGTGTTTGCGTGGGTTTCCTTCGGGTGCCCTGGTTTCCCCCACAAGTCCAAAAACATGTGGTATAGGTGAATTGGGTAAGCTAAATTGTCCTTAGTGTATGTGTGTGAATGAGTGTATGGGTGTTTCCCAGTGATGGGTTGCAGCTGAAAGGGCATCCACTGTGTAAAACATATGCTGCATAAGTTGGAGGTTCATTGCGCTGTGGCGACCTCAGATTAATAAAGGGACTAAGCCGGAAAGAAAATGAATGAATGAATGACAATCTGCTGCATGCAATGTTGCAATGTGGCATCTTTAAATTATTAATGTGGCTTCATACAGCAAAATTCATGGCTTAACAAAATGGTTAAGCGAATGATTCAATATATACTGTTGAATATGAGTGAAAACAAAATGTCAAAATGTTAATAAAAATACAAAAAGTACCATTTACTATCTCATAGGCCACAAGAAAGGATTTGTGATCTTCAGCAAAGCGATGCAACCTGAAACCAACAGTTTTTAGAGAGTGAATGATTTTATATTCAGTCAGCCTATTTGTTTTGTTCTTGAAGTGTCAGCATTTATGAATGAATCATTTGAATGTTTTATTAAATGACAATGAACAGATTCACTATCTATCAAAAGTAGCATAGAACATCCAGTAATGCAGAACAACCATTCAGGTGCTGGCTTTAAATAATAGAATCATGATGAAGCTCATAATAAAGAAAAAAGGACACTTTCTTATCAATTTTTTCACCTTTTCTTTTCTTGTCAAATAATACCAGAACATGTTCATTGTTAATGTTCTCAATTACACCTATAGTATTTCTGGTTGAACACCTGTGAGAACTTAATATATCTGCTGAAGTACTTGACACCAAAAAATAGGTAAGGATAATGACATTCTTACTGACATACAGAGATTTCTGAGTACAGGTTAATCTTTTTGGGGCCACTGCATGCATGCCAACTTAACCCTTCCAGTTCAAGCGCATGGGAAGCAGATGCACATTAATACTACAGATCAGGGGTCTGATTAATAAAAATTAGCGTATAATTCTTCCTAAAAGTAAACATACACCATAATACATTTTAATGAATTTATTAATGATTATGGTTCACATCATTTAAAGTGGTTTAATTAAGTTAATATTTAAGTTAAAAATACAATAATACTTTAGTTTAGGTCATAATTCACAGTGTTACCAAATCACTAACTAACAGTATTGATACCTTAATAAACTACTAATTAACAGTTTATTTATAGTCAGTATGATAGAAGTTGGGTTTAGACTTTGGGTAGTATTAGAGATGCAGAATATGCAGAGTAAGATAATACTTTATAGCTACTATTCATTCATTAATTTTTCTTTGGCTTAGTCCCTTATTTATCAGGGGGTCGCCACGGCGGAATGAACCGCCAACTATTTTATTTATATATTTTACACAGCGGATGCCCTTCCAGCTGCAACCCAGTATCTGGAAACACCCATACCCTCTCACATTCACACACACTCTCATACACTATGGCCAATTTCTCCAATTCACCTATAGCACATGTCTTTGGACTGTGTTGGAAACGGGAGCACCCGGAGAAAACCCACGCCAACACAGGGAGAACATGCAAACTCCACACAGCTGGGAATCGAACCAGTGACCTTCTTGCTGTGAGGTGACAGTGCTAACCACAGAGCCACCGTGCCACCCTATTTATAACTGGAATTATGTGACTTTCCCTACAATTTTGCGAAAATCTACCATTACATACATTTCACTGCTGTTTCCATATAAAATAAACACTAAAGACAAAACAACAACAAAAACATTTTTTTCATACAAATTATGATTATAGGACAGATTATTGATGATTGAAGGCATATTTTTGTAAGGTTATTTGCACAATATTATTGGGGAAAAAATAAAGAAATACTTTTAATCTCAGAATTCCGATTTCTATCTTGCAGTTGACACTTTATAAGTTGCCATTTGAGTTTGCCTGTCACAATTCTGCAGAAAAAAGCCAAAATTCTGGGATAAAGTATCACAAAACCCCTATTTTTTCAGTAGCAGAAACAAGCTTCCATAGAATGCTGCGTAAATAACTTGAAACTCATTCCAATAGTGCAAGATTTGTAAATAATACATTTGCTTCACATATACTGTATGCCCTCATATAAAGCAGTGTTTTACTTGTAATGCTGCTGGGTTCAACAAAAGAGCTCAAAGACGTGTAAGAACAAGGTAAAAACAGGATTGTTATTAAAGCAAAAGTGTACATATTTGATAATTGCTTGTTCACACTGTGTGCATTTCAGTCAGCCCCCTTGTTCAGTAATCAGGGCACTGCTCAGAGAGTCAGCCATTTTAAATGCCGTCTCAATCACAATATTCTTCAAGGGCACTGAAACTTTTACTCCCTGAAAATTGAGTCACAATTAAAAATTTTGTTTTGCCTGTGAATGTTTTCTTTTCTTATTCTGTTTTTGGACTTTCAAAGTGCTGATATCCATTGGCTTGTTGAAATGTACAAATAACAATGACTACGGATTCAGCAAAAATCCATTCTTCTTTAGGGTTCTACAGGACAATATTTATCTTCTTTGTGTGAAATAAAACAAAATAATTTTAACAGTCACTTTAGGAAATGAATATTCAAGGCAGTGATGCTATCATTTTTAGCTGATGCTAACACAAAATCTGTCCTGTATCAAGCTCACTAAACCTTTAGTGGCATACACATGAATTTTCAAACATATTGAATGCACTCTGACTTTATGACAGTGGAATTGTGATCCGGGCCTGAGATTACAGAGTCAGGGCAAATGATTAACGTCACTTCCCAAAATCAATTGCTTTTCTCCCACGTAATCGGATGCATTCTAATGAAACATTGAACTTAATGTTTCGCTAATTTATCAAGTCTAATTATACTGCTTCCTACCGTGAATAACACAAATTCCCTGCCCTCTCATTAAGAGAGGTCTTGACACCTAAAGTGTGTTGTGTTAGACCGAAATAGCACACCGGAGCCAGCTGGAATGATTTAATCTCTGCAGAAGGAAGACATTTAATGGTCGGCTTCCAAATCTGAACGACAGGTTTCGACATGCTAGCCTCACTCTTGATGTTGGAGCTGCCCGAGGCCTTTATATTCCTTGCTGGAACCACACCGAATCAGGACACCTAGCATGGAGGCGAGGAGAATATCCAAATGATTTATCATCACTTCATTTGACCGTAATACGACAACGTGCCTGGTGCAGTGCGCATTAGGCGTTAGATAAAAACCACATGCTTGTTTTCTATCTAAGGTGTAATTGGCAGGGTGATTGGCTGCCTGTTCACACAATATGTGTATCTCCATTCATGAAAGACCCTATTGTTCGCAGCTTATTCCAAAATCTCTGCAATATGACTCTGATCAAAGCACTATTCATAAAATAGCTCACTGTTGGGTCTTGCTGCTTCATACAGCGGTGAGCCTATAAAACATTCTGCCAAAGTAAAGGATGGTTGAGGATGTGGCCAGTCTGCAGGAATTTCGAAACGTCTTAAATTGAATGCCAAATATAATGGTTTAGTCCTGTAATTACATAGTAGTTCAGGACATTTTTTTAACAAGGTTTTCAGAGTGGCAGCTGCAAAGCCATATCATGCGTAATGAAATTTACTTTGGCAAAAATGTTACTTAGATGGAGACTATGTGATGAGAGCCACAGGAGAACACATGATAATTTTTTGTGAAAGATCCATTCTAATACTCTGCAAAAAGCGAGTAAACCCGTTAAAGGTACACTATGTAAGATTTACACCTAGAAGTTGAGCTAGGTATTGCAGTCCAAATTGAAAATGAGGAGTTCAGATGCATCCAAGTGCCATCTGGAATTTTGATTTTTTTTTTTAAATGAGCATTTTTCTCAGCTTCCTATGTTTATGTTAAATTATTTTAATTTAAAGGCTATGAAAAAAAAAAACATATTATTTGCCAATAAAGTGAAATGACTGAACATACACACAGGAGTCTGAGAAAAATGCTCACTTTAGATTAACTTTTTAGATGGCGCTTAGAGGTTCTTGCATTTGAACTCTTGAAATATTGCATAGGTTTTTTTTGTTTTTTACATGGTCATCTTCCTCTGACTTTTTTTGCAAATTAAAAACCAACTCACACAGATTAGGGCCCTTGGTGTCAGATTAACCCCACATGGAAAACATTCATGGAAAACATCTCTTGCACGCACACACACATAAATGAATTAAAATCAACAAAAATTGCATAAATATAATAAATAAAATAATGTCCATACATAAATGAAGAACAAACATTAAAGCACAAAGACAACATGGAACAAGCATGTTCACTCACTTACTCACTCACTCCCTCACATGCAGATGGCAATATTATATCCCTAAAGTATGAGCCAATATGCAGAAGCCTTTTTTATATTGCTTTTAGGCCATTTCAGTGAATTTGTTCATATGTTTTGTTTCTTTTCATAAGATAATTTATAATGTTGAGTGATTGTGTAGTAAATACAATATTAAAAAAAATGGGATTCATATTTCCCAAATGAGGTGACACCGTTGCTCAGTGGTTAACACTGTCGCCTCACAGCAAGAAGGTCAATGGCTCGAGTCCCGGCTGGGTCAGTTGGCATTTCTGTGTTGAGTTTGCATGTTAGTGTTCGCGTAGTTTTCCTCTGATTACATACCCCTATATACATTTGTGGAGAGAACAAAAGAGCTACATTTTTAGCAATTTTTGTTTTCACGAATCTGCCAGAAGCCGTTGTGTATGCTTTTTCAGATGTGCCATTTGCACCTGCTGTCGACTGACTGACCAATCGACTGACAGATCCCCCCACCCTCCTCTTTCCCTAAACCCAACCAACAGTGTTTTCAAAAGCATCGATTAACTTGCCCACCCACTTCTCTAAACCCAACCGACAGTTTAAAAAGCAATGCAGAAAAAGAAAAGCCCTTGCCTGATTTTTACATTTTCAGATTTTATCACATTCTCACCCTGTTATTTACTTGTTTATTTAATTTTTTGGCTTCTGTTTTTGTCTTACCTGCTTTCTGGAACTGTTCTTCAACGAACTCGAACCCCGTTGTCCCGGACATCTCCCTTCTGCGTCTCAAGTCTGCCGACGTACATGTCAAGCTACCGGACAAATTGGTAACAGCGGAAAAGCCATCCACATGGAGAAAAGCGGTCAGCTGGTAAGCGAGAAAAGGAACGGAATCATACCATCCCATATTGTTCGTTTTAAAGACAAAATGCAGCCATATGTAGCTCTGGCTACATAATTATTGATCTCCAGGAACGTATATAGGGCTACGTTTTCAGAATGAGCCTATGTTGTTCCTCTGGGTGCTCCGGTTTCCC
This sequence comes from Danio choprae, assembly GCA_903798125.1. Classification (NCBI taxonomy): domain Eukaryota; kingdom Metazoa; phylum Chordata; class Actinopteri; order Cypriniformes; family Danionidae; genus Danio; species Danio choprae. Next base: position 967,444 of record CAIGQW010004318.1, on the reverse strand, counting down.
CCACAGTCCAAAGACATGTGCTATAGGTGAATTGGGTAAAATTAAGGATTAAATAACTGCACACATAGAATAGTATTTTAATGCTTTAGAGGAGACACAATTTTACATACAAAACCTTTAAAAGTGAAAAGTTGACTCTACTTTAAAAAAAAGTGAGTAAGCCTGTTAAAAACTTTGAACTGTTAACATTTATTTTTATGATTATGCACATAGTCCATTTACTTAAAAGGGTGGTCCACAGTGTATTTTTAAGGCTTGGTTGTGTTTTTAAGATGCGAAGCAATGTGTGCTCATGCTTCACTTGTAGAAAATCATGTTATTTTTTCATATATTTTACTTTGATTATATACAGCTACTCAGCTAACATGAAAACGAATGTCATATTTACTAGTTCCTCCAAAAGGCCCGCTCTCAAGAGACTTTGATTGGTCAGCTAACATAATGTGCTGTGATTTGCGGATCGGCTCCGCATCACCCCGTCACACCCCTACAAGCATTCGCGTTAGTGCTGTGTAAACAGAGAAGCTGCGTTAGCTGCCTGAATGAGACAGAAAATGAAGAGCACACGCCTGCTCTCTAAAACAAAATCTGACAAGTGTCTTTAACATATATTCGGAATAAGCATGTGTAAATAATATAAAAAGTTCTCATATCTTTTGCGAGTTTGGTATTTGAGATGTATAACGCACGGAAAGCTGACGCATGATTAGAGAGGCATATAGAAAGAGACACTGCACGCGCTACTGAAGATTGTGTGTGTGTTTACAGCGGTTTGACGGATAAATATTAATTTGTAGCTAAATTGTTAGCGGTGCCAAAAAGCATTTCCCATTGTTTACATCCTTGTTTACGTCCTCTCTACAACATACCGTTAACGCTAGAAACTGTGCATGTAATTGATCAATTTTATCAAATAAAAAAACAGGTTGTGGCTCACAATCTACAGCTTTCTCGGTTGGAGGAGTTTTTAACCGAATCCAGCACTGAACTGAGAGAGATTCTGGAAGTTCTCCTTTGTCAAATGCAAGCTCTATATTATAATTCTCTGGACCATAATTAAAATTAAATTGTAAGCACTTCTGTCTTTTTGTCGAGCTCTGTGGAAATAGCAGCCAACAGGTTTATTCCATTTTAAAGTAAGGTCAATTAATTGCTTTTTACAGTTTATGTACACTCAGCACAATATTGACATGGCACATTTTCAGTGTATTTTACTTTTGAGGAGCTTCTGAAGGACTATGATGGGAGAGTTACACATGCTTTGCTCAGTATGAGTCTTTGTGACCGCGTCAGCTTGAGTTACTTCCTTTTCAATACACTGTTGTTATGCACTCAATTATTACTGCATTCCGCTGAGTGCAATTGTCAAAGCTCCATTGTGTGATAATTTAGATGATGTCTTACAGAGGAAGCAAGACTGATTAATGGAAGACATCACTGCTTCTAACACTACTGTAGATACATAGGTCATATTTTTTCAGATGCTATTATGAACTCTATAAAGTCAGCAAAATGTGAGATGTAACACAGAAGGAGGGGTAGCTGCTCACCTTTGACCTCTATAGTGGAAGTGAGGGAGCTGGTAGTGTTTGCACTGATGCCATGATTAATGTTAAATGGGAGCATGTCGGTTTTTGTAGGGAGGGGTTGTATCCCTTATGGTCATGTTTGACACTTTAAATGTAAGGTCAGAGTTTAATTGCTGCCCAGAAGCACCGACATCAGAGGTCGTGTGAGTCCTCTTGTGAGCACGCTTGACCTTTGTGGAGTTTTCACACTTGAACTGAATCCTTAACCTTGGGAAAATATAACCTGAGCTATCGTGTGCTGAGTCTCACTTTGTCCCGGTCATGAATTGTCATATTTATTCATGGATTGTCAGGTTTTAAGATTTTATAGTGTGCATTTGTAATTTCATTATTCTTTGCAAATTTAAGAAATGGGTAATGTTGAATGGAAAACGTCAGCATAGATCTTTGAATGTTTTAATTTCATTTTTATATTTTATTAGGGCCTCACGGTGGCGCAGTGGGTAGCAAGTTCGCCTCAGCAAGAAGGTCGCTGGTTCGAGCCACGGCTGGGTCAGTTGCCGTTTCTGTGTGGAGTTTGCATGTTCTCCACGTGTTGGCGTGGGTTTCCTCCGGGTGCTCCGGTTTCCCCCACAAGTCCAAAGACATGCGGTATAGGTGAATTGGGTAAGCTAAATTGTCCGTAGTGTATGTGTGTGAATGAGAGTGAGTGGATGTAACTGGAAGGGCATCCGCTGCGTAAAACATATGCTGGATAAGTTGGTGGTTCATTCCGCTGTGGCGACCCCAGATTAATAATGGGACTAAGCCGAAAAGAAAATGAATGAATGATTATATTTTATTAATGTGAATTTCAAAAGAGTTGACTACTGTACACAAACATAGGAAGTTTATTATTTTTTATTATGTCCAATTGAAAATAAATATATTTGACTGTGTCTGATATTATAGATTTTCCTTCCATCCATCCACCCACCTATTCAATTCAAATTTATTTGTATAGCACTTTTTACAATAATTGTTACAGTTATTGTTTCAAAGCAGCTTTACAAAAGGAACACATCATTGCATTAAAATCAAATTAAGTTAAAGTTATAACCAAATATAAGTTATTATATACAAACAGTTAACCTACAATCTTATAACATATAGATGATGTCTATGTGTACAAGTTTAATGAAGTGTATTTGTGTATTGAGTGTATGTGTTGATGGTCCTTGATGGTTGGCATCATCTCTTCATCTCTTTGTATGTGTTGTCCTCAAACTCCTAAATGTTTTGCATCATCTCTTCACAGGTCTTGGATCCCATCAATGGTGTTGCGCAATCTGGAAATAGAGAACAAAGGAAATAATTAGCGCAGCTGCTGTTCATAATGTATTTGAACAAGAGATATTAAATGTCAATGCCAAAATGAAGTGCTATAAATGAAAATAGGAGTTATATAAACAAATATAGAAACAAACAAACAAACATATAAAGCTTATAAGTATTTCTAACACAATGCCTGTTGCATTAAGACAGGAGGAGTGTGTCCTACAGGTGGTTTGTCAAGCCCACTCACATGCATGGAGCACGTGTGTCATGCATCATACCGTTATGTGATGCATTGTGTGTATGCTTTACTAATCCATCCACCTGGTGTTTCCTGAAACATAAAACATATTTTACAATAAAATAACAAAAGTGTAACTTCATCAATGTAACATTTTTTAACCGTTTCCCAGGTATGAAGACTGAACACAATGTCAAAGTTATTATTTAATGAGCTGAGCATTGAGGCTGTTTATGATTGGTTTTCTGTAGCTCAGTAGTGCCACATTATTTCATGCTGTATACCATTAATTCACTTCACAATTCTGGATTCATTTCACTAAAGTGGAGCAGAGCTTAAAAACCAGGGTCACAAATTGCCCTTTAAAATTAAGAGTGTGAAATGTTATTTAACCCTAGATTAAAAACATGTTAACCTAGGGTTAAGTGTAGAGTTTTAAATGCAGTCGACACATGCAATTTTACTTGTTTCCACCCTCGTCTTCTCTAGATTCTGCAAATATTAACTAGAACTGTTACTTTTTTGTGTTGTATGAATAAAAATTACAAGTGTAAGGCGATGTCATTGCTCTGAGATGTTTAAAAAACTACAAGAAACAGGTTGTGAGTGCTTACACAGTACAAAAAGCACCCTGTGTTACACTGTGGAAGTAAGATTAAGTCATTTTTTTATTCCATTACTGTGGTAATGTGGCATTAAGCGTGAACGCTCAGCTCAGATGAGAGAGGAGAGCAGAAAAAGGGAATGCATATACATGAAAAATGAAAGTGCTGTGCTTTATAATGTGAGTGGAGAGATGTTTAATAAATCAAATATTGCCTTACACACAGGGACCTTATACTCTTACAATAAATTAGGGGACAAAACTAGGTGCCAGGCTATGGTAATTGGCTATGCCGTCCATTGTTAGATTTTTCCTATCCAGAGAGTTGTTATTCCAATCATAAAATACAATGACTGCACATAATGATATTGTCAGGGAGGAGAGACGGGAGCCATTTGAATATATTTGAGGAAGATTTAGTTGGTCTGCCTGCCAAAGCATAACATGCAGCATTCTTTATAGCTTTATTAAATGCTGCACCTCCAGTTACTGTGCTGTTTCTGTAGGCAGAGCTTCCTAAATACAGAGCAGCTGCTGCAGGGATTTTCTCTTAAAGAAATGTGCACAGTCATATGCATTTAGAAAGTAGGAAATGATTGCATGCCACTTTTTTATTTATTTATTAATTTATTTTATTTTACAGGTGTTCTGGATACGAAATTATGAAAATGAGACTATGTAAATTTGTTGTTGAATTTTGTAATCAATCTACACACATTATATTTTAATGTGAAGAATAAATAAATATGTTGATCTGTTGATGATGATCTTGAATGGTCAGTTCAACATAAATGAAAATTCTGTTGTCATTTATTCACCCTCAAATTTTTCCAAACGTGTTTCAAATTCTTGCCTTTGTTCACAAAAGAAGATTACTTGAAAAATGTTGGAAACTGGTAGTCATTGACTTGCGTAGTATTTTTGTCCAACTATCCAAAGTGACCCCCTTACTAAAATATAAAAAAATCAATACAGAGTTATTGTCAGTTCTCTGGATTTGCCATTAATAGGTACGCATTTTGAGATATATATCTGTGTGTGTGTGTGTGTGTGTGTGTGTGTGTGTGTGTGTGTGTGTGT
>CAIGQW010004318.1:918604-941156 GCA_903798125.1 Danio choprae | reverse complement strand
CACACACGCACACACACACACACACACACACACACACACCTGTACACTGAGACAAATCTCTTTTACCCCACATCTTTGGGGAAAAAAAATCAATAGACCCACCCTGATTCATTGAGAACCAGCTATTTGTTCTCGTTTTCTCTTATGAAATCACCTTTATAGCAGCAGAGGTCCAAATCGCTACAATTTCTTTGAAATGAGGCTGTGCAATAGAATACAGATCATGGTTTGGTTCGCCATCAAAAGACAGTTTTAAGACAACCTGAGACTGTCAGGAACTCATTCTGAGCTCTGATTATGTTTGACCTTGGGTGACGGAACATTTGCATTTTTGGAAACACATATTCGAATCTACATATTTGAATCTTCACATAATATTGCTCAATTACTCATATGCTGGAATCAACAAGAAACTGGAAGCCAATAAAACAAATTCTTCACAATTACTGCACATTCATGTAGCGTGGACATCTGTGCTGCCGTTAAACAAAATGTATCTTGTAAATTGCCAGTATTTACAGTTATGATAAATGTGTAATTATATCTTTTAGCAATCATTATCACTGATTATTAGAACATGTAATCCATCTTAAAGGGATAGTTCACGTAAAAATTGAAATTCTGTTGCCATTTACTTTCCATTCACCTGTTGAAGAAACCTGTAACCACCAGTATTTTTCCCTACTATGGACGTCAATAGGGGCAACATGGTGGCTCAGTGATTAGCACTGTCGTCTCACAACAAGAAAGTCACTGGAGTTTCTGTGTGGAGTTTGCATGTTCTCCCCGTGTTCGAGTGGGATTCCTCTGGGTGCTTTGGTTTCTCCCACAGTCCAAAGACATGCGGTATAGGTGAATTGAATGAACTTAATTGGCCGTAGTGCATGAATATGAATGTTTTCCAGTACTGGGTTGTGGCTGTGAAGGCCATCCGCTGTGTAAAACATATGCTGGATAAGTTGGTGGTTCATTCTGCTGTGGCGACCCCTTGATGAATAAAGGGACTAAGCCAAAGGAAAATGAATAAATGAATGTCAATAGGTACAGGTTTTTAGCTTTTTTCCCTAGAAATATTATTTTGTCTTCAACAGATAAAAGAAACTCATAAAGTTATATAACCACTTGTAAGTAAATACTGAGTAAGTTTTAATTTTTAGGTGAAATTCCTTAAAAATAAAAAAATGTCCAAACACAAGTTTCAAAGTGATGCTATACGAAAGAACCATTTTTTGTTCCCCAAAGAAACTGTCACTAAACAAATAATTTTCTTTTCTTATTTATTTAACATTTTTTTGGGTTGAACTTTTTAATTAAATAACTAACATATTTTCACTTCTGTGAAGTTGAAAGTTTCCACATATGTTAAACGTTCTTTTTGAATCATCAATGCCATTTAAATAATTTTTTTTTAAGAGTGAAAAGCGAAACTAGGTCCAAAAAAAATGTGTTGATAAGAAAACAAACAAAAACCTGATCAAATGGAATAATAAGTATATTTGAGATTATGCTTAGTGTTGAGATCATTATTGAATATTTTATTGCCATATTTTACATCCCAAAATGTATTTTCTCTGGTATCTTTTGTCTTGTTTTCTAGTATGTTGAAGGTTACCACAGGTCAGAAGACATTGATTGAGTTGGGGGGGAAAAAACAGACAGCTCTCTTTGCTCGATCAATAAAGACAGCAAACTTGACATAGTATCATACTGGAGAATCTGAAGGCTTGTCATGAACTCGATGTATTACAGCAAGCATTATCCAAAAAAAATTCACTTACACAATTAGTCTCTTTATGGTTTTGTTATTCAAAGCCATGACAGTGTAACTACTTTTGTGACACTTCAGTGATGCTTTATGTCATGTAGGGACTTGACATCCCTATTCCACTTTCACCTTCATTAATTATAAAACCACATTCTTCAAAGAAATTCACGTCTTTTGTGACAGAATGAAAGTACAGGAGGTCTGGAAAGACATGAGTGTCAATGATGTCAGAATTGTATTTTTTGGGGGTGAATTAAGGATGCATTTACATGAAAATGGAAACGAGTGCACAACTGAGGTTTCTTTTACAGACAACAGTGTATTCAGGCCTGTAGTTGGCAATATGACCTGGTAAATAAATACTACTTGCACTCATACAGTTCTGTAGTCCACAATTTTTTATTTGGTTTGATATATCCATAGATTCCTGAAGACTGTAAATGCACTACACATGTGTATGATGTCACTGATTACACAAAATAGTTTTTTGAAGCTCTTTACAATTATACTTATAACTGTATTGCTTTCAAAAACGTGCACATTGAAACCCATTTGTAAAATGTATATTCCAGCCCCAAAACCCCATTGTTGAGTAAATTAATGGCCAACGTGTGTACGTTTTTCAATTTAGTTGAAATATGTGTTGTGCGAACAATCCCTAAGACAGGATTAAAACTGAAGTTAGTCTTTCCTCAGTCCTTTATCTGAACTCTGCTATAATTCTACTCTGTAATTACTGAAAGAATGCTTATATTTTTCTTTGGGGCTTTATCTGGCCTTTGAATGAAAACCCTTTGAACCACGAGGGCGTTTTCCCTCTCGAACCCATCGATCTGAAACCACTTCTTAACCTCCAGCATTTCATTAGAATATGAGATCTGCAGCTTTTTGAAATTTCCCCGAGATTTACCAAAAATGTCAAACTAGAACAGATGGTTGTCTGTGTTTTTGTGGGAGGTTGGGTTTTGATTCATGGTGAAGTCTGCCACACCACAAGGATCTTGGTTGGATTCAGTAATATATATTTTTTCCCCATGGTTTTTCCATGGTTTTCCCCAAAATACCCTCAAACTTCTCTCATTCTGATAACAAGGTTGCTTTCAGGGATCAGGGATCAAAAGTGCACAAAACGTGCCTCTCTGACTACTTTCTATTAACTTCTCAGATTTATGGTGTGAAGGCATAATAGCATAGTTAAAGGTGCAAATTTCTTACTTTTCTGTCACTAGCATCACTAACTTTGCAAAATTACAGGTTGTTTTTACACAGATTTCCTTAACTTTCTCTCTTTTTTAAACTTAAATTTCTTGCAGTGTGTAACAAAGCATTTTTGTGAAAATTTAAAAGCTCAAAGTGATTTGACATTCTCTCCCAAAAGGAAGAATTGATTTTGAGCTACCAAAGCAAGTTGTCAGCAATGCCAGTTTCCCTTCTGTAAATTATCGATGTATGTTTGGTAACATATATGTATAGTGCCAGGCCATGGCTGCCCACAAACAATGTATAATTTGACCCACAAATCCTTAAGTTTTTAAAATCTAAAGAGAAAAGTGCGCTTCAACCATGTAGTTTTACCTTGATTTTGCTGAACCATGCTGTTCACAAGTACAACACCATTAAATAGTTTTGTGTTATTAATTTTGTGTTGTACAAAGAACTTGAAAATGATTCTTTACTCATCGATAATATGTCTGTAACAATCAATAATGTGAAAACACTAGTTGTTGGTGTCGTACTGCCCTGTAGCATTCATTCATAAAAATGTAGGCTAAAGCATGATTTCAAATGAGTCTGTGCCTGAGCCTTGTCCTACATCTAATTAAAAATATAGGAACCACGTCATGTGGATGAAATATGCTACCCATCACATTGTGCTACCAGCATAAATTTGGGAGTGGAGTGTTGCGACATAAGGCTGTAATATCGCCCTAACCCATGCCAAGCCCTAATCCCAACCTTAGAAACATTCAAATGTAATGTTGGTTATATAATATGATAGGTAGGATAAAATGTCAGAACAGCAGCACTACTTATTTTTTCAGTTACGCATATTATAGTTATTACATAAACCAACCAATAAAAATAACCTTAAATCATTCATTCATTCATTTTCTTTTCGGCTTAGTCCCTTTATTAATCTGAGGTCACCACAGCGGAATGAGCAGCCAATTATCCAGCATATGTTTTACGCAGCAGATGCACTTCCAGCTTCCAACCCATCACTGAGAAACAACCATACACACTCATTTAGCTTACCCAATTTACCTATAGCGCATGTCTTTGGACTGTGGGGGAAACCGGAGCACCTGGAGGAAACCCACGCAAACACAAAGAGAACATGCAAACTCAACACAGAAATGCCAACTGACCCAGCTGAGGCTCGATCTTCTTGCTATGAGGCGATCGTGCTACCCACTGCGCCACCGTGATGCCCACCTTAAATCATGTACATGTTAAATATACATACTGTAAAATAAAGTGCAATTAAGCATTATACATACAATTTTTACATTCATCAATTAAATGTTAAAGTAATCAGGGCTATTTATTCAGTATTTTCCCTATATGAACTTCAGGTTCTGATTGAAGTAGTTGAATTGCACTTTTGACATCATGAATAAATGACATCAGAGGAAGCAATCAGCAACACCACATTCCTATACTAATTGAAGTATCTAAATGAAATAACCTACACTTGAATTTCAGCCAATCATTCACATCCTTAACTGAAAGCCTAAATGCAGGTCAATTCATCGATAAGCTGAACTGCCGCACCACCTGAAATAAGCTTGCATTGAGGGTCACGATGAATCAATCAGGACAATCCCACTGAGGGACATTATTATGCTGTCATTGTTCACGAACATGGCAATTCATTCCCAGTCTTGATTTCATCATCAGCACAATTTCCTCTTGCAGCCCGTACAAGAATAACTGACCCATTGTTGCTTGATCTTGTCCAAATGCCTGTAAGCTTGCCATGCACTGTCTTAAATAGGATCCAATTTCCATAATTAAAGAGATGCATTTGTTAATATTGATTCTTCATGGACACACCAGAGGATGTCCAGAGGGGTGTTTACAACCAGAAAAAAATAAGACATTCACATTTTATCATGCAGCCATTTCTAAGCAGCTGTAACTCAAGATAAATTGCTTATTCTGTGCCCTCCAAGCTTGTGGGACCCTGGCTTAATGAAGTGGAAAAGTCCCTTTTGTAATGGCCCCAATTCATTGTGTTGTCCTGTCATGAGCCGGAATGGAGAAATCATTGCGGACGCTGTCAGAAAGGTGGACAAAAGGCAGAAAGAGAAGGTCAGGCCATAGAGTCATCAGGGACAGAACAACCCATCCTCCTCTTTCATTGCACACAAGCAGGGTGGGAAAGAACGGGTATTAGGGCATGAATTCCCTGTGAGAGCTGCGATGCATCATGTTCTGTAGGATTACCATATGCCACTCATTTGCTGATTTGAATTCCTTGCTATCAGGCCTGTCAAGTGTCCGATCATGGCTAGAATGGGCATGTCAGTAACCTCTACTCTTTTAAGTCAGTCATCATCACACAGATTATTGCTTCAAAGCTTTTTTAGAGCAATTTTAATAAAGGGATCAACAAAATGTACTGACCTTCATGTGGCAAAAGTTGAGTTTGTGAAGAATAATTGAAAAATTTGTAATATTAATATGACAGTCAAATTTCAAGTTGCCAAAGTCATCAACAGTTTTTAGCTGAGAGTTTTTTTTCTCTTCTTCTTCAAAAAGCCTATTGACAAAGCTACTGAGACAAACCTTTGGAGTAATGTCAATCTTTTTTTTTTTAAACTACAAACAGTGTTTAGCTGAGGGGGAGGAGTCTCTGTCAGAAGTTTAATGATGAAAAATCTCTAGGGGCGTTATCATCCTGATACACTGCACCACCTTGAGGATACAGTGTTTAAACTATTGGGTGCACATGGTCCTCCAGAAAGTTTCAGTAGTCCCTGGCAGTGACCAGCCTATCTAGTACAAGTATGGGGCTTAGGGAATGTAACAAATATGGCCGATCAGACACATAATTATTTTGCTTTTATTCAACAAATGCGTCAGCAAACACAGCGTCAGCTTCTCCCATCTAGAAAAGACTGGATGGTCAGTTGTAATCCGATTGCAAGGTATTTACGACACAAAGGAATGTGCTCAAAACCCTACACACAGAGACCTGGTCAAAACTTCTATATGCTCATTGCTTAAATTGTTTTTAATGTAAACTTGTATTCTCTCTTTTTGTGTAATCAGGTGTTTTGCAACAAGTCTCTTGCTCATGTATTAATATTATGGTTTTAATACTTCTTTAATCAATGTTTAACTTTAAACAAGATCATAGATAGTTCATGTTTGAAGTCCCTGCAAAGCTAATTTGGTGTACTGAATGATTGTTTACATTTCATGTTAATATGTGTGCAACATATTAACATTTTAAGAAACCAGGTCACCAGGTCCTGAAACAAATACTTTAAAACGTGCCTCGGGGGAGTGAAACTTCTCATTGGTCAACTTAGCTCTAGAGGGTGGGTACAAAACCATCCTTATAAAAGCTTGTGCCAAAAGCCACCGCCCAGAAGAAGAGCCAGAAAAAGGAGGAAAGGGAGGAGAAGAGGTCCAGGAGAGAAGAACCACCGGAGAACCGCCAGAGACCCCAGACTCTAAAAGGCGGGGAAATGGGTTAATCGCAAGCTCAGACATTCTCATCTCCGATACCTTTCTTTCTTTCTTCTCGTCGAGAGTCTGCTTAAGTTTAGTACGCCACGAAACCGCAAGTCCACACAACAAGTTCGTTTTGCCGCCTCAAAACTTGAAATGACAGACTTCACCCCATTCCAAGCCTCGCGAGGACAAAAGAACTGAACACCAGCTAACCACGTGCTCAACAGAGGGAGTTCTTCACATCACAAAAAGAACGCAAGTAACACTTCCAGACCACCACTGAACTGGTGTAAACTAAATGTAACCCTAAAGAGACCATAGAAGGGTTAAATTGATTATATTTGGTTCGCTTGGTTTGGTCTTGCAAAATCCGAGGTTTTTCCATCATTACACTCTCTCAAACTCTTATTTTTCTTTCTTTACTCTTCTCTACACTTGTATGAATGTGTGTTTGTGTTAGGTGTTAGTTTCTGTTAGATTAGTCAATAAAGTCTTATTTTGTATAAAGAAAGGTGCCTGTGTATGTTTATGAATCTAATGTCTTAAACTTCGATCTTGCTACCCTGCTTAAACATAAATGGGTTTTTATTTTTATTTTTATTTTTGATAGCAATAGCCGTAATTGAAGTCAACTGTCCATTTAAACAATACCTGGACGATTCGTTGGTTCAGATTTGAAGAGTCGATTCTTTTGAAGCCCCGTTCAAATTAATCTTCAATTCCCATTGAGCTAATTCGCTACAGGAATGTCATGAAATTGCAGCCCAAACCATCACTGATCCACCCCCATGATTCAATGTGGCCATGCAACAGTCTGGGTGTTACTCTTCTTTGGGGCTTCTCCACACCATAGCTCTCCCAGATGTGAGAAAGACAGTGAAGGTGGACTCCTCAGAGAACAATACACAATTCACATGAGCTCCCAATGTACAGTTTCGGTGGAAACAGGAGAGTTGAGGTGCACATGTCTGAGTTGGGTAGTTGTGGTTTTATGTTTTTTGGATACAATTCAAGTAAGCACCTGGACATCCCTTTCAGACAGCTTCCTCTTACATCCACAGTTTCTTCTGTTGAATGTGGTTCATCCTTCTTAATGGTTTACTGACATTAATATGGATACTGTGGCTCCTGATACATCACAAAGACTTGCTGTCTTGATCACAGATCCGCCAGAGAAGACACGCACCAACAATTTGTCCTCTTTTGAACTTTGATATGTCACCCATAATGATGTGTGCATTGCAACATTTTAAGCAAAACTGTGATTTTTATTTATATAAAATGCTAATTAAACATTTACACTCTGCTGGTAATTGTTTTCAAACATTCCATTTCAAGAGTTCACACTTAGCTGATGATTGGTAATATAGCTTGTTTGGCATGCTGTCCCTGGAGAGAGCCCTGAGTTTCTTCAAGACGAAGGTACTGAGATAAGGGAACTCTGGTTATTTATGATGATCTAGGAATCATCTGATTGGTGAATCAATTGCGAGCTGATGCGGGACCAGCTGTAAGCAATCATAAGCACGTGATCCTCTCGAAATTAGTTTATAAATAAACTTCAGAAATAAATATTTCAGTAAATATTAAGGAGTCCTAACTTTATGACTGGCATGTCCATTATTTTTAATGTCTTGTATTAAATCGGCAATTTAAGAGTTATGTTTAGCCTTAAGATTTTTTTTAATAAGGCCCTGGTTCACATTTAAAGGGCACCTATGATAAAAAAAATAATTGTAAGCTGTTTGGACAGAACTGTGTGCAGTTATAGAGTGTCCACAGTCATATTAAGTCTCTTTTTAAAAATTTCCTGATGTTAAAATAGGATCCAAATCCCTCCCGTTTTGAGGTCAACTGCAACGTGACGTAGGAGTGCGGTTTCCCCGCCCACCGAATTGATTGACAGCCACGTATTAACATGTCTCCGTAGTAATGCATATAATCTCAACAAGACAAGACGTGCACAAAGCAACAGGGATTAAAAGATTTGTTCAGCTCTTTGTGATCATCAATCATCATCTAATGTGATCAAAAATGAGTTTTACAAGTTTAAAACGTTTTTAAAACAGTGGATGTTTGTAATGAATTACAGCGATTGTCTTTACTCTATCACCACAGCCGCATGTCAGTACAGTTATAAAAGAAGACGCTTCAATCCCGGTTTGTGGAAAGAAAATCAGGTTTATTTTGTACATTAACATAATGGATATCCATACAGTAGTGGATATTAACATGTATCCTGTGACATTTGTCATGCAAAAACAGTGCGAAGTTAAACGTGTGCACTGTATATGACTCATCGCAGAAAGGCTTGAATTAACTCCACAACAAATACATCAAGCAATCATTGGTAAAGTTCTTACTGTGGTATTTCTCACAAACGTTACGTAAGATCAGCTTCCTTCATGTCTGTCTGTTATCTGACGTAGCCAAAGCAGAGACTGAGGCACACTCTGACAGGCACGTGGGAACAGTGGGCGGGGAGAAATAGCATTAAAGGCACAGGCCACAAAAACAGCTCCATTGTTGTTCAGAGCAGAAAATCCAAAATTCTGAAAGGTATAATAAATAATCAGATGGGTGCTTTGTGCTGAAACTTTGCAGACATATTCTGGAGACACAAAAGGCTTATATTAAATCTTGAAAAGAGGGTAAACTAGGTGCCCTTTAAGTGGCTTGTGAGCAGTAGAAATGACTGATTCAAGAACTATTTATTATTATTATTGATAATGACTTTTTAGTGAGTCTGTTAATTTAGTTTACAAACAGGCCTTTTTCACAAATTGATTTCATTGGTTTCATTTCTTGTTGATTGACTTGAGCCATGAGAAACAATGTCTGTAATTAGAACAAATGCAACTTGTAAGCCAGATGTAACCAGTCTAAAGGATCAATCACACTTCATTCTGATATTTTTTTCAGATAGAACCACTAACTTGAATCACAACATTTAGCAATGTCCAATTCATAAATAAAATGCACCATTGAGACAGATTTTTTAACCACAAAACCTAGTTTATGAAAAAATTGTTTATGAATTTTAAATCAATCTGTTTGTCACAATGTTATTGTTTGTCTTCAGAATGCAAAATTGACAATTTGAATTTTTGGGTGATTATGATTCTATAATAAGTTAAGATTAGCAATGAGCAGTAATGAATGTATGCTTCTAATTTCATTGTGATTTATGTTGCTTTACAATAAAAGGTAATTACAATAATTACTGTCATTATGTCTCTAAGGAAACATAATTGAGATAGAGAGAAAAAAAAAGAAAACGTCGTTGTCTCTTAAGTGCATAGACAGACGAATCAGACCTACAAAACATATGAGGTTGTTTCACTTAAAGATACTGGACAGCGAATCTCAGCTCTGTCCTTCACGTGTTAATGAGACAAATAAATCACACCAGCATCCTGCCTTATTTCCGTGAGTCCCAGCCTCCCACTGCCTGCTAATCATTGGGTGGGTCCATGCGGATGAAACCTTTTGTATGGCTGCCAGCTCTGCCCGCTCCCACAATGTCTGCTTCCCCCCCGTCCTACTGAGATCTCTGTTTACCCATGGAGCCTGTCCAGAACAGGGCCTCCCGCTGGGACTGGGCTCTCTGAGCAGTGGCTAGCCAGACAACCTAGTAAACAGCAATCAAGAACTGCAGCCTGTCCCTACATAAAGGCAATTGGTTGATGGATGGTAAACTGCATTTTCTCCTTTTATCTTGCTGTAGACTGCGCGTTTGACTGAGACATGTTGGCTTATAGATAGATAGATAGATAGATAGATAGATAGATAGATAGATAGATAGAGGGAAAACATTATACCATAAATAAGCAACATTAAAAACAACATAGTAACAATCAGGACCATTTTGTGTTTTTCTCTTCTGTTCCATTAGGTAATGTTCTTGCCCTCCTCAGTCTTTAATGGATTTAAGATTGCTCAAAATCACATAACCTGCAACTATTTTTGTACATATTGTGAGCGAGACAAAGGAAATTACAGGTGTTTTTTTTAAGTGCATTTCAAAGAAAAAAAACCTATGTGCCTAAAGATTACATGTTTGTTATACAATTTACTCTAGATTTGTGGGATATATGTGGCACATGTGGCTAAATCTTAAAGCTGCCATAGAGTCCCTCGATTCAATAAGTTAAATTGTTCTCTGATGATGCTCATTTATAAAAGTTTTAATTACAAGCAGAGTTTTGGGCCTTACGGTGGCGCAGTGGGTAGCATGTTCGCCTCACAGCAAGAAGGTCGCTGGTTCGAGCCTCGGCTGGGTCAGTTGGCATTTCTGTGTGGAGTTTGCATGTTCTACCTGTGTTGGTGTGGGTTTCCTCCGGGTGCTCCGGTTTCCCCCACAAGTCCAAAGACATGTGGTATAGGTGAATTGGGTAAGCTAAATTGTCCGTAGTGTATGAGTGTGAATGGGTGTGTATGGATGTTTCCCAGAGATGGGTTGCAGCTGGAAGGGCATCCGCTGCGTAAAACATATGCTGGATAAGTTGGCGGTTAATTCCGCTGTGGCGACCCCAGATTAATAAAGGGACTAAGCCAAAATGAAAATGAATGAATGAATAAATTGTCCGTAGTGTATGTGTGTGAATGGTTGTGTGAGGATGTTTCCCAGGGATGGGTTGCAGCTGGAAGGGCATCCGCTGCGTAAAATAAGTTGGCGATTCATTCTGCTGTGGCGACCACAGATTAATAAAGGGACTAAGCCGAAATGAGAATGAATGAATGAATGAATGAAGCAGAGTTTTGAGCCTATTTGGAGCGGTTGTGATTCTTGTGAATATTGAATATATACTCTGTAGTTTATCAGTGCCTGTTTCCTCTCTCTCTCTCTCTCTCTCTCTCACACAAACCCACAGTGTGATGTACTCTGAAATACACACATGCTAAATAATCACACTTCAGTTCTCAAAAGTAATAATAATAATAATTTAAGAAATATAGAAGTAGTCTTGTTAAATCTTTTCAACTGAAGTGGTGAAGACGTTTATTTTAACTTGGAGTGAGTGAGATATATCCAGAGTTTTGCTCCTGAGTAGTGTAGTGGATGAAATACTGTATAGGCTTAATTGTAATTATACTCGACAAAAGGGACCAGAAGAAATATATTTACAGTTGTACTTTGAAGCTGTATCATATATAAAAAACAGGAAGGAATTAATATCAACATCTGCATAAACAGATTATTTTTATAAACAATATTGACATCCTTTTACTCCAGACAAATAACAGTAAAGCCTCATTCACACTAGTAGCGACTTTGAAGCTGTCTTTCAATCTGGGTGGCAATTGAAGTTGCTAGTGGGAGTTCTCACCTTGAGGTTGCTTAGATAATGATTATGATGGTAATCACTGACAACGAATGAGCTTTCTTGCTGCTGAAAATAAATATTGTGGAGGTAAAATACTAAATATAAATGTAATCAGTACATAAAAATCCCTATTAGGTTTTTGATAATTACTTTCCATGAAATTCAATTCAATTCAGTTCAATTCATCTTTATTTCTATAACGCTTTTACGATGTAGATTGTGTCAAAGCAGCTTAACATGGAAGTTCTAGTAAATTGAAATTGAAACTGTGTCAGTCCAGTTTTCAGAGTTAAAGTTCAAATTAGTTCAGTTTAGTGTGGTTTAATTTTCACTGCTGAAAGTCCAAACACTGAAGAGCAAATCCATCGATGTGCAGCTCCACAAGTCCCAAACCAAGCAGGCCAGTGGCGACAGTGGCGAGGAACAAAACTTTACCAATTACCAAAAGCGAAGAAAAAAAACCTTGAGAGAGACCAGGCTCAGTTGGGCACGACCATTTCTCCTCTGGCTAAACTTCTTGTGCAGAGCTGCAGTCTAGGCGCCAGGGGCTGGAGAACGCTGCATGTGTGAGCAGGTTGCGGGTGTGTGTACAAGCTGGCCCACATGATCAACGTGGAGACTCATCTGTCATTGGGGTCTTTAAGGAATCAGTCTCATGCTCTCCACTCCTCCATGACCGCCACAGCATCTGCTCAGGATACGGCCTGGTCCAGGGTTATGGAGACCTCTAGAAGTCCTCTATGGTTGGCATCATCTCTTCACAGGACTTGGATCACATCAATGGCACAATTTGTAGAGGCCTCGGAATGAGTATCCCCAGGTGGAAATAGAGAACAAAGAAAACAATTAGCATAGCTGCTGTTCATAATGTATTTACACATGAGATATTAAATATCAATGCAAAAAAGCAGTGCTATAAATGAAAATAGCAGTTATATAAACAAACATGTAAAGCATAGGAGTGTTACTAAGGAAATGTCTAGTGCATTAAGACAGGAGGAGTGTGTCATGTGAAACTCAAAGCTCAAATTAAATGAAAACATCCAGCTGAGGGTTAAAGTGCACCATGTATAAAATCATTCTCTCTCTCTCTCTCAAAAAAAAAAGAAAAAAAGAGGACGATTGGTCATGAATACGGATCCTTAGCCTTCTCATCGTGAAGCCTAAATAAACCATTGCCCTGACTTCTTGTTGTGCGCTCAGACCCGAGAAAACTGAATTAACAGTGATCAATGTAACATATGTCCTCATTCATGTCATTAACAACTGATAAGCTGAAAGAACAAAGCAGTTCCAGAGGTTAAAGTTTCACTTCAGCCCGTTTCCAAGGCATCTTGAATAAGTGCATCTGTTCAGTGCATTTCAGGTGAGATTTGAACATTTCACAACGGTTGAGATCCTGTTTTAGAGTTGATCACAACAACCAAAACAAACCTTTTTGCTTCTTGTGGTTGTGGAAGTGCTTTGACATGCAGGAATGTATATCAAAATATATTTCCACCATATAAAAATGTTTTCCAATGCAACTCGTGACCACTTGTGTTTGGATTTGGCCAAGACTCTTCTCTTTTTTGTTACACTCTACATTACTTTCACAGAACGAAAAGTATGGTTTTACACGTGTATGTTTTGGTGCAATGCAGTTAATTACGAATACCTTGGTTCAATGTGTTTTCTCACAAATCATCCCATAATGATCACATGTTAGATCAGTAGATGAAAAGGTGTTTTTCACAAAAGTGTTTTCGACTACCTCTTGAAGTGATCAAAAGAGGACAAGGTTAAAATGTTTCATATCCTGTTTACACATGTATTTAGCATCAGATTGGCAAAAAAATTCCAGGAGTAAATAGGATGTGGGATGCACTCGGCTGCACAGGAATCAGATCAGCTTTGTAACATAATGCCTAGAATGGATGAATTATTACATTAATCTGTCTCATCATAACTCCCACAGCAGCTTCATAAAGCAACCAGTGTCCTGCAGCCCCCACTTAATCCATTTACCTTGTCTGTCTGTCTCGTTATTATTCCATACAGGTCTCTGTCAAATGTGAGCAGATTATTACAGAGAGAATAAAACCATTTGACAGGAAGATCAATGGTTGACTTGATTGATTGAACATCCACCCAAATGAATGACACCCCCGAGACTCTTGGCTCTGGCTCTCTCTGCGTCAAATAGATAGATGTACCGGTACAGATGATCTAAAAATCAAGGTGGGTTTAAAACATTCTGCCCTCTGCTTGACTCCCAAACAGATGCATTTTTGCCCTTCTCATCATTTGTGCCCGGATTTACAATCTGTTTAGACAGCGAACAATAAGTTATTGGTATTCAGGATTATGGGACTCGTGGGTTCAAAAAAAGAAACTTTATCTTCAGGTTACAAACAAATGAGAGGAAAATTACCACCGTAGATTCGTTAGAGGACATTTTTTTCAGCAGCTCATCATCATGGCAATCCTCCGACATTTGTCAGGCTCTGTGATGGTGATGAATAATTTAAGTATTAATTTCATTAGAGGCCCAGACTTCTCCTTTGGGTAATGTGCACGTCATCCCTTACCTCCCATTCAGAGTTTATTGCCCTGGGGAAGACAAGGCATCATTTGACATTGACATTGATTAAAGCCCTAAGATGTTTGGACAGCGGGGCTAATATGCTGTTAATACTGTTTCTCATAGATGCTTTCGGTAGTTGCAGGGGGCTTAGATATCTGCTGCATATTGCCTGTAGAGATGCATTTGTTGTCATCAAAATGAACCAGGAATCCTGCGGCAGCATTGTTAATGGTTTATAGGCTGTATTTCATTTTTGATATGTATGGAGGACCAGGAAAAATGAAGGACTTAATTATCATTCATTCATTCATTCATTCATTCATTCATTCATTCATTTTCTTTTCAGCTTAATCCTTTTATTAATCTGGGGTCGCCACAGCAGAATGAACCGCCAACTTATCCAGCATATGTTTTACGCAGCGGATGCCCTTCCAGCTACACTTCCATTCACACACAAACACTACAGACAATTTAGCTTACCCAATTCACCTATACAGCATGTCTTTGGACTTGTGGGGGAAACCGGAGAACCCGGAGGAAACCCACATGAACACGGGGAGAACATGCAAACTCCACACAGAAATGCCAACTGACCTAGCCAAGGCTTGAACCAGTGACCTTCTTGCTGTGAGGCACCGTGCTGCCCTACTTAATTATCAGTTTATTAATAAAAAAAACTATGTGCTTACATGACTATCTCTTGACTAAAACAAGTGTGAAAGTATAATTGGTACTGTGTTGAAAAGAAGCATATGTGTTGAAAAACATATCACCTTTCCTCTTCTTTTTTTCATCTTCTCTCACATTATTTCACATGGCATGTTTAAAGGGTCCTCTGTGTGCTGCCAGAAGTCTGACCTGCTGAGGCAGGAGCTTTACAAGACCCCTCAAGGTGACCTGTAGTATCTGGTGCCAAAACGGTGGCAGGAGATCCTTCGAGTCTTGTGGATTCCAAGGTGGAGTTGCAGAGGATTGAACTTGCTGGTCCAGCACATCCCACAGATGGAACTTGCAACAGATGCAACGTTGTAACCTCTAGAAAGGTTCGAAAAACCATTCTTAAACAGACACTTTCATCAAGCAACACAATTGTCATGAAAGGAGTTTATATGGTCTACAACAGTCTTCCGAAAAGTCAAGGTTTTTTTTATTAACTGAAAATATATTAAACATAATGAGGTTACTGTAATCATCATAAAGTGTATAGCATGTTTGACATTTCAGCACTATGGTGTGTGCCTTTTTGTGTTAAATGCACTTTTTGAGAAACCCATGTTGAAAAGGAACAAATATTGTAACCTTGCACAACGACAACTATTTTATAAATATGAGAAGCGTAAGGAAAACCATTCACCTTATTACATTGCATGTTCAAGTAGGGCATTTCCTTTTCTATTTGCAGAAGCCTTTTTGTCAGAGGTGAGTAAAAAAATGTTGCAGACAACAATTTATGATTTATTAGACCTTTGATTTAATCTTCATCAAGCGATCACATTTAATTTTCCAATTCACTGGTCATATTTGAAAGCCAAATAAAAATAAAAAACTTGATAAATATATGAAATTAGTTAATAGATAAAGGAATCCTAGTCTATTACTGACTGAAGGTGGGTGTCCATGGTGCAAGTTCTGATAATCGGAAGATCGTCCACACACGTCACAAGAAAAACATTGACACAGTGATACACAACACCTGCCACATTCCGAAGCCATTGCATAAAATTCCACAACAATAGAGGAAAACACTGCTTTCATCATTGCTTCTACAGTACAGCTTCTCCCTCTCCCTCTCTCTCTCTTTCTCTCTCTCCCCCTTTCTCTCTCTCTCTCTCTCTCTCTCTCTCATAACAGCTATTAATATGAGCCATGCATGTGTGCTACACAAAATACACAGGTAAACTGTAAGCCTGGACACCCTGTGTGAATAATAAAGTGAATCAGAACCTAGTCTGGTGTAAACTATCATCTCTAACAACCCTGTCTTGCATACAGCACTCATTGTTCAGCAAGTTTAAATTCCCCATTAGTCAACTTCAGATAGATTGACAGGTCGGCTCATTCAACTGCACATACCTGATGAATTTAAGCTTACTGCTCCTCAACATTTTTGACATGTATAAAAATGATCAGGAGCTCATGAGCCACTCGACTCAGTTCATCTCACATGGTCTGTTACTAAAATAAGATAATAAAAAATGAATGTATGCATGTTGGGTTCAGAGTTCAGTGATTCAGGTCAGTTTGGGTCGGGTAAAGATTTTCAGGACCCAAGAAGACCTCCAGTCAGTAGGGCTTGTCAAATTTACATCCACATGAATGGCTGGACACCCTGTAGATTCTTGCCCAGAGCATCACACTCCCTCCACTGGCTTGCTGTTGTCCTAGAGTGCACTCTGATGCAATCACTTCCCGAGGCCATCCGAGGGATGGAAAATGCTAGACCAACTGACCTTTTCCCACTACTCCAAGGTCAAATCCTAATGCTCACTTACCCATTGTAGATGCTTCGATAGTGGACTCCTACTAAATGCAATAAGTTTGATGTTCTTTGACACACTGGTCTCCATACAATTTTGTGTGACTTTTACCACAGTAGATCTTTGGTTAGCTCAAACCAGACCATATAGCTCTCATGTGTTGCCCCCATGAACCTTGGGAGCACAAGAACCTGTCGCCAGCTTGGGGTTTCTCTGTTAATGGACTACTGTTTGGTAAATTCTCATGCCTGCTTACTGGGAGCAACACACAAGCCTTGCTGTTTAAAGAGATACTCTGACCTATTTGCCTCACCATAACAATATGTCCTAGAGTCATCCAAAATTATATTCCTGCTAATTTGTACTTCAACTTATTAGTAAGGAGAGCTGGTTGTTTGCTTGGCCTTGTTCGGAGATCATCAATAATTTTTACTTCTTCTGTGATCAGACAACTTTTTTTCAGTCTGTATCATGATTACATCCAATTACATGTTGATCTATGGTTGAAATAAACATTTCTAGGTCTTATTCTGTTTAAAACAAGGCTTGCTCAGATTGCCAAGCACATTGGTGCAGTGACAAATGACGTGCGTGAACACATTCTGCAGTTTAGCTGGGGTCTACAGAAGAACAAATGTCCATGTCTTTCTCTCATCTTTGCTCCTGCTGAAAATAAATACAATTATCTTATAATGGGATCCATAGAGATAAAAGTAGTGCTCTATCAAACCTCTGAAAGAAGCAGGATGTTGAATGGATAGAAATTCCAGTTTAAGTGCTTCCTTTATCAGCACACCTTTTTATATGCAAATGTAGAAAACCGTCTATTTACTGGTACATGAATTCAGGTGAGAATCCATCTGCGACTGTTCTCCAGCTGTGGCCTGTAATCAAGTGCTGACACACTCAAATATATTTCAGTTGGAAAAACAGTTTTGTTTCATAAATGCGTTTGAAAACCACTGAAAAATGGAGCAATGAACTGGCTAATAAGTTTGCAGGGTTAAATTGATTTAAGTAATACAATGTGAACTGGAAACTGCTCCCATAGGGGTAGTAAATTGGATAGGTTACGCTTAATTTTTTAAAGCTGTCGTTGTGTCACTATTCATTTAAATACGGAGTAATATATATTAATTAGATGTACTTACTATACGGCAGCATGGTGGCGCAGTGGATAGCGCTGCCGCCTCACAGCAAGAAGGTTGCTGGTTTGAGCCTCGGCTGGGTCAGTTGGCATTTCTGTGTGAAGTTTGCATGTTCTCCCCGTGTTGGCGTGGGTTTCCTCCGGGTGCTCCGGTTTCCCCCACAAGTCCAAAGACAGGCGCTATAGGTGAATTGGGTAAGCTAAGTTGTCAGTAGTGTATGTGTGTGAATGGAAGTGTATGGGTGTTTCCCAGTGATGGGTTGCAGCTGAAAAGGCATCCGCTGCGTAAAACATATGCTGGATAAGTTGGCGGTTCATTCCGCTGTGGCGACCCCTGATTAATAAAGGAAAAGATAAAGAAAATGAATGAATGTACTTACTATACGGTAATTGTTACAATGCAAGTTTTAGGGGTACCTGCGTGTAATTATGCATAATTAATTGTAATGATTTTATCGATATTGTAAAATAATGTTTTTATGTAAATGTTTATTTACGGGTGACACGATGGCTCAGAGATTAGCACTGTTGCCTCACAGCAAGAAGGTCGCTAGTTTGAGTCCCGGCTGGGTCAGTTGGCTTTTCTGTGTGGATTTGCATGTTCTCCCTGTGTTCGTGTGGGTTGCTCTGGTTTCTCCCACTGTCCAAAGACATGTGGTATGTGAATTAAATAAACTAAATTGCCCGTGTATGTGTGTGCATGGGAGAGTGTATGGGTGTTTCCCAGTACTGGGTTGCAGCTGGAAGGGCATCCACTGTGTTAAACATATGCTGGAAAAGTTGGTGGTTCATTCTGCTGTGGCGACCCCTGATGAATAAAGGGACTAAGCCGAAGGAAAATTAATTCATAAATGAATGTTTATTTATGTTTACTGGTTTTGTATGTAAACCTGACATATGGAATATTAGCAGAAGTTTAGTTATAAAATTAACTTAATTTTTTTTTAATATATATATATGTTACATTTAAATAATCAACTGAGATGTGTACCATCTGTTTTCTGTTCCTCAGACTCTTAGCCATCACCTGCAAGAAACAAGGACTATTATAATATTGCCTTAATTTTTTGTTGCATGTTTATCTGTATTTGCAACATTTGCAAATAAACATCACATTATCATTTTACCTGTTTGTTCTCACAGTTTTGACACAACAAAAAATCTGCACATCAAATATGATACAGCATGCCTTGGATAGAAAATAATACCTGTTGCATTAACAGGATTTTTGCAAATTACTCGGCTGTTGCAGAAACTTGAAAAAAAAACTAAGAAATCTGTTCTAAAGCTGGAAAAGTTTTTTTTGTTGTTTTTTGTTGTGCTAACAAAGGAAGCAAGTAGAACAAGTCATTAAGGCCAAATAAGACCACAAGGCTTACTGAAGGAGTTATTGAAGGATTACGGTCATTTTGGTTGCAGAAAGACCATCCTGAATTCAGCTAAATTTATTCCATCTCCCCTCCAAAGACTGAGGTTTGAATGGCCAGCTCCCCCTTTTTTTTTTTTACTCGTGGAGGCCTGCTGACCATTTTTAATTTTAAATATTCAAACAGCATGATGGATGACGTGCTGATGAAAAGAATACATTTGCAACTTGACTTCCAAGAAAGGATTTTTCTTAGAAAATGGGACACTTTTTGCATTTTAATACTTTGCTGCACTGTGATTTAATATACAGTACAGTAGGGAAAGCAAACTTCTAAACCGTAAAGAACATAGACCTTCATAAAGAAATTCATTTGAAATGGGAACTATTAAAGAAAGATTTATTTGATATTTTGACATTTAAGGTAATGCGGTGGCACAGTGGGTAGCACATTCGCCTCACAGCAAGAAGGTCACTGGTTTGAGCCTCGGCTGGGTCAGTTGGCATTCCAGTGTGTAGTTTGTATGTTCTCCCCATGTTCGCTTGGGTTTCCCCCACAAATCCAAAGACGTGGTATAGGTGAATTGGGTAAGCTATATTGTCCGTAGTGTATGTGTGTGGATGAATGTGTATGGATGTTTCCCAGTGATGGGTTGCGGCTGGAAGGGCATCCGCTGCATAAAACATATGCTGGATAAGTTGGTGGTTCATTCCGCAGTGGCGACCCCAGATTAATAAAGGGACTAAGCCGAAAAGAAAATTAATTTTGACATTTTATATTCACAAATATTATTTGAAATAATAGACACTTTGCATGCATTTAATATGCATATCTAATCACTTTAAATTCAATTTACAAAGTGATAGATGTAAATAAAAAAATAAAAAAAGAATAACATTGAGGTCTTAAGTCGTTGGAATTTGATACATGACACTACTTGAGATAATCCAAAACTTGTAATTAAGGATTTGCATCAATATAATGAAAAGCAAGACAAACTAAATGAACTTGGCTGGCCAGCTGATTGATTTAATGTAGGCAACTCCAGAAAGCCAGAATAGTACACCAACTCTCTAGAGAATTGAGATAAGCATGCTTTACTAAAAAGAACAAGTTTGGGAAATGTAATGTAATTTTTTTGCCTCTATATCTTGGAAGCTAATTGACAAGGCAGATATTGGCAAGCTGGATAGGATTTGGATTTGCTTCGATTTCTGAGTGCGAGACAAAATGATTCCAAAATTAAATTAAATAGCTTGATATGAGGTGCCCATGGCAGGTTACCAAGTCTCCACAGTATCTCAGTATCTTCATTTACTTAAAAAAAAGCCTACGCATGCACAATAAGCCTTACATTGCATTGAGTGAGGTTAACTGAAGTAGGGATCAATACTTATTTATTTTTTGATGCCTACGAATACTGTAGAAAATCGATTAAAGAGTTTCCTCCTTTTCAACAGAGACTGGAAGATTATATTGCATGTGTGAGACATAAGCCCTTACCATCTGTTGCTCGGGTAGTTACTGGAAAGCATGGCAACACCAATTAAAAAGCATAATAATATTAACTCTTAGGTAAAAGCAACAGATTTCCATGAAACAATTGCCCTTGAACATTCATACATTTTAAAATCAAACCCTGTTGGTCAACAAAACGCAAGTTGCTCATTGCCGACCTGAGCATTAATCACAAGATATTGGCAGATCGCAACACTCCCTGGTGTCACTGAACTTTTGCTGTTTCCTCTGTTGCTGTCTTTATTTCTCAAATCTTATTTCCTGAATGGAAATCTTTTTATCAACAGAGGAGAGTCACCCCCACAGTCATATCCTATCACAGATTTTGCAGTTTCTCTCAAGCTAATCTCTTTTCCCAGAAGGCAGAAGATGCATCACACCTCCCCACTGCTTCATTTCTTATCCTCAAACCTGCATCAATGCAATTGATTAGACCAGCCATCAAGTTTAGTTGCCTTTTTTTTTAATCGTATATGTACTGACAGAGTCTTGGCTCACTGGAAAAACATGCCTGCGGCGACATTTCTGCCAATGATATTACGATGCTTCTTGCACTTGAAATGCTCAGTAAGAGGCATTGTTTCCACCTGGTATTAACATGCATTCCGATGCATGTCTTGTGACCACTTGCTTTGAAATCACACCAAGATCCTTCCTTCTTCTTTCATCATGAACTTATATGTTTTTGTTTTAAGCGTTTAGTGTGAAGCACAAGTATTATTAACTGAATGAACCCATGTTACGCAGCTTACAAGTGAGCGGAAAATCAAGTGAATGAAAAGGATGGGGATGGCAACTACTGTACCATTTCAGTCATAATCCATGTGTTTTGGTATAATACATTGAAGTATAACATTGAAGTATTGTCTCCAAGACAATACCTTGTCTTGGAGAGCTTTCTCAAAATCCTATAAATCCTGGGAACAGCCTACTCTTTTTAACTCAACCTCACTTTTTAAAAATTGTATTGTATTCTATTAGACTTTTTTTGTGTTTTTATTTAAACTGTCTGTTCTTGCTGTCCTGTACGGTGACCTTGAGTGTCAAGAAAGGCGCCTTTAAATAAAATGCATTATTATTATTAAAGATCATGTGGAGTAGGTGGAGAGTCTTTTGTTGATTAGAATGCATTTAGAAACATGAACATTCACACTACAAAAGCTGTCTGATCTAATACTTCATACTGGAAGCAATCAAACTTGGATGAGCACGCGAACACAGGGAGAACATGCAAACTCAACACAGAAATGCCAACAGGCCCAGCCGAGGCTCGAACCAGCAACCTTCTTGCTGTGAGGCGACAGCGCTACCCACTGCGCCACCGCGCTGACCAACTTGTGAGAATTGAATGTGATAATTCAAGATTGATAATTCATACATGGAGAGTAAGTGAACAATAAAAATACTTTACAAAAAAGCTTCTGTTATACTCCATCTGTGACAGTTACAAAATGGGGCGTAATGCTAACATAAGTAAAATTAAAGAACACAAATAATAATACACAAATTAAAGAACACAGATGCAAATTTTCATAATGTCAATGATATAAACATGTGCATGTAATCTAGTAACACAGGCACACAATGAATTAATAAGTAATAAGTGTGTTATTTAAATACAAGTGTGCATGGCTTTTTTAGCACCGATCTGCATTAATTTGCCCTGTTTTTTGTAAAATCCCTTACAATATATATATAT
>CAIGQW010004318.1:889994-906976 GCA_903798125.1 Danio choprae | reverse complement strand
GTTCCTCCTGCTCGAGCGTTCCTCCTGCTCGAGCGTTCCTCCTGCTCCAGCGTTTCTCCTGTTTCAGTGTCTGTGTCATCCCCTGGCTTCTCATCTCCTGGATTCCCTTTGTGTGTGTCTGCACCGGATTTCCCCATCTTTTCTATGAGCTCTCATCGGAAGAATAAGACTTTGAATACATTGTTGTTTTCAATAAACTGTTCTGATTTCCACTCTTCTCGTGTCAAGTCCTCAGTGTGTTGTGACAAATACATGTTGGGAGCTAATAGAGAGCCAATAAAAGTAAAATTAAAACACTCAAAGCATCACTGCATTATATAAAATTAAGTTAACAGGATAATTAAAAATAAAAGAACAGAATACATGTGCAAATAGTCCATTATACAACACAGCAGGCAGAAATACATTTAAAGAAAATAAATTTAAAACTCAAAACCCCTTCTCTTAACAGAGGATTGACATGGGGTATCTGTAACATAGCATAATTTTACACCTTTATGACCACAGAACCATCTTGTGATGGCTTCTTCGAGTAGGCTAACACACCATGTCACAAATCTCAGATCACCTCAAACTGGTTCACTGAACATTATATTGAGTTCACTAAAGCCAAACAGCCTCCACTGTCACAAGATCTCAAACCAATAGAGCGCCTTTGGGATGTGCTGGAATGGGAGATTCTGATAATGGATGTGTCACAAAGAATTAAGGTCGTTTTGAGGGCAAAAGGATGCCCAGAAACTGGAAATATTTTGAATTGCATCATAAATAGAAATCATAATGGTGTTTTATAAATGCATGTACATTGAAAATGAAAATATAAATGTAATCTGCAATGTTATCTGAGTAATTAAAATTGTGCACATGATATGAAGCAGCAGTGCATGATAACTAGTTCTCTGCTCTTTGGCTGGAAGTGTACAATTTCAATATTTTAATAAAATTCAATCTGATACATGTGTACTAGAGAAGTCTAATTTGAATAATAGTCCAATTTAAATGTATTATTTGATACATTTGTATTTGCAGTTGGACCATTTGACATTTAAGCTTGTCTTTAGGGAAGACAAATGTTCCTTAGGCTGATTATCGAAATCATATCTAGCAAATATATAGCAGTAAAAATCAGACTGATCATACTTTCCGTAAGGTTTTATCAGCTATAAAACTATTTTTCCAGTCGGATCTCTCTCACTGCAGAAGGTGAAAGTGTAAGTGTTCCTTTAAAGTGTTATTTTCCTTCTCCACTCTCTCCTCTTCCCTTTATGTTTTCTCTTTGACAACACTGCTAAAGAGCCCACAGCTATGATTTATGCGTTGGCCTGACAGCAAACATATGAGAAACAGGAGTTATAACAGAGGATGAGATTAGTGTCCTTGGCCTGTTGGCATCCAGCTTTGAAGCAGTCTCCGTCCCACAGTGCACATGTTTGTCAGAAGCTATCATAGGCTCCATTCCATTATATACGTGCGTGTCAGAACGTCCTGGTAAAGACCTTCCTTCTGTTCTGTTTGGTGTCTGAGGAAGCTCTGGTCAGAGAGGGTAACGACTTGAAATTGCTATGGGAATCCTTAAGGAGATCTTCGGAAACATGATGTAGTAAATCGCTGATTCATTGGCATTAGGCATGTTAATCTACATAACTGAATTTTTAAGCATTTATTTTAATTTATATATATATATATATATATATATATAGCTTATGTTTTATATACATTTGTGTGTATTCAATACAATTCATGCAATTAACTATTGGCATATTACATGCCTAATGGTTTGTTAATACCATGAATTGTGACCTATAGTGTTACCTACTCTCTGCATTGTATTTTCTTTTTAAGTGTATGTAGGGTAATCATGAATTTAAGGGAATAGTTTAGCCAAAAATGGAAATTTACTCACTGTTTACCAACCCTCAAGTGGTTCTTAAGGTTTCTTTTTTTCTGTTAAAAATAAAAGATATTTTAAAGAAAGCTGAAAACATTTATGATTCTGGAAAATAATACTTATGATTATTTTTTACCCAAATTCTTCATGTGCAAATCTCATTTTTCTCTCAGATTTAGAAAAGCTAGTCCATGCTTTTATGACTTCTAGGCTGGATTACTGTAATGCTCTGTTCGCTGGTTGCCCAGCATTCTCTATTAATAAACTTCAGTTGGTGCAAAATGCAGCGGTCACAGTCACACAAGGAAGAGAGGACAGGTAATTAGAATTCGTGGTGTTTATTACACAGAAGTGTGTCAACGCACTACGTGCGGAAGGTGAGGACAAAACACTGGTGAGCGCAGCGCACTGAGTGCAGAAGGGGCAGACAATTTACAGTTCGCTGTGAACACTGAAAGTCACTTCCCTGAATGTAGCGAGCAGACTGATGACAGGAGTCGGACTCGAGGTTTCCTTGAAGGAAAGATGATGATGCAGGATGAGAAGGATGAACGTTGTGTAGAGGTGACCAATAAACATTGATTCCAGCCGGTGAGTGAATGAGTGAGGTGAGCTTATGTAGTGAGTGGGTGATGGCTGGAGCAGGTGAGTGTGATTACGTGCGCAGGTGTACGTGATCAGTAATCACGGGTGATTGTGTGCGGTGTGTAGTGGATGGTGACTGTGAATGGTGACTGGGGCTGTAGGAACGTGCAGAGGGTGTGACAGCAGCTGCCAGTTCTGTTGTTCCGTATTGATTATTATAAAATATTGCTTCTTACCTATAAAGGTTTAAATAATATAGCTCCTGTTTATCTAACCAACCTTCTGTCTCGCTACAATCCAACCCGCTCTTTAAGATCTCAAAACTCAGGGCTTCTGGTAGTACCCAGAATAGCAAAGTCTACTACAGTAGGCCAAGTCTTCTCATTTATGGCTCCTAAACTTTGGAATAGCCTTCCTGATAATGTCCGAGGCTCAGACACACTCTCTCAGTTTAAAACTAGATTAAAGACCTATCTTTTTAGTAAAGCATACACACAATGCATCTCATAACAGTATGATCCATGAGTGTGCTCCATGCAGGTGAGTGGGCTTGACAAACCACCTGTAGGACACACTCCATTGTCTTAATCCACCCGACATTTTGTCAGAAACACTCATATGCTTAACATGTTTGTTTCTATGTCTGTTTACATAACTACTATTTTCATTTATAGCATTTAATTTTTGCATTTCGTGTTTAAATACACTATGAACAGCAGCTATGCCAATTATTTTCTTTATTCTCTATTTCCACCTGGGGATACTCATCCCGATGCCTCTAGAGATTATGCAGCACCACTGATACGATCCAAGACCTGTGAAGAGATGATGCCAAGGTATCCATAATCCTTGAGCAGGCCATATCCTGAGCTGATGCTGCAGCGGTCATGGAGGAGCGGAGAGCATGAGACTGATTCCTGAGAGACCACAATGACAGATGAGTCTTCGCATTACTCCTATGGGCCAGCCTGATCACCCGCCAGTAACCTACTCACTCCTGCAGTTCCCCAGCGGGAGGGGAATTTCAATGCTATGTGGAAACTTCCACTATGGGGGATTTCGTCAGAAGCCAATCATCTGAAAGAGTAATAAAACGGGCCAATGAAATGCCAATGCGTCAGCGGTGCACAGCAAAGACACCTTTTCGCTTTCAGAGCTGAAAAATCTACTGAGAGAGTCTTTGGGTTCCTCCAAACCTCCTTCAGTGAGAGAGAAAGAACGAGAAAGCTGCCGGTGTTTGAACAGGCTGTTTCTCCCGGTGCCAGAGTGTGTGACACGCAGTGGCAGACGGTCGAGCTGGGCTATTCTCCCTTGCCTGGCGTTCTCTGGTCCGGTCCTTCTAGAGCGGTGAGTATAATACGTTTCCTAAAAGAGCAACACGGTCGTGCAGCGCATCTTTTTAAAGACGTCGTTCCGACCGTGTGTTTCTGGATGCGGTGGTTCCCTGTCCACGGATGATGGGCACGAGTGTTGTGTTGCATGTCTGAGGGTTCAGCATGTTAATGTAGTCCCACTGAGATTATTCAGAGGCTCCTGGACATATGGCATCCGCAGCCGCTGTCACGCCGCTCAGGATGCTCCATATGAGACCGCTTCAGCATTGGCTTCACGATCGGGTCCCCAGACGCGCATGGCATGCGGGCACGCACCGGATGACTGTCTCCGCTGTGTCGCCACGCCCTCAGCCTCTGGACGGACCCTGGGTTTTACAGGCCTGTGTGCCTCTAGAACAAGTGTCCAGGCATATCGCTGTTTCGACGGATGCTTCCAGTACGCTCTGGGGGGTCGTGTATCGCGAGCATGCAGCTGCGGCTCCGTAGAAGGAACTCGGTTGCATTGGCATATTAATCGCCTGAAGCTGTTGGCAGTGTATCTCGCGCTGCACTGTTTTTTTCCGGTGCTAGAGGGAATACACGTGCTGGTCAGGATGGACAGCACGGCGGTGATGGTGTATATCAACCGTACAGGGGGGAAACCGCTCTCTCCGCATGTCTGCTCCTCTGGAGTCATACGCGGCGGAAATCGCTGTGTGCCATTCTTTCCTCTGCGAACTCATCCGTGCAGCCATTGTGCTCTCACGGCAGTTCCATGCCCAGGAGAATGGAGGCTCCACCCCCGGCTGTCCAGCTGTTATAAGTGCATTCTGGAATGCGCTGGCTACACAGCTGGCCCCGGGGCATGCGTATACGAATTTTTTCCAGTGAGCCTACTCGCACAGATACTGTGTAAAGACGGGGAGGATGAGGAGCAGGTCTGTTATTGCGCCTCTCTGGCTCAATCGGACCTGTATTTCAGCTCTCTCTTCATGATGGCCCCTCCCTGGCATATCCCTTTGAAAAAGCACCTTCTTCTTTGGGACAGGCACCATCTGGCCACCCGCGCCCAGATCTCTGGAACCTCCGTGTGGTCCATAGATGGAGCGCGGAGGACTTAGGTGACCTACCAGTTCGGTGGTTAACACCGTCATTCAGGCTAGAGCACCCTCTACGAGGCATGCCTACGTCCTGAAGTGGAGTCTATTTGCTGTGTGGTGTACTTCTCTCCAAGAAGGACCCCGGATATGCCAGATCAGTTTGATGTTGTCCTCCTTCAGCTGTCTGGAGCTAAGGCTATCCCCTCCGCTCTGAGGGGTTGGCGTTACGATCATCCCCCGCTCTAAGGATGCGGGGATGACGGCGCGCTGGGAAAGCATCGCCTCATCACCAGTTTCTAGAGGCGCGAGACACTGGATAATTCATTCAATTCTGTCCCCCTCTCATACCCACTTGGTTATACTCTAAGGAGAGCACGATCCACTTGACTCAGTATCTTTAAGATTTCTGTCCAGGTAGACAGCTCTGCTGGTCGCGTTGTCATCAGTCAAGAGGGTCGGGTATCTGGAGGCATTTTAGGTCAGCGAAGTGTGCCAGCATTCGGGCCAGCCCACTCTCACGTTTTACTGAGACCTACGGCACGGTGTTGAAGCATGCTTGCTGTGCCTTTCTCTCTAACACAGAGATACGTGCGCTTTTTTCACTCAGTTGTTCAGTTGAGTTCCCCATTTGGCGAACCCTACAGAGTTCCTCCGAGGCCCCCAGCATCTGACTTAGCAGAGAAGTCAGGTGCCTGGCCCATTACGTTGTTGGCATGCCCACTTGGTCAGCCCGTGTTCTGGGTATAGGTGCCTGCTATGTGCGATCCCCACTGGCGATCCCATATGCTTCATTCAGCCACGACATAGTTCCTCCTCTTAGGCGGGCCCGTGTCTTCCCTCCCCGCTAACCATCCTTCATATGTGTACTCCCCCTTCTCAGGGTTAGTTCATATGTTTTCATGCCACCAGGTCTCCCCATTGGGCAGCAGGTGGCCTCCGCAGCATCCTCCCTATCAGGACTGCATGCTTTCCCAACGTACTGTCGTACTTTAAAAATCCTAGAACTTAACTAGGTGTATTTTTACGACTCCCCGAAAAATATAAATAAGCCTTTAAGTGCTTCACAGGTAAGTAAGGGAAGTTAGGGCCAGGGGGCACGTTGGAGGGCTGCGTCTCTGGTGATGATGGTGCGCTCACGCTGAAGCCTGGCAAACCTCTCACCAGTGACGTGGTAAGGTTCAATCGCTGTGGCGTTTTCCATTTATTTCCCCATAGTGGAAGTTTCCACATAGCATTGAAGTTCCCCATCCCGCTGGGGAACGAAATGGTTACTATGTAACCCTCGTTCCCCGAGGGGGGGAACGGAAATGCTGTTCCTTCGCCACAGCAGTTGTGCCTTAGCTGACAGCTGTAGTTCGGCTCTTTAGCTAGAAAAGGTGTCTTTGCTGTGCACAGGTGGCATCTTTATACACAATGGATTGTGATTGCTGCCAGCTGTGCCCGCTGATGCCGCCAATTCATTGGCATTTCATTGGCCCGTTTTGTTACTCTTTCAGATGATTGGCTTCTGACGAAATCCCCCATAGTGGAAGTTTCCACATAGCATTTCCATTCCCCCCCTCGGGGAACGAGGGTTACGTAGTAACCGTTTCGTTCTCCACGATGGACACCCAGTGTTCTCCAGCCTCCGCCACCTAGACTGCAGCTCAGCACAGGAAGTTTGGCCAGAGGAGAAATGGTCGTGCCCACTAAACCTGGTTTCTCTCAAGGTTTTTTTTCCTTCACTTTTGTCAATTGGTAAGTTTTGTTCCTCACCACTGTTGCCACTGGCTTGCTTAGTTTGGGACTTGGATCGATGGATTTGCTCTTCAGTGTTTGTACTTCCAGCAGTGAAATTTAAACCACATTAAACTGATCTAAACTGAACTTAAACTCTGAAAACTAGACTGACACAGTTATAGTTTACTAGAACTTCTATGTTAAGCTGCTTTGAAACAATCTACATTGTAAAAGCGCTATATAAATAAACATGAATTCAATTGAATTAAATAATGCAAGATGTGTTTTCTTTATCATGACAGAATTTGCTAAAGATTCATTCATTCATTCATTCATTCATTCATTCATTTTCATTTCGGCTTAGTCCCTTTATTAATCTGGGGTCGCCACAGCGGAATGAACCACCAACTTATCCAGCACATGTTTTACGCAGCGGATGCCCTTCCAGCTGCAACCCATCCCTGGGAAACATCCATACACACCCATTCACACTCATACACTACGGACAATTTAGTCTACCCAATTCACCTGTACCGCATGTCTTTGGACTTGTGAGGGAAACCGGAGCACCCGGAGGAAACCCACGCCAACACAGGAAGAACATGCAAACTCCACACTTTGCTAAAGATAGTCAAAAAATGGAAAATGCCATTTATTCACAGCAGACACATAAACTATAAACATAATGATAAATATTTTGTATCCATGCTGACAAATTATAATTATCTGTTTATTTTTAGTTTATGCTTCTTCTTTTTTCATTACCCCCTTTAAGCAGTGTGCAACTAGACCATCTGACCATTGAATCCTCTTTGTGTAACTTATTCTATATAATGAAACAGTGAATTTACTGATCACAGTCATTGTAGTAAAAATAAAAACAGCTGAAGTTATTTTCTCCAGCATCTTCAAAAGAGGGAACACAAAAACTCCAAACTGAGGTACTTTTATTTTTTATACTTCAATTTACCAGCCTAGCTTGCGTAACTTCCATGTATTTTTATCATTATTTTACATAGTCTAACCAATTATTTCCAAGATAGTCATTATCTATAAATAATCTTTTAAAAGATGGCTTAACATCAAGCACTGTGTTTCTCCACAATGTCGTCTGTAGCTTGAAATTGCGTGAGCCCTTTATATTTCAATGGATTCTGACTGGCTGTCAGTGTTTTATCATTTATTAGCTTGAAAAAATCATTCTGAAAGTGATTCCAATTATATTTTTTCCCCTTTGTGTGCTCGATATAGTGACATTTGATATGTGTGGTCTTTATGCTGCCCCTCCTTCACTGTGATTGGATGGCTGGCTCAAAAGTAACACGAAAATAAGAATTTTTAATAATCTCATGCTTCTTTGTTTAACATTTTCATTCACATCTGTAAATGTTTTGCACGTATACTCCTCAAAACTATGCATGTTAATGACGTCCATGCTTAATAGACCATTTATAAAGTGAATCGATTAAAATACTGATCTACAACTAACCAGTAGTTACCATTTTTTAAAGGGACAATCCTCTTTTTTTCATTTTACAACTCTTAAGTTAAGCAGTTGAGTTTTACTATTTTTGAATCCATTCAGCTGCTCTGAGCACATTTAGCTTGGCTCAGCATAGATCATTGAATCAGACTAGACCATTAGCATCTAGCTCAAAAAGGACCAAAAGATTTTGATAAATTTCCTATTTAAAGCTCAACACTTAGTTACATAATGCACTAAGAACGACGACAAATGAAAAGTTGAGTGTTTCTTTAATAAGTGTGATTGCCTTAAATCATTCACACATTTGATGAGACATGCTAAAATGCTTTGCCAACCATAATACTAAACACTTTTCTGTGTAGGAGTATGCTTTTTGAGGAAAGATGCGGGCTTTTTTTAAAGGCTTGACAGTTGTCACTGTCTTCCCATAAGCTGGCAATCATTATGACATGATAAAGAGGGTTGAATTCATTGAAGAGACAGTTATCGTAATGACACCGTTTAACATGCAAATTTGAGAAGCTTACTGTCAGCCAAAAGTGACCCAGTTTCATATGAAACGGGTTTGTTACAGTGGCAAATGTCAGCATTCTGTATCTAATCAGATCTCTGTGTGACATGCTGTGATCATACTACAATTACTGGACTCTTGATTACAGCAGCATGTCTTTGGTGATGACCTTCTGGAAGATGAAGCCTGTCATACCTGCAGAAACAGATACAGAGTCTTTGCATTGCTCAATTAGTTGCCAAATTTAAATGCCTTTTTTGCTGTCTATTTAACTTGCTCACATTTTGGTGTTTATTTATTATCTTTCTCTCATTATAATTGCAAATTTAGAGAGTTTCAAGAAGAAGAAGAAAAAACTATTTTAACTACCAGGAGGAATAGCAAATCTCAGCACTATTACACAGTTTCCCTATTCCGGTTTAGGGTCTGGGTTGCCCCAGGAGTCCGTCACTTGATTAACAACTACAGAGACTATTTTTGTAATAATGGTTCAGACAATTTTGGATAATTCTGGTTTCTAAAAACTGGTGAAGTTTAAAATAATTAAATTAAGTGATACAGATTTATACATCTAACATTAATACTGAGTGTAAAACATTATACAAACTAAATGAGCAAAACTCATTTTTTTCTTATTTGGAATAACATGTCATTCACAATAACTCATAGACTGAACTCTTAAATCAGTTTTACTAACTTTTATCGACCATCAGCATGTTTTTATTTTTTTTTTAAATGAGTACTTATTACATGGCAATACTAAATCATTCTTGTTGCTTCAATCAATCAATCAATCAATCAATCAATCAATCAATCAATCAATCAACCAGTCAGTCAGTGAGTCATTTGATTAATCAAAGGTCTTGTTATGGTTTCTAACTACTTGTATTTTATTAAGCCACAATTTTTTTCACATTTCAAAAAGTTTCTCCATGTAAATATCTAACATTATTATTCGATATAAAAATAATAACAACAAATGGGCAGGTACAATCATATCACACTTCTTTTCTTCTTTTACAATGCATATTAATAGCTATTTTCTTTTGTGTGTTTGTTTGTCTGTTAAATATAGCATGCTTTGTTATTTGCCCCACACAGCAGTGTGGTTTTGTAAATGCAAATATATCAGACATTTTTGTAACATGCATTAATCAACATTTGTGACCCTGGATTACAAAACCTTTAATATTTTTCTGAGATACAGGGTGACACGGTTGCTTTAGAGGTTAGCACTGTTTCCTCGCAGCAAGAAGGTCACTGGTTCGAGTCTCGGCTGGGTCAGTTGGCATTTCTGTCTGGAGTTTGCATGTTCTCCCCATGTTCGTGTGGGTTTTTCTGCGGGTGCTCCAGTTTTCCCCACAGTCCAAAGACATGTGCTATAGGTGAATTGAATAAACTAAATTGTCCATAGTGTATGTGTGTGTAAGGATGTGTCCCAGTACTGGGTTGAAGCTGGAAAGGCATCCGCTGCGCAGAACATATGCTGGATAGGTTGGCGGTTCATTCTGCTGGGGCGACTCCTGATGAATAAAGGGAATAAGCTGAAGGAAAATGAATGAAAGAATGAATCCAAGGATTCAGAAAACTTAAAATACTAAGAAAATTACCTTTAAAATGGTAATTCTAATATAATTTTTTTTTTATATAGTTACAGTATGTAATTTACAAAATGTCTTCATGAAACAAGATCTTTACTTTTCATTCTAATGATTTTAGCATAAAAGAAGAATCTATAATTTTGACCCAATACAATTTATTTTTGGCTATTGTCAAAAATAGACCTGGTACATAACATAAGGTAAGTTTTGGATTTTGTTGTCCAGGGTCACATTTTTGTTTTACTAGTTTGTGTTTATTTCTTTTAATAAATATTACAAGCAATATTTGCTTTTCTTTTTTTTTTTTTTTTTAGTTTTTAGCATTTTAAAAACACTCGCACTAATGTAAATGGCACCTAGGGATTATCCTATACTTCTTTTCATTTATTTAATTATTATTATTATTTATTTGATTTTTTTGGACAAAAAGTGTTACTTATCAAATAAGTGTATGCATTAGGCAGGGCACAGCCATAGTTCTGGAACTGATGCCTCCATAAAAAGCTGAGTGACAAATG
This sequence comes from Danio choprae, assembly GCA_903798125.1. Taxonomy (NCBI): domain Eukaryota; kingdom Metazoa; phylum Chordata; class Actinopteri; order Cypriniformes; family Danionidae; genus Danio; species Danio choprae. The sequence goes on along the minus strand of CAIGQW010004318.1, from coordinate 896,255 downwards.
ACATAATGATTGTCAGGGTTTTGTTTGAAATGCAGCTGACAGAGAGGATTGTTTTACAAATCTAAATAGAAGTGTTTGCCCAACATGAAGTGATCTTCAGTTGTTCTGGCGTCAAACAGAGAGGGAAATCACAGAGACGACTGCTCGAAGTATCTTTGAGGAGGAGCTTTCTGCTGCTCGTGGATGAGGACCAGATGGAGGATGATGAGACCGATATCATAACTCACTTTCACCATGACAAATGAGATCAACATTAACTGTGTGAGTATAGAAACAGTCACAGTATGTCAATAGCTATATGGTTATGCCTCTTAAAATAACACAGGCCTGATAGTCTACATATTAATAGCGCAGAAACAGCTGCTACATACAGACCTATGTTCAATTAAAGCTGCAAGCAGTGTTGAAAGGACTCCACATCTGGGCTCATACACTTGAGGATGCTTACACTTGAGCTCACCTCAGCTTGGTGGCCTTAAAATGACTAACAATGGTGCTCAATAAACATTCAGTCTGTAAATAAAGAACATTTCAAAGCCATTGATAAATTCCAAACTTCTTTTTTCTAATCAGGTGGTGCAATGACACCTTATTAGTATGCATTAGTCTTCAAACACTGACATTTTTCGTATTAATCTGGGGTCGCCACAGCGGAATGAACCGTCATCTTATCCAGCATATGTTTTACGCAACGGATGCCCTTCCAGCTGCAACCCATCACTGGGAAACATCCATACACACTCATTTACACACATACACTACGGACAATTTAGCTTACCCAATTCACCTATACCACATGTCTTTGGACTTGTGGGGGAAACCGGAGCACCCGGAGGAAACCCACACCAACACAGGGAGAACATGCAAACTCCACACAGAAATGCCAACTGACCCAGCTGAGGCTCGAACCAGCGACCTTCTTGCTGTGAGGTGATCGTGCTACCCACTGCGCCACCGTGAGGCCCCAGATAAAACATAACAAATCTTATTTTTACACATTTTTCACCTTTCAAAAGGGCAAAACCAGCCATCTTCAGCCATAACTCTGCTATAAGTGCTAACTTCAAGGATTTATTAAGAGGCTCCATGCTGTTGGAAAAACAACAACATTCCATTTGAATTGGAATTCCATTGGACATTCCTCTCTATAGCTCTAGTGTAAATCACATGGACCTCATAACAACATTCCAGTTGGCCAATTAGATTTAAAGGATAAGTTTGCAGTTTTTGTTAAGTTTAGATTTACAACTTATGCACTTTTATATCATTGTTATCCAACTATCAATCCCCTCTGTCTTTGGGAATAATTTGCAGTTAGGGGTATGGATTATATTTTAGAACAGGAATGATGTTTCATGATCAACATGCTGTAGATGTTAATCCAGGATCGCATCCTATTTGGCAAAACCACACCCATCAGTTCTAGGAACTATGAAAATGTTCCTCCTGTGCAAAAGCCCCTAATTACAGTCTGGCAGATCACATGCGGTCACATCCCAGACATCAACCTGTGACGGGAACAGCGGCTTGTGCAGACAAACAACTGAGTGAAGTGGCACTCGGTGGAAGAAAAGAGGCCGCAAACACCTCACTGTGATTACTAAGCACACTGTTTGCTTGATTCGAACATGCACCATTTACAAACTACTTGAAAAGTTTTTCAGCTTTAAATGCCCTTGCTATCCAGAGGTGATTGCACTTTCTGTTATGTTTTATATAGTTTCTCTTAAAATACTTTTTATTCTCACCTCTACTCCCATTTTCAGCACCTTTATATCTTTGTTGTGCATGTTCTCACCAGTTCTTCACACTTCACTTATGGATCCGAAGACTGTTATCTTAATCTTCCACTCTTGCTTCCCTGCCAATCTGCTGCTGACCCTAAAAGCTGACTGTTTCATTTATCTAATAATCTTTCATTCATCCAAAAATCTTTTGGACATGTGTTATTTATAATAAGCTCATTTGTAATGCATGAGGTTACATAAAACAGAAAATGTCAAAATGATACTAAAGCGCTCATTTTGCTGGAGGCCAGGTATCGCATTAGCTCAGTACAATAATTTGACAGTTTGCCTTGATTACAGGATTTTTTAATACATTTTATTTAATACACAAGTTGAGAAGCATAAACAAGAAATGGAAATATATCAGTAAATATGTAAATCAACGTTGTATTTTTTTATGTGTTTATTTTTTTAAAGAAACTGTTTGTTCTGCTCATTCATTTATGGATGAAATTGTAAAGAATGTCAAATCAACAGAGCAGATAAGAATTTATGATGAGAATGTTTCACGTGGGATTCTGCTCTGTGATTATTTGATTTTCATTAGATGTTCCATTTTATGACATAAGGGGGTTGAGAGGACAATGGTGATCCTCTCTCTTTCTCATCATGGGGAAATAATTTATAAAATCATTGAATGTTAGTCTGTCAATCTTTTGGTCTGGACTCATCAGAATATTAGCAAATTGAAGAATCTGTGAAATTATAATACTGTTCAATAGTTTGAAAACAATATGCATGCATGTTTTTATTTATTCATTTGTTTGTTCGTTTATTTGTTCATTTATTTAGTTAGCTAGCTATTTACATACTTACTGTTAAAAAAAAAATCTTAAAATGTTTCATATAAACCGAGACTTGTTGACATTCAAATTCAAAGTATCTTCAAATAACTTAATACCACAGATTTTCAAAGTATCTTCCACTTATATAACTTTATACAGTTTTCACAGAAATATTAAGCCACACACGTTTTTTCAACCTCAATAACTGACAAATCATTATATTAGAATGATTGATGATAGAAAAAAAATAATAAAACAAGTATTGAAAATTGTAATACAATTAAATAAATAAATTTATTTTTGCCTTATTTTGAAACACATCACCAAAATAACAGAAACATTATTGGCAGTGCAAGACGCCGTTTTATACCATAATTTATGATGAAAAGTTGTCAGAGCAAAGTTCAAGTTGTTCATTTATTTAAATTTGTCTGCCTCCGACTTAAACAATCATGTCAATTGCTTCAGTGCTTGTATAAAATTTCTCATTAAAAAAAAAAAAAAACACAACACTTTATAGTGTGGTCAAATATTCAAAGACCTGGCTAAATTTCATGAAGTGCTGAGCAGATAAGAGTGACAGGAATAAACAAACTAAAAAAAAAAAACTATAAAAGAGAAACACGCCACAACTGTTTTGGTCTTTTATTCTGTCACATTTGCACTCTCACATGAAGGCACAGGAACACGGGATTATCAAAATACACAAATTTATACTCACGAACGAACGAACGAACGAACGAATGAACGAACGACATGGAGTGAAGACAGCATGAACAGACAATACAATACCGGACAAAGGACTGAACCAAACACAGGAGTATAAACACACAGGGGACATGATTAAACTGATAGGACACAGGGGTGAGACACAGGTGAAACAAATGAACATTAGGAAATGGCGGTAAACAGAACAAAGGAATTACATGACACAGATTAGACACCTGACAATAGGGAGCTATTCACCAAACAAAACATATTTTCCAAGTTATTGTAGCATTTTTATAACTCTAAATATATTGTATGCTTTATGAATAGCTTAAAATTATGTTAAAATTATGTAGCCTACAGTATACTATATAAAATAAGTGGCTGATTTATTTAATATTAAGAGCTATTGCATTTTTCATTGAACTAGTTAAACTGATGCAGTTTTAGAATGCATACTTGCATAAGATAGAAAAATCCAGTGATGCTAACAGAAAAATACAGACCTGTATTTTTTCATCTTTAATTACAGGTTACATCAGATGCCCATTTTACACACGTCAGTATTATTGTTTAGGGTCTTAATGAAAAGTTTATATCTTTTTTTAGTTAAATTTGTCAATGTTAGTGTAAATAAACACCCTTTTAATCCAGTCAAAAAGGCCTCAGTTCACAATGTGCCATTTTCGCTTCATATCTTTTTAAATGCTAATGAGCTGCTGCTCCCCTAACTTTCACTGAGGTTGCCGGATCATAGCTGTGTTTTAACCTACTGATCCATTCTTGAGGAGCTAAACCTGCACACCACACACACAGAGCTCAGCCAAGCCTTGAATGCAATATCAACTGCACCTGTTTAGTGCAAATCAACAACAATACACTGACAAACACATCTCTGCAGATGAAAAATGATGATGATCTGATTCTAAACACCAGTGAACTGAAGCCGACACTTGATAACAATAACCAAACAAAACCAAACACAAATTATGGTCAAAATATTTAACATAATATAATGGTCTTTGGGAAAAGTTTTGGTGTGTGTTTTTGTTAGAATTGTGATGCAATTATTTTGATAAGTTTACAAAATAAATAAATAATAAAACAAAATAAAAGTATTGGTATCAGTATCAATATAGACGATACTGACCCTGTATTTGACTGGTATTGGAATGCCAAATTTTGCAGTATCATCCACACCTCATCAGTGTGCAGATACAGATTACTGACCAAATCATGTAAGTGCAAGTGCAAACCCTCAGTAGCATTATGCACAAGAAATATAGTGCATATTTATAGTGCAATTTTAAATAGTGAACGTTTTACAAACTAGACTAACCGAACCTCATCTTTGACCTAGATCATTTAATAGAAGCAAATAAGAATACATTTGGGATAATATTTTCAATCTCTTTCAGTAGCAAAGATTAATTACTTACAGTCAGAGCACAAGTGGATTGGCAAAATCATTCAGCAACATAAAATTGCAAAACTCTTCTGCAACGTTCATTTCGCATTATATTTTTGCCCATTTGCTTGAGGACCTAAAAAAAAAATGTTCTGGCAAAAGCACTGATTTCCACTGCCAAATCTCCAAAAGCATCCGTAGAACAGCATACTCCACACAGTCTGAAAAGCTCACCAATGGCAGAGGTGGAGACAGTGATGTCCTCAATATTCTGTTTGTTTTTCACAGTTTGAACTCCTCGAAGTGAATGCTGAGGAAATGGAAGTTATGTGTCAGTAGCTTTAGAACTTGTGGTTGTCTCTGTGTGTCTGCTATCAAAACAAATGAAGTCATATAAAACATCAACAAGAACAGAAACTTCTAGTATTGTCAAGCATTGTCTATCTATCTATCTATCTATCTATCTATCTATCTATCTATCTATCTATCTATCTATCTATCTATCTATCTATCTATCTATATATCTGTCTGTCTGTCTGTCTGTCTATCTATCTATCTATCTATCTATCTATCGATCTATCGATCTATCGATGTCATGTTCACCAGTGATCGAGGACTGCAGAGATCCCTGGTGAACTACAATTCAGTCATGAACTACAAATCCCTTCATTCCTCTACACATATACCGGGGTTCATTTCACTGATCACTCATGCAGCTGAATCCTGTCACTGTTGATTGTTTGGACTATTTATACACCCTGCACCCATTTGTTATTGCTGAGTCGTTTGTTTTGTATGGCATGTTGTGTGTGTTGTATACCTGAACCTGGCCTTAGTTCTTGTTTTGTTTATGTTTGTTCTTTTGATACTTTGTTTTTGGATGTTATCTGCATGACAAATTTCTACATTAAATGCACTTGGATCCTACCTTTTGTATCTGTTTCTTCAACGTACCGTGACAGAACGACTCAGCCAACATGGATCCAGCAGATGAAGAAATTGTCAGACTCGGTCAAGGTAATCGCTCTATCGAGCATTATGTGAAAGAGTTTTTGCGGTTGGCTCCGAGATGCAGCTTCAGCGATCTGTGTTTGATGATGTTTTTTCAAGGAGGGCTCTCAGACCCAGTTCGCTCTAACATGCCAGCATTTAATGAGGACTGGGGTTTATATTTATACATGGAGTTTGCACTTTTGTTGTCGGGCTCTCCCTTCTCGGTCTCATATGTGGAGGGAGAAAACCCCCAGGAGAGAGGGTTGAGAGGTGAACGGCAGGAATTTTTGGTTACAGGACCTGCTGTTCAATCTATGGGCGAGAGGAGGAGAGCCAAACTTAAGCTCCGGGCCTATCCCCGACGGTCAAGTTCACGCCTAGTTTTTTCTGAGCTCCTAGAAAGACTTTTAGAATTGTGTGACTCCCCAGTGTCGTCAGAGCTGCCACTTGAGTCTCTTGAAAAGCGGCCAGAGCCGTGTAACTCCCTAGTGCTGCCAGAGCAGTCGTCTGAGTCACACGAAAGGCCGGAGCCACCACTTGAGTCTCACGAAGAGCTGCCAGAGCCATGTGACTCCCCAGT
>CAIGQW010004318.1:851493-866740 GCA_903798125.1 Danio choprae | reverse complement strand
TGTGTGTGTGTGTGTGTGTGTGTGTGTGTGTGTGTGTGTGTGTGTGTTGCCAAAAATGACTTTTCAGCAACCAATAATTCTGCCTTCATTGTCATATGCTCCTGCAGAAATCATTGTAGTATGCTCAAGAATCATTTCTTATTATTATGACTTACACAACTCTCCTGTAATGAGATTCTGTATAATTTCACAATTGCTTCTGGAACATTTGCCATTTACATTCACACACACATTGCTGTGGAAATTAGTTTTTCATTCTTTATAGATTGATCAGTTTTTTTTGGTGTTCCAGGTAAAGAAAAAAACCCCCACAAAACCTGTAGAAGTGAGGCACTAATGTAACGCCGTTGGTGGCGGATGGTGACAGAACGAGACGGAGAAGGAGATATATAACAAAACGGGTTTATTTAACACTTACGGGGAACAGATACTGGATGCGGGGAGACAGGACGACACAGGAACAGAAGCAGACGACCCAAAATACCGGACAACAATGGATACAGACGAAAGGGTATAAATGGATGACGGATTGGAAGACAAAGGGAGGAAGACAAAGGCACGTGACAACAACAAACGATGACGCGGACGAACACTGACAGTACCCCCCCCTTTTTGAAGGCGCGTCCTCGCGCCTTCAACGGGAAACAACAAAATGAAGGAGGGTAAAAGGGGAGGATACAAGGGAGGAGTCTGAGGGAGACACAGGAAGGGAACCGGAGCAGGAGGACCCAGGACACAGCCAGAAGGACGGCCCCGGGCGGAGTCGAGGAAGGGAGGATCCATGGAGGAGGAGTGGCTGCTGACTCCAGGGGGCCGACCAAGGGAGACGCCGCTGATGGCGGTGGAGCCCACGGAACTGACGGAGAGCCAAAGGGCGAAGGTGACGCCGAGGTTTCTGAGGGCCGGGCGAAGCAGGCGGCTCACCTGAGCAAGGCGACGGCGGGGTTCCCGCGGCGTAGCCAGAGCGACGGAGGACCAAGGCGTAGCTGGAGGGAAGGAGGAGCTCAACGCAGCCGGTGGGACGGTGCGATGAGGTGCAGCCGGAAGAGTGGAGTCCAGAGGCGTAGGAAGGGCGACGACTGACCAAGGTGGAGCCGGAGGGACGAGGGAGCCTGGCGGAGCTGGTGGGCGGACGGCCCACGACAAAGACGAGGGAGGAGTGAGCCAACGCGGAGCACTGGGGTCGAAGGGCCGAAGTGGAGTCCGCAGCTCGAAGGCCGTAGGAGCTGACACTGGGCGACACCCTCCAGAGGGTGACGCAGACAGGCAGCGCCCACAAGCGAGCTCCATTTCCGGAGCTGGAGCGAGAGCTGGGGGGCTGGCTGACTGCAGCAGTGCTGGAGCTGGATGACTGGCTGCAGTTCTGGGGGACCATGGGAAGCTACTCATGACCCTGGAGCTGAGGCTTTTTCGGAGAAGGAAGATTAAAAAACTGTGCGGAAACAGTTGGTTGCTGCCTAAATACAGCGGACGGATATTGCTGCCTAAACGCAGCGGATGATTAAAAATAAAGCCCCAGAAGCCAATGAGTAGCCTCCCAGTGTCCAGACGCTGTCCATCTGCATAGGGGGGGTGGGCGGGACTCTCGCTGTTCTCGCGGGTATCCGCCAAGACTCCCCCTCTTGGCGGTGTTACCGGCTCACACACCTGGTCAGACGGGATTTGAAGCTCCTCCATCTTAGCTCGATTCCGCTCCGTCGCTCTAGGGGGCGATAGCTCATCGGCTAGGGGTGGCTCTCCGTCTGCGGTGGGCTCTGGCAAGCGCTCCCTGCAGGTGGATGGTGATTCTTGGCTGGTCACTGGGTCTGGAGTGGCACTGACGAGATCTTCCTCCAGGAAGGTGGTGAGTAGAAATACTTCACTCGCCAGTGTCCACTCCATTCTTGCGGCGATGTTGCCCCGAGGACCATCTTCGGGCAATCGTGCTCTGCCACAGATGATGGGCGTGCAGAGCACGTTGCCCGGAAAGCTGTTCACAGTCGCTCGGATATGGTCCTCAGGGCTGCTTTCCCCCTGCTCCAGCAGGTGGTGAAGAGAAACGGAAGGGCGGACGGGATTCAGGGAAACACGGAGGGAGAAAAATAAAACACTGAGGGGAAAAAAGACTAAGAAAAGAAAATCGGGGGAATGCACGCCGCTAACTTTGGGTCCGGTATTATGTAACGCCGTTGGTGGCGGATGGTGACAGAACGAGACGGAGAAGGAGATATATAACAAAACGGGTTTATTTAACACTTACGGGGAACAGATACTGGATGCGGGGAGACAGGACGACACAGGAACAGAAGCAGACGACCCAAAATACCGGACAACAATGGACACAGACGAAAGGGTATAAATGGATGACGGATTGATTACACTGATGACACAGAAGGGATGAACACAGGTGGAACATATTAACATTGACAGTGGCGGGAGGAAGACAAAGGCACGTGACAACAACAAACGATGACGCGGACGAACACTGACAACTAATGGATAATCATCACGAGTGTAGACATGACTTCAATACGAAGAACAGGATCCTGTGGTAGGCATGGGAACAGGAACCTTACCAGAAGAAGACAAGAAGACAAGAAGACAAACCAGCCATTTGTGCAGCAATCTAGACATCATTTTCCAAATTGCTTATGATTTGAAATTTCTGGATGGAATCAGGATATGAGGACATTGCCCGAGAGGCTGACCCTTACCAATTAGACAAAGAACATAAAAGGAAGGATGGGAGAGGAAGATAAGTAAGGAAGCAATAATGGAAGAGGGGAAAAACATCTGTCAATAAATTACAATTTATAGAAGAAAATTAAATGAAAACCTTTACTGTACAGCAATATTCAGGCCATGTACAATGAATGTGACTAAAAGGCCAAAGCATTTGAGTTGTCAGAGATAATATTTATAGAAAGGACATGAAAACATAGTTTGTAAACGTCCTGTCTGAAAATGCCCTCTTGTTGAATTGCAAAACGTGCGGTGAAGCAATAAACATATTCAACAGTAATAACAGCTTATATATATATACCATAAACAATGTATGTATACAATATACTGTATGGCAATAAACAATTATGTGCAGAGTTCAACTTTGGTATAACATTGATACCACTTTGCACTACTATACAGGAAGATCAACATGACCTCTCAACATCAGTTTTTTTTTTATGTCAGTGTTTGTCAGAGGACAAGAGTTCATTGCTGGATGCTGTTGGTGTAGGGGAACTACACTTTGTAGAATAAAACAAAAATCAGAACAGAACATTTGTGCTATAGGCAGATTTAATTCATCTGAATTAATCAGTTTTTGAACAGAACATTTAAATCAATGATTAATTCATAAATAATGAATCAGCAGTTTAAAACAAATCATTTGAATCAGTAAATAACTCAGCTGTTTTTTTACTACAGCTCAATTTTTTTAAACTTTACACAAAACACACACACAACATGCAAAATGCCATGCACATTGTGTAAAATCAATATATATATATATCATATATATATTTTGTATTAACTCAACACAGTGTAGTAACAACACACAAACATACAATAGCCACTCCAAACTACACACAGATATGATCAATTTAAAACAAATACATTTATATACAGAAGCATACTGTATATAGAGTATGTATGCAAGGTCAGTGTATTTTCACTATGAACAGAAATAGGGTAAATATATTAAGTATCAAGTATATCAAGTATTTTGATTGCATTTTACTAAGTGATCAACAGTAACAAACAAAGCAATTACCTTATGTTCCCATCCCCCTCTCAAAAATAATTACATGAAAAGGAAAATTTAAGATTAAGAGTTTAAAATTTTACTTTTAAAGTTCAAGCATTTTGGAGGAAAATAAAAGAAACACAAGTATTTTACATCACCTACTGACATTTTATTCTCATACTTAGTTTTTCTATGATGCCAAACCAGCTAGTGTCAAGTTCCCCTCAGCTTTTGCAAAATCACAAATCCCTGAAATCAGAAACAAATCTGTGCTCATTAACATGAGTGACAATCACACAGCATGAATTATCAAAAAGACACAATCTGAGAGAATCACAGACACCAGACCCCCATGAAATTCTGGCATGTTAAATATTTGGACCTATTAGTGTTTCAAAAACCGCCTGCGTGAAATGAGTTCTAACCAAAAAAATACATCACAGCAGCAACTGAATGCTAGCTCAGACAGTAGTGCAGTTTGTAAACAATGGTGATCTGATGACTTCATGCAGTGAACTCGGCATAAGGCACTTGCACAAAAAAAAAATAACACTAAATTATTTAGTGTTATTTTGTATTTTTTATTTTGAAAAGCCACTTCATCTAAAAATAAAAAAACACTATCATTTTCAATCTATTTCCAAAAGATGTTTATCCACACTGAAATTAATGACAAAAAGCTACTTGTCCCTGTACTGCACATGCTTTAAGAAATAAGATGCTTTGAGATGTGTCATTCTACATTTATTTACTTTCTGGCTCTTTGAAACTTAGTTGCTATATGTTGAGGAAAAGTTTTTTAAATGGGATGACAGTGAGGTGGAGTTGTTGCTGCATTTATTACAGAAGTATAAAGTCTGAAAGACTGAGAGACATGCAAAACAACAGCTCTGAGTAAACATCGCATGTTTTTTGAAGTTCGAAGAAAACCAATCTGGAGCATGTACAAACTGACATTAATTGTTAACAATGTTATCCAAAATTTAAGCTAAATCGGTCACTTGATAAAACATGTGTCATCTTTTCAAAGCCTCCGTTATCACAGTCAACACTGTGACTCGAAAACAGAAAAGAGAGTCTCATTGTGGAAGGGAGGTCAAAACAGAGATATTTATTTATTATTTTTAAACAGAAACATGTTAGTTTAGGCATGGCCATAAACATTTCATTTTTAAATTAAGAATTGAAGTGGTAAACTTAAATTAGGGATTTTTCTTTTTTTAAACATGAATTTATATGAACTGCCTGAACAAACTATGGTAACAGTTATGATGTCCTTACATGGTCCAAGCATTTGTTAATAAAAGTAAATGACCCATGATTACATGCAACTAACTCTAAACCTAACCCTCATTTTAACATTCTAACAATAAGCATACATACAGTTAAACTATAAAAAGTAAAACTACTCTATATTTAAATGTATTGTTACACTGCAACAAGGACACCATAAATAAAGTGTAACCCAAACCAGTGGGAGAGGATAGTTCAAGAGTATGTATATGATTGGCTCACTCAATTGTAATGTGCGAATAGTGTAAGCAGTGCAACTTTTTGTTGTTGTTGTTGTTGTTCTTCACCACTTGTTAAAAAATTACTTGGCAAAAGGCACTTACAAGTAGGTTAGATATGTCAAGACATTTAGTTACTGCACAACACTGGAAAATGTGGACATTTTATATAGAACAGTATACAGGATCTCTTTTAAATAAAAGTATAATATTGAAACAATACTAACCCAAAGCAAACACCGACACGGAGAGGATGGTTGCATCATGACTCAAACTTAATTTTTTCTTTCTTTTTTTTTTAAGTGCATACACATACAGTAAATAACAAGTCATGGATAAACGAGTAGTAACTGCATAAAATGGGTGGCATGCTGTTGGTGACAATTGGATAAAACAGATATGGTACAGTCTGGAAAGGACCTCATCTGTCAGTTTCAGATGGCTCGGCTGGTCCAGGGGCCGAGAACCCTTATCTAAAACCACACTTCAGTGGAGAGCTTGGTATCTCGACAGAAATATAGCATGGACAAGGCAGTGGTTCATCCCTGACACACTTATTACAGTAACACTTTACATGAAGGGGATGTTCATAAGAATGATGTGACACATGTCATAAATATGAAGGGTATTTTATGCATGCTTGTGACAAGTGTCATTAAGTGTTATTTGATCAGTTACGTAATTTAAAATGTAAGGATGACATTGTTTGATATGGCTTTATGACAACTTTATGACTTTGTCATGACAATTTGTCGTTACCAAAACAACAAAGCTTGTCATAAACATGATTGTCATAAGGCCATTAGACTTGTTATGAGTGTTTTTCTGATCACTTCTTTCAGTGAACATAATTAATTAATTTGTCATTAAAACGTATCAGTAAAAGTGTCAATATTCTGTCAATTATATAACAGCATCGTTAATGATATTCTAATGACAAATTCAATTTGTACCACGTTTGAGGTCAATAAAAATATTAATGATTCTGCTATAAAATTAAATGCACAATTATAATGATCTCATGATAATCCAGTTTCTGACAGATTTATGACAAGTTATATTGACTTGATAATGTCAAGTTGTCATGACAAAGACAACTTGGCAGGTTTGGTAATGTCAAGCTGTCATGACAAAAATACTTTATGATGTATTTGTTTATCCCAAGTTGTCATAACAAAGACATCTCAAACAGTGTCACCTCTGCATTTAAAATGACACAACTAAACAAATGACACTTAATGACAGTTGTCATAAGAATTCGTAAAAATTATTATTTAAATTCCTGATATTTGTCCTGTCATGATAATTAAGGTTTCATGACAGTCTTATGAACACTACTTTTAAGTGAAGTGTTAAGAGATAACATTTTAAAATAGATAACCTATTGTAAAATAACATAGTTCTGCAATTTGTTTCGGACACCAAGTGCATTTCTTTTTCACAAGTGTTTAAAAGCCTATTTCAAAGTTATCTCACAAGAGTAGTTGCAACTTGCAGTTCTGTAATGACTTCAGGAGACCATCATGACCAGAGTGAACTAGACGGGGTAAGCCAGTTTATTTCATCAGTCCATCTCACCAAAGCATATTGGTTGGTCTCCTCTCCCTTTAAACTAAACAAAAGACCCCAGAGGCTGTTGGAAATGTGTCCTCACTTCAGTCTGAATGGGCCCCCTTCACACCATTCCAAACGAATCATGGTCATTCAACCGAGACCACAGAGCCTCTACAGCTGCTTTCTGGTCTTCTTTTTCTTTTAACCATGAACTCTCAGGTGCACTTGAGTTGAGAGAGTCTCTTCTCTCTTTTTTTTTTTTTCAAAATGATGCCACCTAGAAAGTATATACAAGCTGTAACTTACCACCAAATTACAGCCTTTCAGCAACCATCAAACACATTCCTGCGAATAACACTGAGAAGTCTGCCATATTTTAGTGAGTTTGTTCATTTGAAAAGTTCATTTTAATTAACAGTTTTAGAAAGGGATTCAACGATTCAATTGAATCATTGTTTAAGTTGTGTTCCTGAGACTTTATGCATCACATTTTGGCGCATATTTACACCTGTTATGGACCTTTTCACAAGACGGTGATGACACGTTTAATGGTCACAGCATCTTAAATCCTTGTTTTATAATATTTAGATTTTTTTGTAAAAATGTGTGTACACTGTAAACAATGAATGCAGTTCCTTCAGGTCTTTGACACACAAATCCATAATGTCAACTTTATTGTTTTTACAAATTTAAGTGGATTGAACATAAAACTATTAGTTAATCCAAAAAAACTCTGTTGACTCTGTTGAAATTGTGTTGACTCAGCACTTTTTAAATAAGTAATTTGAACTAGCAGCAAAAATATTTTTTTGAGTGTACATTTATAAAGCTATGCTATGTGTTACATCATCTTTGCATCGAAATACAAAAATAATAATATAATTATCACATTAGGTGTGCCTAATGCAGCGTCTATGTGCAGGACAGTAAATTTGAAGTTCTTTCTTCAGGCTGCCGTTATGAGCCGCACACATTTTTTTAAAGTCATGTAAAGACTACCGTGGAGTTTTCCTTTTATTATTTGAGCAAATAGGACTGGAAGAAAAAAATTAAACATTTTTGAAAATCTATAAAAATCATCCAACAATGACGACTTCTGCTGCTAAGAAACGAAAATGTGACAAAGGCCCATTAAGGGCTCATTCACATTGAATGCATCTTTGCTTCTAAAAATGTTTGACGCGACTCTCCAGAATGGGATTTAAAAAAGTGCAGTTTGAGGTCCACAATATTATGAACGTGATGTAATAATGACAGTAACAGACCTATTAGAAATAGGAAAATAATATGTTATGATAAGCACTTGAAGATAAATCACAAACCTCAGGCTATCGGGACAAAGCCACAATGAGCACCTCCTCCACCATGATAAAATGGTAAATAATGTCATGCCAACTTGCTACTACAAACAGAAACAACAGCTCACAGCGGTTGCCCTGCCTCCGAGATTGGGCCACTGCTTTTGGACCTGCCAGTAGCTGTGTTTTATTTCAGGGGCTGCATCCTCCGAAAGATGCATTTGAAGGGTGCTGAGTCATTGCGGCCTGACGAAGATTGTCTCATAAAAAAAAAAAAATCAAACTCTCCGTCAAATTCAGCCTCAAAATGTGTTCTTCGTTTCCCACTAATGAAGGATACAGCCAGTAGATTCTTTGCAGCCTCTGATAGCCCAAGATTCATTGCGAACTGATAACAGCAGAATTTTTTAAAAGGAAACTCTGGATTACAGTTTTAAATGTATGAATTAGGTTTAATGTTACTTGGATATCTAAACTGTCAGGGTTGTGGGTGGAGGAAAAGGAGCGAGGACTCAATTGCAGATAAAATGGGTTTATTAATAATCAAAAAATAAAACAAAAGGCAAAACAAACTAAACAAACTACCCCGAGGGGGAAAACATTAACAAAAGGACAAAAAACAAACTTGACTGGGCTGGCAGGAAAGAGCAGGACTGGACAGGGCTGGACAGGACACGACATGGGAATATACGACGACGAACTGGCACAGGACAGCAGACATGAGGAGATTATAAGCAGAAATAATTAACACACAAACAGGTGAACAGGATAAACTAATAATGGTTTAACAAGGAGGGTGGGACTAGACAATAGACGGGAGAGCACATGACACAAACAAACACAAGCCATGTGCTCACACAAAAAGCATCAAAATGTAAACATGCACCACGTGCACCAACAGAAGACTGAACGCAAGACACGAGTACACGATAAATGAAAACACTTACCGTGCACTCACACAAGCAACGTGCATGTTTCATCCCAGTGGCAACCGAAACTGAAACCAACTAAACTGAGACGCTGGGAATGAAACAACGCTGCAGACAAAAAAAAAAACCAAACACCACGACAAGAACGCGCATCCAGAACACGCGCGGACCTCGCCCGCCCGCCCACAATTATGCGGGAGCGCGCACGGTCCGCGCGGTATCAGAATGCCACTCATACAATGCCACAATAACAGAAAACGAGTGCTCGACCAGAGAAAACTCGAGCTGAGCACAACATACAGGACAAGACATGACTAGTGTCTGGACTCTGCCACCAAAACATGAATTTATAAGACAGGAGTGGCAGAACCCTGACATAAACATGTTAAAAACAAACAAAAAATAATAATTTATTGTCTAACTAAAAAGTGTTTTTATGTGCATGCCACCTCAAGAGACACAATGTGCGAGCACAACAGTTAAATAGAAAGTCACAATAGAAAAGTAGTGTGTTGGAGCCCCTAAGAGATTGTGTGAATCTGATTGAGTGGATTACCCTAAATATATAAATATTGTAAATTATAAAACTTTTGAGATTCCAGACATAATTTGAAAATGCAGTTAATTGGATTGTTTTTGTATTGTTAATGCTCCACGCATCACAAAATAAAAGGGATTAGTTTTGACACAAAAAATTAATTTAAACTAGTTTATATAGCATTTATAACAGCCACATGGCAGACCAATGAGCATTACAGAAGGGCAAGTTTGTCAGAAAATCTAAGAAAACAGACAAAATTAAGAAGAAAAAATGTAAATGTGTATTGTGTGTAAATACCAGATGCAAACAGTAATGCGTTTCTGTCATAGCCCTTCCTTGTCTGTCATTTCTGTGTTGTCTACGTTCTATGTATCTGTGTTTATGTTGTGTCTGAGCATATGGCTCAACCTGTGTTTGTGTTTACCATGTGGCCCCGTGTGTGAGTCTCGTCTCTGTCCAGCCCTGCCCACTGTGAGTCCCTGGCTGCTGGTGATCTCTGTCAGGCATCTACTGGGGAGACTACTTCTCTCCAGAATCTCTGGTCTGCAGTGCCCCCAAGGCCTTCACCACCTCCGGCCTGGCCTGAGCATCCCCACTCAGTCTCCTGTTCTCCTGGTGTTCTGTGGCTGCTGATTACTCCGTCCAGGACTCTCCTGCAAAATCCCCTTTGTCTGTCTGCTCCATCCAGGACTCACCAGCACTACCCCATTCATCACTGTTGGACTGTGTTTCTCCTAACTCCTACTACATATCGCATTATATTGTCAATAAACACCCCCTGCACTCATTCTGCAATTGGGTCCTCCTTCCTCTAACCGTGACTGTTTCGGCTGACCAATTGTTTTCAGATCACTGAATACGTGTTCATTCCTTTTCATATTCTTATTTGGCAGTGAGCATATTACAAACTGTTGTTTAGAATAAGTTTATGAATATTCACACATCTAGTTTGAAGTTAGATGAAGTAAGCTTATTTTTAACTTGAAAGTGTGAGGCGGAGAATGTACGAAAAAACATTCTGTGTAATTATGATCTGTGATAATACACACTGCCATTTGTTAACACATTATTTAAATTTATGACATAATTATAAACACTGATTTGAACTAGCAAATTTGTTTTACTGTTTAGTGTTCTCTCTCTCTCTCTCTTGATAGATAGATCTATTACTGATTTCTTTTTTTATATATATTGAAATTAATGTTTTTTAAGGGAAAAAAAGTACAAAACTACATAGCCCTGTGTGAAAATGTGTTTGCCCCTAAACCTAATTAAATGGTTGCTGCACCATTAGCAGCTTCAATCAAGCATTCTTATAACTTTTACTAGCTTTTTAAGGTTATGCCACAGCATCTCAATTGGATTCAGGTCAGGACTTTCACTTGGTCACTCCAAAGTCTTCATTTTGTTTTTCTTCAGCCATTCAGAAGTGAACTTCAGTTTGAGGACACTAAGAGATGGCCAGACATTTACTTCAGGATATTTTGGTACACAGCAGAATTTATGGTTCCATTTATCACAGCAAGTTTTCCAGGTTCTGAAGAAGCAAAACAGCCTCCACAAAACCATCTCACTACCACCACCATATTTTACTAGTGGTATGATGTACTTTTTCTGAAATGTAGTGTTACGCCGCAAACCTTCCAAAAGTTTTTGACATTAATGATCAATTTAGAGTTGCAGTTTTTAAGTAGAAGCATTTTTGTTTTAAATTCCATGTTTAAAAAAAACCAAAAACATATTGCTGGACAGCCGACTCACACATATTCCATTGTACCTCTTAGTCTCAAGATGCTGTGCTAATAAATTGCACCCATTTATAGCATACAGGTGAGAATTCATCACTTTCATATGGCATGTCAAAGGTGGTAATTATGGTGATTCAGTCTAATGCATATTCACAGCCTTACTGCTTATCCAGAGAGCATCATCTTGGGCATTGTGTATATGGTAAATGAATGCAGTAACTGCTGAGTGTTGCAGTGTTGACTGTAATAATTCCTTTGTTCTTTAGCCATTCTGCACCTTACAAACCTGTTATCAGAGATACACTTTTATGTAGCTGTTGTAATGTTTACATAAAGTGTTTGGAGGACAAACATCTTTCTTCCTTGAACATTCATTCATTCATTCATTCATTCATTCATTCATTCATTCATTCATTCATTCATTCATTCATTCATTTATTTTCCTTAGCTTAGTTCCTTTATTCATCAGGGGTCGCCCCAGCGTAATGAACTGCTAACTTATAAAGCATATGTTTTACACAGCGGATGCCCTTCCAGCTGCAACTCAGTACTGGGAAACATCCATACACTCTCATTCACACATACACTACGGCCAATTTTGGTTTATTCAATTCACCTATACCGCATGTCTTTAGACTGTAGGGGAAACCGGAGCCTGTATGAATGAGACTTGTTTTTATTATTGTGACAAATTGAATATATAAGATTCTGATTCAGCACAAGGGAAATGTTAATTTTAACTGACATTTAATTTTTTAAAGAAATCTACTGTTAGCCTTAAACAAACTGTACCTTCACAAACAGTAACTTTCTCAGTTGGTTGGACCAATTTCCAGTTTGGTCACACCTGTTTTTTATAATAATCATAATAACCTTCCATACGGATGACGAATCAATGAAGGTGTGTTTTGTTGATTTAGCGACTAAATTTAGCTGCTATTTTCATTCATTCATTCATTTTCCTTCAGCTTAGTCTCTATTTCAGAGGTCGCCACAGCGGAATGAACTGCGAACTATTCCGGCATATGTTTTATGTAGCGGATGCCCTTCTAGCCTCAACCTAGTACTGGGAAACACCCATGCACTCTCCCATTCACACACACACTCATACACTATGGCCCAATTCACCTATAGTGCATGTTTTTAGACTGTGGGGTAAACTGGAGCACCTGGAGGAAACCCACACCAACAAGGGGAGAACAGGGAAACTCCACACAGAAATGCCAACTAGCCCAGCCGGGACTCGAACCAGCGACCACTAAGCCACCTTGCTGCCCCTAGCTATTTTTTTCAAGAAAATTCTTCCATAATGTTTTTCTTTCACTTTAGATTCAGACAGCCAGCTGTGATTATAAGTAATTTAATGTTGTTTTAAGGTGAGTTACAGAGCAAACTAATTGAGCTGATAAAGCAGTCCATATGAAAGTAAGCAGTCAGCAGTAGCACAAAAAGGAACAGAAGTTGTTGCCAGTGTCATAATACCCCGTAGCATTACACACAAAATGCACCTTGAAGTATGCCAGGACACATATTTACTGATTCCCAAA
Source organism: Danio choprae (assembly GCA_903798125.1). Classification (NCBI taxonomy): domain Eukaryota; kingdom Metazoa; phylum Chordata; class Actinopteri; order Cypriniformes; family Danionidae; genus Danio; species Danio choprae. Next base: position 853,888 of record CAIGQW010004318.1, on the reverse strand, counting down.
CATGTAGCCCTGGGCATTTTTTCCCAATGAGCCTGGGTTGAAAAAAAAACAACAACAACAACATTCTGTGAGTAAATTAGAGTGAGTGATTTGGTGCTCTACATTTGTTGTGAACCCAGCATTACACTGTAAACTGCTCAGCTAATTACATTTTTATTATTGGTATCGCTGTATCATATGCAAACTGCATCCAAAACCACGCCTCCTAAAGCCATTAACATGCACTGAATAGACCACCATAGACAAAATTATAACACTATATCATGGGTTATTCATTCATTTTCCTTCAGCTTAGTCCCTTTATTCATCAGGTGTCGCCACAGCGGAATGAACTGCCAACTTATCCAGCATATGTTTTATACAGCGGATGGCCTTCCAGCTGCAACCCATCCCTTGGAAACATCCATACACACTCATTCACACACATACACTACGGCCAATTTAGTTTATTCAATTCACCTATAGCGCATGTCTTTGGACTGTGGGGGAAACCGAAGCACCCGGAGGAAACCCACGCCAACATGGGGAGAACAGGCAAACTCCACACAGAAATAACAACTGGCCCAGCCGGGACTCGAACCAGTGACCTTCTTACTGTGAGGTGACAGTGCTAACCGTGCCACCCATCATGGGCTACAACTCTGTTGTATTTTATAAAACTTAAAATCATAAAAAAACTGAATTATATCTAGCACATTTTGAGTTGGGTTGCAAGCAAAATCGGTCAATGTGTAATAATATTTCTTGGATGAAATTTCTACAATGACAGTATGCTTGGCTCTGTTGTAATCTATATGGAGACAAGCTCTTTGTCCAATGTGAATATACTAATTACTGTCAGTAATAGCTGACTAGATGGAAGAGTTCAAGTAAATATATGTGAATATCACTAAAAAAGGAGAAAGAATCATGAATCAGAAAGAGAAAGAATGTATTTTAATGCTCATTTGATTCAAAGGTCAGAAAAATGTCTTTAAAAGAACTGCTGTATGAACATTTTACATTTTAAACATCTTAAAGACATATTGAAAATATATATGATGTATATTGAGTGCTCTTTATATTGTCTATGTCTTCCTGATGTAAAGACAAACTTGAAATATGTGCTATCTGGGAACATGCTAAAGTATACTAGCAATGTGTTAATGGAATGGAAAATTGTGTTATCAGTGTGTTAAAACAAATATCAAAACATTACAAACCATTCCATATTAATTATTAAATCATTTTAATTATTGAAACCTAAATACATTTAAAGGGTTCTACTGTGGCTCTTGTATTGTGTTTTGAGACATATTCTATTAGTACCTATTGGTTTTAGAATGCCACCAAATGATCATAGACCCAAAGGGACCATTAGAGTCTACATTAAAACCAATAGAAATTATGTGAGGGTTTATTTATTTATTTTCTGTTTCATTTTCCCCCACAAGATATAAGTCTGTCAATAAATCTAACAACTCACACAAACAAATAACAAGCATATATCATTCTGTAAGTCTTATTGTTTAGCCTAATCTGTTGATATACAATTTTAGACAATCTCAGTGCAGAATTTATTTAGGATTTAATTAGTAACTGAACCACTGGGAAGAAGAAAAAAAAAAAAAAAATATATATATATATATATATCAGTATATTTTCAAAGCAGTAACTTCTCTAAATTTATGTGAAGATACTAATCCCCAGTATTATGGTAATCCTCTGACTGCATTAATGGTTTTAGAGGCATTATTCAATTACAGCCTTCGCTCATTATAGCCACCATAAAATTGCTTTCAGAGCAGCTAAAACAACTGTGCACTGTCTCTAATGCAGGATGAAGATGAACAATAGCAAGCAATAAGCAGAGGGGGTTTTCTGTACACTATAAATTACTCTGCATTTTGTCTGGTAGATGGTTTAATAGCAGCATCAGTAGCAAATGGAAACCTTTTACAGGGTGGGGCATCACACTTCAGCATATATCGAATATTGGTTCTCTTTATTATGATTTATTCTGAGAATCAGAGACATGACCTCTTTTTTATTATGAATCCCAAAGACCCCATAAGAGTTTTAGCACTTAATTCCAGATTCCAGCTGAATGCCTGAGGAGGACATTGTAAACGTAATAAGAATCAGTATGACCAAGAAGCTATTTAACCTTTAGGTTAATTATCACCTATGAAGCACTATGGGAAAGAAATGGATGCCCATGTTCCTCTGCATATGAGGTCGGACAGCATGTGAGATTTTGAGGAGGAGTGAATATTCTGCATGACATTGCGAAATTTTCTGTAAAAGAAAAAGAAGAGAGAATAGCGCTAATGTCAAAGAGACCTTCTTCTGACGTCTATCAAATACTAATCTATCTATCTATCTATCTATCTATCTATCTATCTATCTATCTATC
>CAIGQW010004318.1:841105-851483 GCA_903798125.1 Danio choprae | reverse complement strand
ATCTATCTATCTATCTATCTATCTATCTATCTATCTATCTATCTATCTATCTATCTATCTATCTATCTATCTATCTATCTATCTATCTATTATCAATAAAGCCTAAGAAATCAGTTAGCAATAGGCATAAACATGCTACATGCTAAACATTCTTTAAATATCAAGGAGTTATTCTCAGTTCTACTCAAACATTTATTTATTTTATATACATTTTTGCACCTTTATTACATTCTTTGTAATAGATTTGATTAATGGAATGGAAAATGAACTTGGATAGAATAATTCTTATGGCATCTGTTGAGTTTAAAATGGTCAATAATCAATCTATTCATCCATCCGCCACTAGTAAAGCCCAAGTAATATGTCAGCAACATCCTGTAACATGCAACCATGCTTTTTTTTCTACTAGAAAATGTCAACAATGTTCACAAATGATTTCTGCTGTTTTCACAGTATATACATTTCTTTCTGTATAAGCCACATACATTGTTACTGTACGTGTTTTCACAGTAAGTTTCTGTCAATTTGACACAAACATTTACAGTGTTTGCTAAAATGCGTCAAAACATGATAGCGACATGCAAAAAAATACAATAAATGTATTACAACATACCACAAACATGATTTAAAGTCTAACAAATGGTGATTGATTTTCATCTTTTTGTTTTTTTGAACATTCATATCTTTACATTTATATATATTTGAGTAATAAAGGGGAAAATGGCCTCATACGGAACACTTAAGTAATTTGCTAAGGTAATTATGACTGAGTGTGCTATATGTATGACACTTATATAATTGGCCTAGAGAGTGAAATCTCAATAAGTGTTCTGTAAAAGCCTCATTTGATCAAGGTTATTACTTTAACATCAAGACAGCTTCTCAGACGAACATCTAATGAATAACTGTAACATGAAGACCTGACGGTTCGGGAAATGCGAGCTGAAGATGAATATTGCCTAAGCTTGCTCTTAATTACTGAGTGGAGACTAATACGATTAAGTATCCAGAGGGCAGTGTTCTACATAAATTACCATTAGATATAACACTTAGTTTAACACCACCAGGAAAATGAGATTTTGAGGTAAAATGCCCTGTTACAGAGAGAAATGTACCACGACAATAGGCTTCATTATTATAATGTTATCGTCTGGTTGAAGAACCAATGTTTTTTTCATGTAAAGTTTTTTTTTTTTTTTTTACACTTTATTAACTATCCCTTTAACTACCAAGTAATAATAATTGCATATACTATATGGTTTAGGATATGAGTTGCGTTTAAGGTTAATGGCAAGCAATGACTATGTAAATAATTGTAATTAGTATAGTATGTACTTGAAACGTGTAACAAAAACACCTTAAAGTTTTATTAGTGTGACACGATTTGGTCACGAGACACAGAGAGAGCAATAGCATTTGATAAACAATGCATGGCAAATGGAGACAGTGATCATGTCTATTCCTTCCAGAAATAACTTGTGATGCCTTGGAAGACTTGAGGCTCTATCATATCACCAGCACAATGCAACACTTGTGTTTTTTTGCTAGTTTCAGCCCAGTGCAGGTAGTATTTTCATGTTCTACACTACTTTGTTTAAATAGTAAATATATTGGTGTGCTGGTCTGAAAAGGAGGTGTGTTAAGATGCATTGATGCATTGTTGTTGTATTAAGACAACTAAAATAGACTATTATAAACTAATTTCGAGAGGAGCACGTGCTTATGATTGACTACAGCTGGTCCCGCTTTAGCTAATGCACAATCCACCAATCAGATGATTCCTAAATCGCTATAAATAACCAAAGTATCTCACCTTAGCCATCTTCGTCCCGAAGAATCCCCCCTTCCACCCCTACTCCTCCCCTTTTTGCTCGACAGGGCGGCACGGAGGCCCGGTGGTTAGCACCGTCGCCTCACAGCAAATGTCGCTGGCTTGAATCTCACCTGGCCAAGCAGGTTCCTGTGTGGAGTTTGCATGTTCTCCCCGTGTCTGCGTGGGTTTTCCCCGGGTTCTCCGGTTTCCTCCCACAAGCCAAAAAACATGCAACATAAGTAAATTGACCAAACCAAATCGACACCATAGACGAGCTATCAATCAGCTACATTTTTCTCCACAACTATTCATAATTACATTTACTATTAACAAGCGGGGGGAGTTCTCGAGACCTACCTGAGCTCAAACTCCCCTCTCGCCCCGCAAACGGGAGGGAGCCCCGGGTTCGAGGATCTCATGAGCTCAGGGCTCTCTCCCGGGACAGCATGCCAAACTGGCTTTACATTCAATCATCAGCTAAGTGTGAACTCTTGAAAGAGCACATTAGTGACTAAACGCCCATACACGTTGCTTTAAACAGGAACAAATTAATCGATTAAAATATTATTATTTTCTACAATAATTAAAAAATGCTTCAATGCCTTCTTCACATCATGAGCCTTTGGTGGAATCCGGCTCTGAAGTAACCAGTTTATTCATTAGCAAAAACAACGTCATGACGCAATCGCACCTTACTCTTAAAGGGAATGGGAAATGAGACTCCGATTGGATTAATGAACGTTATGCCCTAAACACACCCATCACTCATTAACAGAATAATGACAACCCTTTCAGACCTCTTTTTCTGTCCTTAAAATAAAAAAAGTGATTCGGACCCTTTAAGTATTTATATCTGACTCAATCACATAATTCATAATTCCTATTTTGTTTGTATCAGCACATACTGTAATTTCAAATTTGTCTAACATAAGAATAAGAATAGAAGGATAGCATCATATCTTAACATTTACTTGTATTGACCATATTTATACAAATGCTGTGAAAATGTGTTCTAAGGGTGTATCTGTTCCTATTGGGTGTAGTGATCATAATATAATAGTGATTGCTAGAAAAACAAAGATTCCTAAAGGAAGACCAAATGTAATTTATAAAAGGTCATATAGGACATTTTGTCAGGACTTATTTTGCAAGGATGTAAACAACATATGTTGGGCTGATGTTTACAAGGAAGGTCATCCTGATGATCCATTAGCAGCTTTTGAAAGATTATTTTATTCTGTGGTGGATAAACATGCGCCTATGACGAAACACACAGTGAAGAATATTAGGGCACCATGGATTGATAATGAACTGAAGAGCATAATGGCAGAAAGAGATGTGGCAAAGGGTATAGCAAATAGAACTGGGAATAAACAGGATTGGGAAGTTTAATGTAAATTGTGTAATCAAGTAACTAAGATTAATAGAAAAAAGAAAAGGACATTTTATAAAATAAAATTAAGTGAAAATAAATATCATGGAAAAAAAAAACTGTGGAATATTATTAATGAAATAATGGGTAGGAAATCAGGTCAAACTACTTTTTTATTGAGACAGGTGATTTATTTTTAACTAAATCCGATGAAATTGCCAATTATTTTAATGATTGTGTTTTATAAATAAAGTGAATAAGCTTAGAGAAGAAATGTTAACTGATAATATTATATCAAGTGAAAAGCCAATTGAAATAATAGTAAGTGATAACTCAGCTCTATATTTTAAATTGAAGGAAGTAAATGTACAACAAGTGGAACAAAAATGATCAATGATAAATATAGATAAACCATCGAGAAGGGATAACTTAGATGGCCAGTTGTTTGGCGGAATCAGTCTGCCATATTTTTAATGTGAGTATTATAGATGAGATTTTCCCTTTAGCTTGGAAAGAAACAAAGGTTATTGCTTTACAGAAAAATGCAGCATTGAGTTTTAGTGGGGCTAATAGTCGACCAATAAGTTTATTGCCAGTTCTTAGTAAATTGTTTGAAACAAAAGTATGTAAACAAATTCAATTATTTTTTAAGGAAAACAATTTATTCTCTGTTTTTCAGCATACATAATGAGTAGGACATTCAACAGGAACAGCATTAACACAACTAATTGATGATTGTTTAGTACAGATTGATGATAGTAATTTAGTAGGAACAGTATTGTTGGATTTTAGCTCTGCTTTTGATGTACTGGAACATAAATTATTGCTTGAAAAATTAAAATGTTATAAATTTACTTTGTGTGCATTGGTTTAAAAGTTATCTGACTAGTAGAAGGCAATGTGTATTTTATAATGGAAGTTATTTGGAAGTGAAAGAGTTGCAATGTGGTGTGCCTCAAGGAAGTTGTTTAGGACCATTGCTATTTTCTATTTTTACCAATCATCTTCTTTTGGTTTTAAAGCATGTAAGGGCAGTTGTGTGTGCAGATGATACAGCATTATATCTACCATTGGCATCGATTGAAAAAATGATCTGCTGATTTAGATGAGGGGTTACAATTAGTGGTAAAGTGGGTACAGAGTAATAAATTTGACAAAAACCAAAAGTATTGTGTTTGGATCAAACTTTCAATTTAAATGTAAACCACAATTCAATTTGTCTGTAATGATTGTGCCTATTGAACAGGTAGAGGAAATCAGATTTCTTGGAGCTCTTCTTGATAATGGGTTAAAGTGGTCAAAACAGATCGCTAAAATGGTAATAGTTATTAAGAGATATGTAAAATTTTTACCACAGTACTGTATCTCTCAAATTGTTCAGGCAATGGTTCTTTCTTATCTAGATTACTGTCCAGTGGTATGGTCGAGTGCATCAAATAAAGACTTATAAATAAATTACAGTTAGTCCATATATTATGAAAAGGCAGAAAACTTTAGGTTGGTTATTGGTGAAGCATAGGGTAATTGTTTCTCTGTTGTGTTTCATAAGAAATTTTTCTGTGTCAAGAGTTCCAAGTGTATTGTACTGTCAACTTTTGTATAGTAATGCTAGTCGTAATTTTAACACTAGGCATGCATCAAAAGGACATTTTCTGCTTACTGTTTCAAAAACTAATGCAAAGCAATGGACTGTAATGTATAGAGGATTGAAAACATGGAATGAATTGCCATCAGACATTTCATGCTTTGTAACAAGTAAAATGAGGTTTAAAAAAAATGTAGTTTAATGGCACAATATATAGTGTATTGTTGATCTGGATGTTATGTATTAATTTTGGGTTTTTATGTTTTTTATTGGTCTTTGTTGTTATGTATTAATATAATTTTGTTTTGTGTTCGATGGACCCCAGGAATAATAGCCACTTCTTTGGTAGTGGCTAATTGGGATCCTGATAAATAATAAATAAAAAAATATATATTTTTTTTTTCCTCCATGGTGTGGAGAATTCTTCACCTGGAGCTTCGCTGGTGCCAATGGCCCAACTAAAGGGCAAGCACCCTGTTGTGGGACCATTCCACCGCCACTGCGATCCATCAGTCAACACAAGAGCAATGGCCACATCGAGATTCATCACATCAAACCGGGCCCCCAGTGCTCCACACCCGACTGTAACCTCTTTAATATTCAGGAAATGAGCAGTCCCAGCTATCACATACTGACAGACACATGCTGCAAGCAGTCAAAAAAGTTTAATCTCATTATAGACTAGCATGGATGAGTCAAACCGCCTGGCTTCAGATGCACGGAGGGGCTCTTCAGATATGAGTTCATCTGCTTCATGAGTTCTGGATGCTGTGAAGTGCAGCCACTCAGATCTGGCCGTACCTTCAGCCTTAAGGTATCCTCTAGAGGTCATGGGACTAAGGGAGCTAATGTCAAAGACAGGAATGTGATGTATTTGTCAGAGCGCCGGAAGTTAATGGGAAGTCATGATTCTCTTCTCATGTACATGGAAGGTCAAACTGCTTTGATGGAACTTAAAGGGATAGTTCGCCCAAAAATGAAAATGCTGTCATCTTTTACTCCCACTTTTTTTACTCACAAGTTTTTTCTTCTGTTAAACACAAAAGAAAAACATTCTGAATATGTTGAAAACCTGTAACTATTGATTGTTTTGCCTACTATAAAAGTCAAAATAACTTATTTTGTGTTCGTCAGAATAAATAATAAGTATTGAGAGAGTACAGTATAATAATAAAAAAAAAAATTCGTCTTGGAACTCAAATAATTTTTGAGAATGCAAATCATTTTTGCCCAGTTTGTTTCTTATGGTGGAGTCATGAACACTCACCTTAACCAAGGAAAGTGAGGCCTGCAGTTATTTGGATGTTGTTGTGGGGTCTTTTGTGACCTCTTGGATGAGCTGTTGCTGCACTCTTGGGGTAATTCTGGTTAATCGGCCACTCCTGGGAAGGTTCTCCACTATTCCATGATTTTGCCATTTGTAGATAATGGCTCTTACTCTGGTTCGCTGCAGCCCCAACGTTTAGAAATGACTTTATAAAATTTTTCAGAGTGGTAGATCTCAACTAGTTTCTTTCTCATTTGTTTTTGAATTTATTTGGACATGGGGATGATGTAGCTTTTGGTGATCTTTTGGTTTACTTCTCTTTATCAGGCATGTGTTGCAGTAATCAGGCCTGGGTGTAGCTAGAGAAAGTGAACTCAGGTGTGATAAACCAGAGTTAACTATGCTTTGGGCAAACACTTTCAAATGGGAGCATGTAGTTTTGGATTTTGCATTCCCTTAATAATAAAAAAAAAAGATAATCAGTTAGAGGCAAACACTTTTTCACAACACTATGTGTGCATGTGTGTGTGCGTGCGTGCGTGCGTGTGTGTGTGTGTGTGTGTAAATATAAACAGTTTCAATTAAAATACTGAGAATGAGGTTATACGATTAAGGGGTGCATTTACAAGACAGTGATGCAATAAACTTGTTTTTGTTTGCTTGTTTTTGCTTTTTGTCTTTTTCCCTTGTAATTACAAAAATTTAATAGCATTAAAGTGATCACTGTTCACAAAAACTTGTATATAATAGTTTAAAGTATTGAATTCTTTATGTCAATACACAGGGGCAAATCTCCCTGGGTGGCAAGTGCTACCTTGAGAAAAATTATTATTGTCATCCCATCTGTCACCCCAGTACTGGTAACAGAAGAGTGTATTAAATAAATTGGTCTCCTCAACTGGGTTTCATTGTAATGACATAAAAAAACCATATACCTTTTAAATAATAAACATAAATCTTGTCAATTAAAGCATAGTCCACACAAACAAATGCAAATACGCTGCTTTGTTTTAGTGAATCATGCAACGTTACACCTCCATGTTGCTATATATACAGTCATTGCATTGTTGGACCTGTTTTTTAATACTAATACTAACACTATTAATAAAGTAACTTTGGCTTTAATGATGTGGGAACATGATGCTTGGGGTTAATATATTAACTAATGCTCTTAATGAAGCATTACATGTAATTTTAATTAAATTTTGTGTTCACATTAAAAGATCACAATAAAAACAATTTCTTTGGTACTTTACAATGTTAAATTAGGACTTTTTTTAAATGTCATAAAATATGACTTGATTAGGCCTACATAACATTTTCTTAGTGTTTCTTGAGGTAGTTGCTTGCTAGTTGCAAATAAAGAGTAAAGTTGTTGAAGCAGTATGTCATTCATTAAATTCATGCAATGGTGCTTGCTTCAGTGTTACCACCCCATAAACAATTTTCTAGATCTGCCCCTGCCAGGAAGTATGTGGCGATATTACTTTTAAAGAAATGCTAAATTTTGTTGGAGCCCTGTTTACAATCTACTGGTACAAACTAGGTAATAAGCTGTGAAAATAGATGTGTCCAATTATCATGTATGAATGGACTCAGGAATAAGAGTGTATTTCACTCAAATATCGAAGTAATGTAGTTGTCACTTCATAGAGTCTCCGGGCTAGAAATAATTGCAAAATCGGCAAGCTAATATTAATGTCATAATGATGCTTGCTCCGTTAAGTCAAGCAGCAGAAGTTAGATGACAATGTGCAAACACTGCTGGCCCATTTTGGTGTGAATGAAATATGCAAGGCTAGTCTTACATGTAATTTTTTCACATGACATTAATCACGCCACTTAAAAAAGAGCATCACTTAATAATATAACCACTTCTACAAGCACCACTACAGCACTGATGGTATCATTTTTAAAAACCTGCTTTTTGAAACTAATTTTCAAATGTTTGCATTTTCAGGTCCCAAAACCAATGATTAACACAAAAAATATATAAATAGATAAATAAATAGACACATAAAAATATAGTGGTTTCCCCCACAAGTCCAAAGACATGTGTTATAGGTGAATTGGGTAAGCTAAATATGGGTGTTTCCCAGTGATGGGTTGCAGCTGGAAGGGTATCCGCTGTGTACAACATATGCTGAATAAGTTGGCGGTTCATTCCACTGTGGCGACCCCAAATTAATAAAGGGACTAAGCCAAAAAGAAAATAAATGAATAATATAATATGGGAGACACGGTGGCTCAGTGGGTAGCACTGTCGTCATACAGCAAGGTTGCTGGTTCAAGTCCCGGCTGGGTCAGTTGCAGTTGCCGTTTCTGTGTGGAGTTTGCATGTTCTCCCCGTGTTGGCGTGGGTTTCCTCTGGGTGATCCAGTTTCCCCCACAGGCCGCAGTGTATGAGTGTGTGCTGGAATATAAGCTGGAATAGTTGTCAGTTAATTTTGCTGTGGGAACCTCTGATGAATAAGGGACTAAGCCGAAAATAAAATAAATGAATAATATAATATAATATAATATAATAAAATATAATATAATATAATATAATACTGTTTTTAAATAACTTTATTTGCCAAAGGGATTCTATAATATCTTCTACTTTAGATTTTAAGATCTTGATTTAGTTGAAAAAAAGGATAGTAGCTCTGCTAAGATTCTCTTAATATTATTCTTTGATATTATTTTTATTATAAAAAAATTATTTTTGTAAAAACTTGTATTTTTGAGGTTTCCAGGTGGTTTAACTTGTAATTGACAACTTATAAACATTGTTAAAGTCAAACTTCATTCTCAATTATTTATGCAGCAGTAGTAAAATACCTTTTGTGAAAATATCTTAATATTTAAAGCTAAAAATAAAACTCATCGCCTGATTTCTGCCAAACATAACATTTTGATTTTTGTTTAATATTTTGTTTAATTTTGTTTTGAATTTTGTTTTAATTTTTAAATTGTTAAAACTGTTAACTGTTTATCTACAATAAATAACATTTACATATAATATTTTAGGAAATATTAAAAAGATTTCATTTAAATACTTGTTTACGTCACAGATTATCAGCATGATCAATAGTGAAGGATTTTCAGGACTGTGTGCGTTCTTTGGGTTCAATCAGTCAATAAGTGCTGTTATGATGCAATATTAAATATGTTTTAGCATTGAGATGAAGGGGAATGTTAAATAACAATATTTAGTGCGAACTGGACTGTGGATGGTTTGTGACTGTTTGGCCAACATTTACAGGGGCCTGTCAGTAAATTTACTGCAATCTGAATAAAAAATGTCAATGTTTTTCTCTGACCATTCATTTAACAATTCCCAGCTGAGTTATCTAATGATTTTTGACAAACAACAAAGCCGTGTTGTAGCATAATTGCTGTCCAAATCTGCATAGGGATCGATTCAAAGTCAGTTTGTGAATCTATTTTGACCACTGCCATCTTTACAAAGTAACTGTTGTGCATGGATTAAAACACTTTATTTATTGTTATTCTGTTATATACAACAGTATTCTATAACAATAAAATAGTATTATGTCACGGTTCCTTTACAGCAGGAATGTCCAAACTTGTGCCTGAAGAGTCACCTTCCTGCATAATTCAGCTCAAGTTTATGTATATATGTATTATATACATTTTCTCAACAGTTGTTTATCTTTCTCAAATATGATTGGCTAAGAGCAGCGCAATATTCTAGTGATAACAGCACTGCTTCAGCCTCTCTGTATGTTACTCCACCAGAAGTGTTCCAAACAGACAGCATGGCAGAGGACTAAACTCATTACAGTTTGTCAAGTATTGTGAGAAGGGTCTCAATGCAGACCAGGTGCAGATTCAAGCTGAGCTGCATGCAATGCTTTTAATGGGCACACCTAACCGCACCCCTAACCCTACCCCTCCAAGTGACGTCACTATTATGTCTAATGACGTGGTCACACTAGAGTTTGAGCATGCAAAAGTCTGTCGTACGGCACTCCGAAAACAGGTGGGATTAAACCAGATGATTAGACATAAAAAAAATCGCAAGTGATTAAAATCCACATTTTTAAATTTCTGTACAAAGAGGTCATGTTTTGATCTTCTATTGGTCTCACACAGTCACCTGATGTGAATTTTCAGGTCCGAAATCACCAAGCTTGAACTTTGCAGCGCAGCTGTCATGCAGTAGTTGGATTCACTTCATTCCCCTGGATTCACGCACACCCGTTCCAAATCGCCTGATTTCTAATCACCAGGACCTGCACACACACACACACACACACACACACACACACACACACACACACACACACACACACCCACACACCCACACACACACACACACACACACACACACAC
>CAIGQW010004318.1:829355-840705 GCA_903798125.1 Danio choprae | reverse complement strand
CACACACACACACACACACACACACACACACACACTATAAGAGCACCTCAGTCCACTTCACCAGTGTCGGTCCAGATACTCACACCCTGAGATTCACCTGATCCCTTCTCCAGCATCTCTCCTGCGCCAGCATCTCTCCTGCTCCAGTGTCTCTCCTGTTCCAGCGTCTTAGTGTTGTTTTCTGGATCCTCGTCTTCTTGATTCCCTTTGTGTGTGTCATGTGTCTGCACCGCATTTCCCCATCTCTTCAATCAACTCCCATTGGAAAGATAAGACTTTGAATACATTGCTGTTTTCAATAAACTGTTCTGATTTCTACACTTCTCGTGTCAAGTCCTCAGTGTGTTGTGACAGCAGCGAACTTGCAAAACTTGTGCTTCCGGTCTGTTGCATTTGCATGCGTATAAATGGAAGTCTATGGAGCGAAAAGTGCAGTGTGTTCGTGGCTTAAGACTGCATCTCTAAGCTTGCTTATGTATGTCTGCAGTCAGATGCTATTGAATATTGCTGATGTTGTGCCACATAATTTTTTTTTTACTGATTTGCTTAGCATCTGTATATTGTTGTTTAATGTAAATGTTCAACAAAAGATATGTGAAGGTCCTGTGAAATCAAAATCAAATTTTATAGACGTTAATATCAGTATGCTAGCCTAGCGTGCTACAAAATAGTGAAATCATTTGCATTAAGAAGATATAAACACTTGACCCTTGCAGTTTGTCACTTCCGCCTAAATGGATCAACATTTTTTTTTTGACATTACTTCATACTTCATTACTTTTTTAAACATTCTTTTAGGGTTCAAACTCAAACTCAATAAGCCCTCCACTGTGATTAGCTATGCATCTGACGTTTTACTGCCAAGATGCTATGCAAATAGGAATACCCATAGGAATAGGGCTTAATGCAAAAGGGTAGAAGCTGAAATACCACATTCTAGTGACTCAAATTGAATTTTCCTCTGAACGTCTAACATAATAATGTACTTTACACTTTATAAAAGGCAACATTTTCACTTTACTCCCAAACCTCATTAGTTTCTGTGGAAATGAATGTAATGCTGCATCCATGAAAGCAGCTAATGAGTGAGGCGCACTCCGAAATTCAAATTTCAAATTGAATACAAACTACAACATAACTTGTTTTGAACAGAATTTACAGTTTATGCCAACAAAAAAAATGTGTCTTCTACTGAATATGCAATCATCAGCACACTATCCATTACCAGCAAGTCAACATGAGAGATCCGTTCTGATGGGACCCCTATAAGAAATTAATGAGGCAGGATTTGAAAGTGCCTGAGGCCGTGGGCGCACACTATGGCGAGATGATTTCAGGCAATTCCTTGTTTTCAATAAGTAATGACCAGTCTTCTCCTTTTATTTACTGCAGGAGCCAGGTTTAACTGACTTTATGAGAGCCCTCCAGCCGCATGTGCTTACTGGAAAGAGAAGCGCAGATCTAGCATGTGACCTGTAACTGACTTGTAGCAATTAGCAAGGCTTCACAAATGATTGCAAATGAGGGAAGCGCAGCTTAAGATGTAATAGTGATACATCACAACCTTCACATAAACTTCAGATCCCATTTTCTGTTGAGTAGCAGTTTTATAAGAGCAACAAAGTTAGATCTTATCTATCATGACAACATGACAGTTCTTAAACCAGCGGCCCCACACGCACCTTCAAGAGTAAATAAGCCAATTGCACAAGAGAATATATCTTAATAAACAGTTACAGTGGTTGAAAAAAATGTTAGACCAACAATGTCACCCCAACTCGTCTAACAGCATTGCATACACTTTTTCAAATGGATGAATGTTGTAAATGGAAATTGTCATTGTTGTTTTTTTATATTGTGAATGACTTGAATGAAAATAAATGACATTAAAGAATGAAAATAGCATTTGGGAACAAATACAGGTATATCACAAAAAAAATCTACAATATTTGGGAGCTGCATTTTTGGATGATGTGTGGTTTGCTGATATTATGCAGTGTTTTTTTTTATTATTATACTTTATTGTCACTTGTGTGATTATATTATATGTTATATATAATTGCATTTTTTATTGTTCTTTATTGTCACTGCTATTTAGATGTTCATGTGTAAAGGAGTAGCCTATATGTATTCAAAACTTAACCATTTTTCTCAGAAAACGAAAGATTTTTCTCAGAGAACATTGATTGGCTGGGTCATTCTGCAACTAGATTTTTTTTTTCTGAAACTATTTGAGAGTTTCCTAGGCTGTGTTTTGAATCATTGTCTTGCTGAAATGTCCAGTCTGGTTTCATCTTCATCATCAAGCTAATGTAGATGTTAGACTGAAGCAGCTAATATTCATTTACAATGAGGAAGGGCAGAGAGTTGCTGAAGAACTACTGAGAGATTTCAACTACTCTCTGGGCTTTCGCTGCCTTTCTACACCTCCCATTCTTCATGTGTCCAATACTTTTTTCCTGTGTCATTTCATTTTATTACACATAAATTAATTTGTAAACTAATTAGATTTGTTTTCTTTTCGTATATGCATTTCGTTGGTTGTTATCAACATCTGGTGAACATTTCAAATGAATAGCCCCTTTAGAAATATGTTTTCCGCGAAAAAAAATTGTGACGTGTTGAATACTTATTTCCCCCACTGTATATATTAAAAATGCAACTCACAATATAAGGATAAGGATGTTCTTAACATTCATTCATTCATTCATTCATTTTCTTTTCAGCTTAGTCCCTTTATTAATCTGGGGTCGCCACAGCAGAACAAACCACCAACTTATCCAGCATATGTTTTACGCAGCGGATGCCCTTCCATCTGCAACCCATCACTGGGAAACATCCATACACACTCATTCACATACATACACTACGGACAATTTAGCTTACCCAATTCACCTGTTTCGCATGTCTTTGGAATTGTGGGGAAAACCGAAGCACCCGGAGGAAACCCACGCAAACACGGGAAGAACATGCAAACTCCACACAGAAATGCCAACTGGTCCAGCCGGGGCTCGAACCAGCGATCCTCTTGCTGTGAGGCGTTTGTGCTACCCACTGCGCCACCATGCTGCCCCATGTTCTCAACATTCAGAAAAAAAAAGAAAAAGAAATTAGATTAATATTTTGAAAAATTAAATTAGAAGATTAGCCAAGCATTCGTAGAACATATTTTTGTTAGCTGCATGGTGTTAATGGATGCAATTATATAAAAAATAAAAAAGTTTGTTCACCCCAAACTAAAACTTCTTTTATCATTTACACACCCTCATACAAACCTTGTACACATGTATTTTGAACACTAATCATGGAGATATTTTAATCAAATATGAGAAATTTATGTCACTTGATTGAAAATATGTTTACTGATCGAACATACATTTAGCTGTGTTCTGAGGTGGAAAAAAAGTTTTGCAGGTTTGGAACAACATGAGTGAATTTTCATATGGGGTAAACTAAACCTTTAATTTGTAAAGAGAAACAAAATAAATATATTGCCTTGTTTTGTTTTGAACATTTTACAGTGTTAGCCTTTACTCTGCTGAGATCATATGCAGTATATATAACATGCTCTCTCAAAGATTCATCTGCAGGGGAAAAGCCTGTTTTATATTTATCCCGTATATTTTCCCATGTTCCTCCCTGTCTGGTTTTGATAAGCTCATAAGTACATTTCAGAGAACACAGGCATCCTCTGCAGAATTCCAGTAACGGGTCTCTATGAGGTCAATTAGCAATAATGGCCCAATAATGTGGTTTACTTGAATTGTAATTGGATTTGGATAAGCCATTGGTCTCTATAATGTCCTGTATGCATGGTTAAAAATGCATATCAATTACTGCCGTTACTCTCATCATTTCATACCAAATGACACTGCTTTCAGATGCATCATTCCATCGAGAAACATCAGAGTTTCCCAAAACATGAGACTTATGTCATAAAACAAACTAGGACAGACATACATACAGATAGATAGATAGATAGATAGATAGATAGATAGATAGATAGATAGATAGATAGATAGATAGATAGATAGATAGATAGATAGATAACATGGTATTTATTTTTGGAGGAGAAACTGGGAACACATTCAACTCCCATTGTTCTGCGGCAGACGATTAAAATAACGGTTCTAAAACAAAAATTTCTTCTCCCCAGCTGTGGAATAAACATGCTGGCATTAAAGGAAACAGCATTCCCTCTGAGATTAGATTGACTTTAAACACTCTTGGACTATCACTCACTGTGATGCAGGCTATTTTTTGTGTGTGTATCTTCAACGCTTTCATTATGCTAATGAAAATGCTCATCAGAGGCACAGAAGCACAACACAAAAAGCTTAACTGTGAGTATTATTCAGAATGAGGCATAAAAAACACTGGTGGAAATGCATATCCAAATAAACATTGCTAGTTGTTTGGACACTTTTTACAGACATTTTTATATAAAAACGTATATTCATAACATTCGTAACACTATTTATTTGTGCTTTATTCACCATTGGATTTAATTACATTTAAGTTACATTTATGTACATGCAATGTTTGTGGGCAATATATTTACAATCACGTTTATTACTGCTAATGACCCACTTAAGCAATGCATGGAAGCTGAGTGGCCCATTGAATATTTGCAAACAGGTCAATCCAGATGTAAAAATGATATAGACAAAACTGCATTTAAATGTGCACCAGTCACTTCTGCCACCATGTGAAATTAAGTGAGAAAATATAATAAAAAAATAATAATAATTAAAATGATCTATTCCTTGCCTCTTTTCAGCACTAAAAGTGAATTTTCACTCTCTTTGAAATCCTGGTCATGGTATGTTGTTGACTTGTTTACAATCTATCACACAAATGATGTGTTCATTTTCATAATTGCAACATTGCGACTTTATTGCTTATATTTGGACATTATCATAACAATTGCAACAAGAGTCTGGTGCCCGGGGGTCTCACAAAACTATTTGCCTTGGCTCTTTACATCCTGTAGTGTGTTGTCAAAGATCTTTCCAAAACATGTAGTAGTTTATTGCTGTTCATTTATGAAAAATCTCAAGAACTCATTGAAAGCCGGTTTCAAAGGGAACATTCTCACAGTAGAAGTATTGCTCATAAAACTAAAAAAATAGCTTGAGTGAGCATTTAAAGTTAACTTTCACAAAATATATTACTTCCTGAGACCCAAGGCCTTTCAGTGTTTCAAATCCTCCACTCCCTTCATCACACATAACAGGAATAAACCGCTCTTGTACCTTTCAACAATATCTACGGGTTATGCCTCAGCAGTGAAAAAGCGCACCTGATTCTTCATCTGCTTTTCCCCGGCTGGTAAAGTACAGTGTATATCTGAGCAGAAATTATTCTTTCAAAGTGACAGATTTATCTCTTTCTGTTACAACTTGTCAGAAATGCCAAGCTTCAATTTTCCAAGGCCTGGTTGTTATTGTGCACCCCAGTTTCCTCTTTCTTTCCTATCTGGCTGATCAAAACAAATGAAAAATCACATCTTTCACAAAGTTGCGAGAGCAGCATGATTCAAGTGGCTGCATTTTTTTTGTATGGCATTACAAAATCTGTTGTTTGCAGCATTCCACACTCACACATTCCAAACAGATCCCAGGGATGAGATGCGAAGGCATTTCTTCAGAATAGACAATGAACCATGGAGAGCAGAAGCATGCTGAGATAACGATCTTACTTCTGCAGCTGCTTAATAACTGTGTCTCATCATCTGTTGTTGGGGAGCATATTCTAAACACATTTCTTTTGGTCATAATTAATTCACATATTTTGAAAGTGCAAATTGATTACGACCATAATATTTGTTGAAAAAATAAATGCAATTCATTGTGCAACCAAACACCCCTCTACTGCACACTGTAAGTCAGCAAAACCCAAAGGGGGGGAAATGGGAAATCACTTTGGTGCATTTCATTTGCATTGTAGCACTCAGAACATTGTGCACTTTAACTAATTATGGCCTTGTGCAAAATTTCAGGACTGACAGTCATGATTGGAGCTTGATTAAAAACGAGAAGTCAAATTATGATTCATTCGTTCTTAATCATGAAAATACGTTATTTTAAATACCGTGCATATTATATCAAAACTAAAATTAACAACCAAATGTTTATTTTGTGTTTTCAGCTAGCCTGTAATAACATCTTAGTATAGTACAGTTTAGTACAGCATTAAATCCAAATGCTATGGTTGCACTTGGAAGCTCAAAAAAAGTAGAGAAGGGGAACAAAGAACACGCACATTTAATGTTCATGTCACATCCTCTCTACTGGGATATCTTTATTTGTTTCCCAAAGGCACAATTGGCTAACTATTGACCCAAGATCCATCTTACCAATATTGTTCAACAATTCTTGTTCAAATAAATGCACAGATTGCATGTATTCTATCAGTGCTGCACAAGCTTGATTTTTAGACACTCTTATTGTTAGTCAGGGTTCAAAGGTCATAACCTAAGTCTTAACATCATCACAGCTAGACCCCCCCCCCCCCCCCCCAGGTTACACAGATTTCATTCATTAAATCATTTATTAATTGGAAGGCCATAATTTCAAATGCATTGAGTTTGGAAACACTTATTTTGACTAGTTACAACAATGCATCACATTAGAATATATGATAGTAAAGAAACACACCTCTGAAAATGCAGGCATTTTATGACATCCTCAGACCTCTGCCATTTGACCAAAAGGGACCGCGCCTCAGACTAAAAGCTTGTCAAATGTCAGATCTTGTACAAGCACTGGGCAAAACAGACGCATCCTTACGAAAAAATCCTTTGAGCTTCATATCAGCTTCTAAATGTTGCAAACTTTGCCTGCAAAAAAGTTTGCCTGATAAGGAGGCAGCTCATCATACAAAATAGTTTTATGACAAAAAGTTTATGAAAAAAAAAAACTTAACTTCATACATTTAACCGACTATGAGCACTGTAAAAAATTGCGGGTTCCACACAATCGATTTGTGCAGCCCAGGCTCATTCTGAGTACATACCCCTATATAAATTTCTGGAGAAAGCAAAACATGTCCCAGGAGCTATGTTTTTTTACAGTTTTTGTTTTGCGAATCCACCAGAGGCTGCTGTGTGCGATTTTCAGATCTCAAATTTCTCTCGCGAGTGCCATTCTCGCATGTTGTTCTCACGTAAATGAGACAGCCCACCAGAGGCTGTTGTCAACTGACTGACTGACTGACTGACTGACTGACCAATCGACTGACCCACCCTCCTCCTTCCCTAAAACCAACCAATAGAGTTTTAAAAAGCACCAATTGACCCGCTCACAAACTTCCCTAAACTTAACCGCAGTGTTTTAAAAAGCAATCCAGAAAAAGAAAAGCCCCCTGATTTCTACCACATTTTCAGATATTACCACATTCTCACCCTGTAATTTACTTGTTTATTTATTTATTTTTTGCTTTTGTTTTTGTTTTACCCACTTTATGGAACCATTCTTCACCAGACTCGAACCCCATTGTCACGGTTAACTCCGCTTTCAAACTGGTAACAGTGGAAAAGCCGTCCATATGGAGGTAAAAGGTCAGCTGGTAAGCGAGAAAAGGAATGGCGTCATATCGCCCCGTAGCGTTTGTTTTAAAGATGAAATGCAGCCATACGTGGCTCTGGCTACATAATTCACGATCATCAGAAATGTATATAGGGCTACGTTTTCAGAATAAGCCTATGTTTTATTTGTGTTGGGGCAACATGAAGGAATTAAGTTAACTTTTAAGCTCTTAGTTTGAGCAAATTTAAGTGGATTGAACATAAAACAATTATGTTGTCCCCAAAAAACCTGAATAATTGTGTTGCTTTAGCTCATTTTAAATAAGTAGTTTGACAGCAAATAAAATAAGAAATAAATAAAACAAAAATAAATAAATAAATAAATAAATGTCCAAAGACATGCGCCATAGGTGAATTGGGGAAGCTAAATTTTCCGTAATGTATGTTTGTGAATGAGAGTGTATGGGTGTTTCCCAGTATGGGTTGCAGCTGCGTAAAACATATGCTGAATAAGTTGGCGGTTCATTCCGCTGTGGCGACCCCTGATTAAAAAAGGGACTAAGCCGAAAAGAAAATGAATGAATGAATAAAACAAACAAAAAAAAAAAACAGCAAATATAATTTTTTGAGTGAGTTTACAGTAACAATTTTGCTAAATCTTTTTTTCTACTTTTACCACTGTTGACGTTTACTCAAACCAAACTCATGAAAAACTATTTTATAACTATAGATATTTTATTTTCTGCCAAATGAATGGAACATTTACATAAATAAATCCTGAGCATGAAGATGCACTCATAAAATGAAACTTAAAGTTAAACAGTGGATTTGATATGATTACAAGGTTATATGGAAATTGATTCACTCACTTTTTTGTGGCTTATTCACATATTTATAAGGCGTTGCATTAGCGGAATGAATCAACAATAAATTGTGAACCCCCAGTGCTGGGAAACATCCATACACTCTCTCATTAAACAGGCATGCGGCCAATTTAGTTTATCCATCTATATCTATGTCTTTAGACTATGTATATTACACATACATGTCTCTGGACTGTGAGGGAAACAGGATCAGCCAGAGGAAACTCACGCAAACAAGGGGAGAATATACAAACAAAGGAAATATCTCCAGGCCCAGCCAGGACTCAAACTAGTGACCTTCTTGCTGTGAGGCGACAGTGCTAACCACTGAGCCATCAAGCAATAATCGCCTTACCCTGTGTAGAAAGTCTTTAATATAAATAAAAATGGTCACACTTTACAATACCGTTTCTTTAGTTAATGGTAGTTATTGTATTTACTAATATGAACTAATTATAGTTCAACATTTAATAATGCTTTATTAACATCCTAATCATGAATTAACATGATCTAACAATGAACAACTGTATTTTCATAAAATAATGTTAAGTAACATGAACAAATACTGTAAATGTTTGTTCATTTTAGTAAATGCATCAACTAACATTAACTAATACAACCTTATTGTAAAGTGTTACCATAACAACTATATAAAAAACATACATTGGACAAAATACTGATCCTGTGAGCCAGCCTAACCTCCCGCTGGTGCCCTACCCTCACCTGCAGCTTCCACGATGGATGTCCAGCTTCTCCAGCCCCGGCGTCTAGACTGCAGCTCCACATAGGAAGTTTGGCCAGAAGAAAAAATGATCGTGCCTAACATAGCCTGGTTTCTCTTGAGGTTTTTTTTCCTTCACTTCGTCAATTGGTGAAGTTTTTTCCTCGCCACTGTTGCCACTGGCCTGCTCGGATTGGGACTTGTGGAGCTGCGCTTCAGTGGATTTGCTCTTCAGTATTGAACTTTTAGCAGTAAACTTAAACCACACTGAACTGAACTAAACCCTGAAATCTGGACTTTACTAGAAGTTGTTAAGCTGCTTTGACACAATCTACATTGTAAAAATCGCTATATAAATAAACTTGAATTGAATTGAATTGAACAAAATCACATTTAGTTCAGTGTGTTGATTGCCATTTCTTTGTCATTATTTGCAAAAATTAAAAGCAATCTATTAATGATAATTATGCATGTACTCTTAAAAAAGATTTGTTTCTGGAATCAAAGGTTATATGAAGAAACGTTTCCTTCCACAAAAAAACAAAAGGTAATTTTTAAAGTGTAAAATAAAGTGTAACCAACAAAAACCTATGGAAACTTTATTTTTAAGAGTGTTTTTCTTTTTAAACAGCTTTTGTTGAATACATAATACAAGCTTAAACTAGGAGTGATTGTATACTCCCATCCTGATCCATTTACTCGTCTTTTTATTACCTGTCTGTTTTTACTTCTGTCTCAGTGTGGTAAAAATCCCCCAAAAGTAATCAAATATAATCAAAAGTACTGTATCAGGCTATGCTGAAATACTCATGAGTCCACATAAAATGTCCCCCTTAGTATACAAACAAAAGTATACAAACAAACAAACAAACAAACAAACAAACAAACAAACAAACAAATATCAGACTAAAATACAAAGTACAAGAATAAGAGAACTTAATTCAGAACTTGTAAACAATCTTTTGGCTGACCTCTGAACTTGGATTGCTCTTTGCCTTTGATTGCTGTTGAATTGCTGTGCCGCGTGTCCCCCGGCAAACACTCAAACAAAGAGCATAATTCATAAGTGCCTCGCGCCTCACTAATGACTGACTCCACTTCCTCACGAATGCCTGTCACATGAACCCAAAGCGCACCCACTGAAATACATTAGATAATCCAGAAAACAACCCGTTTCGTGCTATAGCTCAAATTGAGATAACTGAGCAAAACATTGAAACCAAGTCAGATCTACAACAGGTGCAATGGCAGCAAAGAATGACGGTATGAACCATATTCATGTGACATCCTATAGTAATACATCATGCTTTTCTCTGGCTTCATTTGCATTTTAACTTTTAATTAGAAAACAGTTACAAAAGTGGCGTGGGTCAACACACTCAACCAGAACTATAATAAGGCACATGACATGTTGAGAAAAAAACTACTTTGGAGAAAAGGGACTTGACAATGTTTAATAGTTGCATGCGACATTAATACAATTAATTGATGTTATGTTATTCATTCATTCATTTTCTTTTCGGCTTAGTCCCTTTATTAATCTGGGGTCGCCACAGCGGAATGAACCGCTAACTTATTCAGCATATGTTTTACGCAGCGGATGCCCTTCCAGCTGCAACCCATCACTGGAAAACATCCACACACACTCATTCACACACATACACTATGGACAATTTTAGCTTACCCAATTCACCTATGGGCCTCACGGTGGCGCAGTGGGTAGCACGTTCGCCTCACAGCAAGAAGGTCGCTTCCGGTTTCCCCCACAAGTCCAAAGACATGCGGTACAGGTGAATTGGGTAAGCTAAATTGTCCGTAGTGTATGAGTGTGAATGGGTGTGTATGGATGTTTCCCAGAGATGGGTTGCAGCTGGAAGGGCATCCGCTGCGTAAAACATATGCTGGATAAGTTGGCGGTTCATTCCGCTGTGGCGACCCCAGATTAATAAAGGGACTAAGCCGAAATGAAAATGAATGAATGAATGAATTCACCTATACCGCATGTCTTTGGACTTGTGGGGGAAACCGGAGCACCTGGAGGAAACCCACACGAACACAGGGAGAACATGCAAACTCCACACAGAAATGCCAACTGACCCAGCCGAGGCTCGAACCAGCAACCTTCTTGCTGTAAGGCGATTGTGCTAACCACTGTGCCACCGTGAGGCCCTGATGTTATGTCAATAGTTCCCAAATATTATTATTATTATTATTATTATTATTATTATTATTATTATT
>CAIGQW010004318.1:796527-812597 GCA_903798125.1 Danio choprae | reverse complement strand
TTATTATTATTATTATTATTATTATTATTATTATTATTATTATTATTTAACATTTAATTATTTTGAAACAATATTCCCTCAGGTCATCAAAATTAAAATGATTAATTTCACCCTCAGGTCATCAAAATTTAGGTGAATTTTGTTCTTCAGTAGAAAATTAAAGAAGATTTTTAGCTAAAATAAAATACAAGTCAACGGCTAGCTTCACTTAAAAAAAAAAAAAAAAAGATTTAAAAAAAAAACATTGAACAGGCTATGTAAAAGTATTACCTGTGGCTTCTAAAACGCTTTTATGAAGCAAAACTAACATTCTGCAAAAGATTCTGTCTTTGAAAAATAGACATTAACATCATTCATTCAAAGCAGAGCTCTACACTCAGTATAGTCTTATAAGTCTAATAGTAATCTAATGGCTGCTAGTGACGTATAGCTAAGATTAAAAATCATTCTCCATGGCAAATAAATTCAGGCAGTACTTTAAAACTTTTTTTGAATAACATATAGCTCTCAACACTTGACATCATAATGCCAAAAGATTGAATCAAGTCAGCAAACAGAAACACAACCATCCTATAACAGTAATCAAATTGTTTATTCATGTGGTAGACTGTGCATTTTGGAGAAAAAAGGAAACAAACAAACAAAAAAAAACCTTTTTCACTATTTCACTATTTGGTAAAACATCTGTGAAATTATGTTAACCTGACATAGTTTTTATGTATTTTAAAGAAAATGGCATTCTGCATTCTGTATGGTCTGTTGAAATTCGTGATTCTGATTGACTGGAATGTGTGCAATATAAAAAAGGGATAATAAATGTATTGGCATGTGTTAAAGGATTTTAAATGCACAACCCCACTTTGCATCAAATGTTTCTTTGCCTCTGTTAAGTGAATACAAATAAAAATGAATGCCCTTTCCTCAAACATTGGTAGTAACCAAAATAACTCAGTTACAGTTGAATATTGGCAAATATTTGCAAAGAGGTGGCTAACACATTATATGAGCTATTAGATATGCCTGTTGTCATTTAAATCCATGCTTCAAATACAGATAAATAAACTGTTTTAACTAGTGAGACAGACCCATATGCTGTGTCAACATGCTAATGAAGTCAAACACCATTGATTTCAAAGAGCAGCAGTATAAAAGAACCCTAACATGTGTTTAGTATGATAAAACAGCACTGCTTTTTCTTATATGATTGTGACCAGAAGAATTGGAAGTGGTAGACCTGGGGCATAATAAAAGATTTCTCATTAGAAATTACTTTAGGGGTCTCTTTTTGATGGTTTTGAGCCATACTTCTGCTGCATACTATAATAATATGTTTTGAACACTAGCTCATCAGTGAACAGGATTTTTGCAGGAATCTCATGGGATGTAATGAAAATGACAACCATGATTCAACGCTCAGTCATGACGTAATCAAACAACACTTTTGTTTGTTTCTGTAAATGCCCTCTAGTGACAAAAATTACATACTGTGTCTTTAATTTAATTTTATTTTTTAACAGTGAAATATGTATATCGGCTATATATAACCAGGGATGGGAAAAAATACATTGAAATGTTGTTGTTTTTTTTTAAATACCAAATACATTAATCTTAATCATAAGTGTATCAAAAAAAACTACAAAATACAGCTGCCAAAAATGCATCAAAATAAAATACTGTATTTTGTATTTTGAAAATACTTCAAAATACTTTTATGAAATGTCTTCACAAAACATCACTTGTCCTATTGGATCAATCCCTTCACCATTAAACTGATTTAGTGAAGTAAACAATGTTTGATAACAACAACTTTTCTCTGCCACTGTGTTTGCCTATAGGGGGAAGTTGTGCCCTAATGGTCAGTGAGTTAGACTTTTTAGACCATTTATTGCAGATAATAAGTCCGAACAGCACTATATCTGTAGATTGTGTTTCCACCTATTGCATGACCAGTTCTATTGCCACACTCTGTTAAATGATTATTCAACCTCCTAAAACTCTTTTATTTTAAGAGGGTGACAGGCCTATATGAAGAGTTCATTTAATTTTTTTGTTGACAGAATATTTCATAAATCTATTTTTGTTTGCAATTAAACTCGTCTATACTCAATGTAAAAACGTGATTTCTGAAAGCTACTGTTGTGTCTGGAGTTTTTGACCAGTCTGTATAGACTGGAGTATTATTAAATATTTGTGTTTCATATATTGTGACATTTTGACATCTTTATGCAGATATCTTTCATCTTCATTAATTAACTATACAGTGCACCTGCAGATCAGCTACTGGCATTTGAAACAGCCAATGACGTATTGTAGGTATCTCCACTGTAGGACTTATTTTTATGTCGTTTGTCTTATTAGAGAGTTATAGACTCTCGGTTTAGACTCTTAAAATAAACAGTACACTGTTTCTGCATTTCCACCTGCAGCAGACTGAGACTGATGATGTTCTGAAGCTCCTCATCCTGTTCTTCAGGACTGAGATTTTAGTCCATTTCATTTCTTAAGCATAGATGCTGAATTGTACACTATACAGCCATTTATATATTTCTAGTCTTTGCATTGCTAAGTTTAAATGGTTGTTGACTTGCTCCTGAATATACCCTCACCATTTGTCTCGTACTTTCTTTAAGCACAATTTCCATCCATACTCCAATCACTGGCCACCTTCGTAAAAATAAATCAGTTTTTATGTTCTGATCTCAAGCCTAGGCAAATAACT
The DNA here is from genome assembly GCA_903798125.1 of Danio choprae. Taxonomy (NCBI): domain Eukaryota; kingdom Metazoa; phylum Chordata; class Actinopteri; order Cypriniformes; family Danionidae; genus Danio; species Danio choprae. The sequence continues at coordinate 809,878 of CAIGQW010004318.1, read as the reverse complement.
GATAAAGCACCAATCAGAGGCCTCATTTTTATCATGTCATCATATACTTCTTGCAAAGCATTTTATGGTATTTTAAAAATACAAAAATACAAGACACTAAAGTATTTTAATACAAGATATAAACCTATTTTCACAAACCATATCAAATACAAATTACAAAATACTATTTTGTATTTGGGCCTCACGGTGGCGCAGTGGATAGCACGTTCGCCTCACAGCAAGAAGGTCGCTGGTTCGAGCCTCGGCTGGGTCAGTTGGCGTTTCTGTGTGGAGTTTGCATGTTCTCCCCGTGTTGGCGTGGGTTTCCTCCGGGTGCTCCAGTTTCCCCCACAAGTCCAAAGACATGCAGTACAGGTGAATTGGGTAAGCTAAATTGTCCGTAGTGTATGAGTGAGAATGGGTGTGTATGGATGTTTCCCAGAGATGGGTTGCAGCTGAAAGGGCATCCGCTGCGTAAAACATATGCTGGATAAGTTGGCGGTTCATTCCGCTGTGGCGACGCCAGATTAATAAAGGGACTAAGCCGAAATGAAAATGAATGAATGAATATTTTGTATTTGAAATACGTATTTGAAATACATGTATCGTAAATACTGCCCAACTATTATATAAAATATGTAATATGTCAATGTTTGCCATGTTCTTGAGCTACTACTATAGTAGGGTCAATGTGAGGGTTAAATTGTATTTTATAGTTCATTCAACTATGATCAGGAATAAAAAATATGTTCCAGACTCCTTGGTTGGTCAATTCCACCAGCATTTCCTTTTTCCGTTTGTCTTTGACATCACCTCTTTAAATATTTATAAAGTCATGGCAATTTACATAAAGTTTAAAGCTGCTGATTACACATATTACAGCAGATGCTGACCTATATTAGCCTGCAGGGTCCAGACACACACAAAAGCAAGGTTGCAGCTGCATGTGTGTGTGGAACAAAACAGCAAGTGCAAATTGTCATGTTCAACACAGGTGTTTATTACTTTAATTTTGAGGACATTACCTATATGCTACTAATATACTACTTATTCTACCAATTTTTTTTGCATGTTTTTCTCACTTTAATGTTTCAGATCATCAGACAAATTTAAATATTAGTCAAAGATAACACAAGTAAACACTTTTTACAATTTTGAAAAAAAAGGTTTTTTTTATTAAGAGAAAACAAAATACAAAACTACATGCTCTGTGTGAAAAAAGTGCCTCCTAAACCTAATGGCGGGTTATGCCACTCTTTGCAGCAACAACTGCAAGCAAACGTTTTTGATTGCTGTGGAGGAATTTTGGTTCAATCATATTTGCAGAATTGGTGTAATTCAGCCACATTGGAGGGTTTTCGAGCATGAACCCAATTTTTAAGATCATGCCACAGCATCTTAATTAGATTCAGGTCTTGGCTTTGACTAGGCCACTCCAAAGTCTTAATTTTGTTTTTGTTTTTTTCAGCCATTCAGAAGTGGATTGTTGGTGTGCTTTGGATGATTGTCCTGCTACAGAACCCAAGTTCACTTCAACTTGTGGTGACTAACAGATGGCCAGACATTCTCCTACAGGATATTTTGGTGCACAGCGGAATTCATTGTTCCATTTATCACAGCAAATCTTCTGGCTCCTGAAGCAGCAAATCAGCCTCAGACAATCACACTACTACCACCACTATCACATTTTATTGTTAATGCAAAGTACTTTTTCTGAAAGGCGGTGTTATGCTTACATGCCACACATATTGAGAGACACACTTTTCAATAAGTTAAACTTTTGTCTTATCACTTATTTTCTTAAGTATTTTCCCGAACGTCTTGGTGATCATCAAGATATTTTCTGGCAAAACTGAGACAAGCCTTTATGTTCCTTTTGCTCAGCAGTGGTTTTCATCTTGGAATTTTTGCCCAGTCTCTTTCCTATGGTGAAGTCATAAACACTCACCTTAACTGAGTCAATGAGGCCTGCAGTTCTTTGAATGTTGTTGTGGGATCTTCTGTGACCTCTTGGATGAGTTGTCACTGCGCTCTTTGGGTAATTTTGATCAGCCGACCACTCCTGGGAAGGTTCTCCATTGTTCCATTTTTTGTCATTCATTTTAAATCTTCACTGTTACATTTCATGCTAAACAAACATGTAAAGATTTATCGTTATTATTGTGTACTGTGTGTGTGTGTGTGTGTGTGTGTGTGTGTGTGTGTGTGTGTGTGTGTGTGTGTGTGTGTGTGTGTGTGTGTGTGTGTGTGTGTGCGTGCGTAAAAAAAGCCTTTACTGTGATTTTTATTACATTTTAAATGTCTTTGCTAAATAAACGTATTAATTGACTTGGAAAAAATAAGTTGGGGTCCCCAGAATGTCTATGAAGTTTTTCTTTTTTCAGTTTCTTAATAATTATAATTTAGGACCATGTTATAACTACATAAAGTACATTCTGTCATGAAATAAATCAATTTAACATTGTGGTGGCTCATGTAGGATCAACATTTTGGAGTTCAACATAAAACAGTTACAGTATCTAATAATATTGTATTTACATTTAAAGTGATTCTTTGTGTGTATCTGAATGAGATACAGCATGAACTGCCACTGCTTTGCATTTACTGCTACTCTTTTGCAATGATACATGATTTAATAATGAAGAAAACAGTGAATGTCTAAAATTCATTATAATAACACATTTACTGCACTCAATACTTATTTGTTTTGGATATGAAGTTGAAGCACAAACAGTTGGTATACACCCCCACTTTTTGGAAGGCTACATAACGAGCTTCTTTTATCGCTAAAAAAAACACTCATCTCTACAAAAGCAACAGCACAATGCAAGTGATAGCAGAAATCACACCTACTTTCTTTTTGGGTGACATTATGCAAATTGCATTATGCAGTGGCATTATGCAAATATTTTCACAAATTGATGTAGATATATAACTAAGAATTTGCTTAAATGTTCGAAATGTATGGATTAATATATTTTAGGTAGGAGAAAATAAATGTGGGTAACTTTCTTTGTAAATTTGGAGATCTCATACGTGCACAAACAGCTTAATAACTCACTAAACAAGATATTATCCATTTAAAATAAGTGTTGCTTTAAAATGAGAAAGATTTGAATAATGGGTAACTTAGTGCAAACAATGCATACTTGAGACACACTTTAGCTTTAGCCATCAATTGATGAACTAAACTGAGACAGTATTACAGACATATAATTATTAAACGTGGGTGAGTAAATATCTGCTCTGTCAAAATATACTAAGCTGCTTGTATAAAACTAACTATGTTACAGAATAATGAAATATACTGAAGGTCAAATCATACACATTTAAAATCTTAATTTTATTACTCTGTAGAATGTATCAGCCATCTCTTTAAAAATGAGAACACCAGGATGCCACATAACACGCAAACCACAGGTTTGAACTTTACATCATCACTGTATGGGGCCATAAGGCAGTGATTTGCATTTAAATTGAGGCATTAACATTAAATAATTTAATGTCTCTGTTGACTTTAATAGGTCGTTCATTCATCAGACTATTATTAGATGGGAAGGTGCAGGTAAACTTGACTCACTGAAGGACTGTCAACGTTACGAGACTTGAGAGAGAAATATGTTCACCGTAAAAAACAAATGTCTGATTTTAATGGTAAAACATAAAAATGGTACAGTAAAATTCTGTTATGTGATTAACAGTAACTTTCCTTACTATATATATTTTGACATACCTTAAATTGACTTTCCCAAAATTCCCTATATGACACCACCCCTTTTTTTAAAATTACTATAGTTCTAGTTTTTTTATTTTATGTTACATCAAATATTTATAAATAATGTTTATTGCATTCTTTTAGTGTTGTGTGTTACCATCATGGGCGGCATGGTGGCTCAGTGGTTAGCACTGTCGCCTCACAGCAAGAAGTCCGCTGGTTTGAGTCCCAACTGGTCCAGTTGGCATTTCTGTTTGGAGTTTGCATGTTCTTCCCGTGTTCGCATGGGTTTCCTCCTGGTGCTCTGGTTTCTCCCACAATCCAAAGACATGCGTATAGGTGAATTGGGTAGGCTAAATTGTCCATAGTGTATGTGTGTGAATGAGTGTGTGTGGATGTTTCCCAGTGATGGGTTGCAGCTGGAAGGGCATCCGCTGCGTAAAACATATGCCGGAATAGTTGCTGGTTCATTCCACTGTGGCGACCTCTAAAATAGAGACTAAGCTGAAGGAAAATAAATGAATGTTACCATCATGATGTTTAGTGTTAATGTTTGTGTGAATGACACTGAGTGTCTTCTTTATAGAATTATGTTTCTCTGTTTGTAAAAAAGTTGCTTGTGATGCTTTGTTGTCATGTGACTTTCTCATCACCACTTGCTTTTGGTGGTGTTTATTCAGTGTATTATTACAAATTAGTAGTTAATACTTCAAAACATTGGTTGTTAACATTATAAATATATAATGGAATATGTTTTGTAGTTTACTGTGAATTTGATTCTATCATATTTTTACGGAAAATTCTGGTAAGAACAGCTGCCAGTTTTTTACTGAAAACTGAACAGATTTTTTTACAGTGCAGCATTGAACATTTCATACTGATATTCCATGACACTGATATCACTATGATACAGTGGTAAAACTGTACAGAGAGATGCCAGCAAATGCATACAATCACCAGATAACAGCATGCCATTTCTCAGAAATTCAAACCTGGCAAATAGCTGCATTTGATATTTTTGGAAATTAGCTCTAACAGACACCAACAGAGGTAACACACTGTTCCAACAAAACCCAACAAAGTGTCTGTTGCCATCTGTCCCCATTTGCCTGTATGGTGTGAATTGGCCTCAAAATGACCATATGATGCTTTGTAATGTTTTCCTTTTCCTTTAGTGTTTAACATCCACCACATGGTAACAACTCAAAGCATTTAGACATTTAGACATGGCCTTGATGATCTGTTAAAGTTCAAACTGAGCTCAGAATGGTAATATAATGTGATTTAAGTGATTTTGAATGTGGTTACTAATTAATCTTGGGCAATTTGATATGGACCCAGAAGATCAGCAGTTTCAGAAATACTCCTAGTATCTCTACACACAGCATGTTTAAACCTTGAAGCAGGTGTGCTACAGAAGCAGAAGAGCACACTGGTAACACACCTGTCAGCTAAAAACTCCATCATAAGGCTACTGTTTACACAAAAATTAAATAACCGAATATTGGAAAAGGGTTGCCTAGCCTGATGAATCCTGATTTTGGATTTCTTTAAGGTCGTATAACATATTAGGATTAGGAGGAAACTATGCTTCTAACCACAGCTCAAAAGCTGCAGTCCCACACACATTTTAAAGTTCTGTATGTAAGTGTTTGACTCTTCTAAAGCATTCTTAAAAATGCCATAATATATTTGCAGTTTATTTAGCAAACATGCTAAGTGGACGTACTTGTTTATATTAAAAACAATGCTAAAGTCAGTTAATCTCCTTTAAACATGTGCTTTCCATGTCAGAATGTCTGTCTTTGTCAATAGTATCTGGAGGCAGACTTGGATTTGCAAGCTAAGACTGCATATCTTAGACATGCAATGTCAGACACAATGCACTCAATGGAGCTAGTGACGTCACTGTTAGGGGTAGGCTTAGCTGTTAGTTAGGTGTTTGCATTAAAAGCATTGCATGCAACTCAATGTGCTATCCAGTCTGCATCCAAACGCCTCTCGTCTTTGTATTGGTCTGTGTAACTTTGCCCACTGTCAGTTTACCCAATTATATTTCAGCGCCTTGGCAGAAAACAGCATATTTCATTTCAGTCTTGAAGGCGTCCTCTATATGCAGGCATGAACGAAAATATGACCTCTGGAGGACAGCCTCTGAAATGAGACACAAATTCATGTGTTTTTTTTAAAAATATTATTATTATTTATTTATTTTTTTTTATTCAGAAACAGTACATATATTACAAACTTAAATATTAGCGGATTAGCTGATGGCATCAATCAGGAAACTTGTGTGTTCATCAAGTCAGAGGAGGAGTGGCCGGGTGAAGTAAAAAAAAACACTCCAATATTTTGAATTTGGACTTCAATACTTCAGTCCTACACACTGCATTTGTTATGCTGGAATTACACAATCACTGAACTACATTGGTAACAATGAAACTTGCATACTTAGCTAACAAGGCTTTTTGGAAATGCACCCATGCTTGGTCATCATTATTGTCGTGATGTCATCATGATGTCATTTACATCATGAACTCAGGACTAAACTGATATAGTAATACCAAAACCTATATGACTTAAGAAGTCTTGAAAGTTAAAACTCATGATTATGGTTAGGGGAGATAGATTTTTTTATGAATTACTTGAGGTGTTTGGCCAAACACAGCACACAGGTCAGCTGGCCAATTAGAGAACTCTGGCCTTATCAAGAGCATTTCAGACCGACTACAAATAGAGATGCTGTACTAGCATACATTGGGCACACATGGCATAATGTGGCACCAGGTGCCATGCAGGTGTTTAATTTTAGTTTCAGCCCAACACAGTTATCATTTTCCTGTGCTACCACAATGGTTAAATAGCAAATGCAGTTGAGCCCGTTTGTTTGCCCATGAGTGTGCTGGACTGAAAACCAGGTGGAGCAGTGCTATTTTGAGGCAGTTAAAATCTGGTCTCAAGTCAATGATTTATTTATTTTTGTTTGTTTATTGTGCCTAGCATTTTAGACCATGTGCTTCTCAGCAGGTACCTCGATGTCAAAACGGCATCAAATTGATATCTAACATTGCTATCAAAATACCCATCAAAAATTGATGTGTTTTTGACTACAATTTTAGCTATCAATTTGATGTAATTTTGACATCAAGGTTAGTCCAGTATAGTATTGAGTGTAAACGTGTAATAGAAGTATTCAGATGAATTAAACTTTAAATATATAATACTTTTTGTGTCATTAGTGTGGTGGTCAAAAGGTCAATGTATTCTTTTGATGTCATGCTTGATTTCAATTTGATGTCATTTTGTCATAAAGATGCGTGCTGCCTGTTAGATCATGAAAATGGGACCCAGTATGTGAAAATTAAAGTTTAAATCATTTTAACCTATTCAGGTACACCTAAACAAAAGAAAACATCCTCTGGTTCTTTTCCCCTTACGAGGCTCTTGACAGCAGGCATTCGTAAAGAAAGAGAAGAACAGCCAGGAGGCATCCTCCTTCCCTTGACTTTTCCTACCTCATGGGCTTCTCTTTTTCATTCTTTGTGCATATGTCAAACTGTCAGGCAGAATAATATCACTGTTTAACACTAAGGTGTGCGCATTCTGTTCCAGAAGCAGCAGTGGAATTCGTTATGACCTATAATTGCCAGTGACTTTGGGAGGCCAGTGTGTGTGTGTGTGTGTGTGTGCGTGTGCGTGTGTGCGTGTGCGTGTGCGTGTGCGTGTGTGTGTGTGTGTGCGTGCGTGCGTGTGTGCGTGTGTGTGTGTGTGTGTGTGTGTGTGTGTGTGTGTGTGTGTGTGTGTGTTGGCAAGGATGGCCTCTCCTTATGGGCTTCAGGCACAGCACTGGAGAGACAGATGCTGCGAGTCATATTGGCAGCGGTGGTTGCTCCCATAGTGTGCTTTTCCAAGGCAAAAACAAAACATAAAAACAAAGAAAGAATAAATAAATAAAAATCAGGCTAGAAGTGAGTCACACAAACTTTTGCGGTTCTCGAATAAATCCATTGTACTGCATGTGTTTTTCATAAAGGCATTGTGCAGACGCATGCGAATAAGCTCAGAAATTCTGTCCTAACCAAAATTTCCTGATGCATGCTGGGCAACGTCACAGGTCGCTTCTTACACTTTAATCGTGTTTATTTCATAACCTTATCAGCAGATACAGATGTTAAAACAATGCTAACAAATGGCAGAGGAGTCTATTCATAGAGCGCCATTATTCACTGCCAGTGGCCTCTAAAATTAACTTTACGCTAACATGAGAGAGCAAACAGAGATGATACATCAAGCAGGAGCGGATAGAGTGATGCAGGATGGATTGGCAGATGGATGAATGGAAACAGGGGAGGAGAGCCAGACTGTGAGCTGGCACAGGTGTTTATCAGCGATGACGAGTGAAGGTCGAGGGAAGGAATGAATCATTGTACTTACAGACTCGCTTCTGCCTGCTGGGACACAATTTCACAATGGCCAGAAACTCTCAAATATTCTCACAAATATCAGTTGGATGTGTCACAGTTCTGAAGTTATGGGGGAGTAAAAAAAAAAGTTTGTTTAAAAACATAAATAATCATACAAATATTAATTTGACATATTATGAAGCACAGTTGTGTTCACCATCAATTATGATAAAAAATGTTTATTTTATTTTATTTTTTTTTTATTTTATTAATGCAGCTTTGCAGAGAATAGGCCATTTAATTGTAGTACATAAAAAAAATCTTTCACCCGTCACATCTTTGAACATTTTTCTATAGTAAAGTTAAGATATTTTAATTTACTGCATTTTGGTAGACATATTTTTATCTCCAATGACTAACAAAGCTGCACAATAAAAAAAGGAAAATATGGATAAATAGAATAGAATAGAATACAATAGAGTAACATTTATTATTAGCATTTGACAGATACATGTAATTTCTTGAAATTGGTCACACAAACATATTTTATCATGAGTATTATATTAATTATTAAGTAGTCTGTCTATATGCTATTTAAACAAAATGCATTGTCATATCAATTACTTATAAAGAGGGATGGAGAAAAGAAATAGAAATATGGATGCAAAATAACTTTTGAAAAGCAAGATTCAACCCACCAGATTGAATGGACAGTTGTATTCCATCACTGTTTCTACTATGTTTCTTCTGCTGAACGCAAAATAAGATATTAAAAAAAAAAGCTGAAAAATTGTAACCATTGACTTCCATAGCACAACAAAGTTGGAAGTCAATGGTTACAGGCTTCCAGATTTCAAAATATCTTTTGTGTTTAACAAAAGAAATAAAAAAGGTTTGGAACAAGTAAAGGTTGAGTAAATTATGATATAATTTTCAATAATAAACCTTCTTCTCAATATTTTGAAATATTGTATGGTAAAATAAGTATTGGACATGATTTTTTCTGGTAAATATATAAGGCTGTTGGCATAAAATTAACATATTATGATAAAAATACAAATAATCCAAAAAGACAAATAAAACAAAACAAACACCAAAAGGAATCTGAAAAATTTGTGACGTGTAATAACAATGAAATGACACAAGGAGAAAGTACTGAACTACTGAAATGTATTTAATACTTACAGTATACTTGTATAGACTTCAAGAGTCTAAAAATCTTGACGGTTCTGTGGATATCTTCTATCCACTCTGATCTTTAGTTTTTATTTTCTATTGGATTCAAGTCAGTTGATTTGTTGAGCCCTTATAGACATTCTCTTTACTTTTTCTGAAACCAGGTGGGAGTTTCCTTGGCTATGTTTGGGATCATTGCTTTGCTTAAATGTCCATCCTAAATTATAACTGAATCCACTAATATTAATTTACACTGACGATAGGGCAGGGTTGCTTTCTAACTACTGGGAGATTTCAGCTGCTGTCCATGCTTTTTCACTCTTCCCTTTCTTCATGTGTTCATTAAGAGCAACAAAGGCTCATTGGGAATATGTGCTCAGGGCTAAATTTTTAGACACTGTGAAATATGTGCCTGGGGCTGTTTGGCTGCATTTTGTGTATAAAATGAATGCTATGAGACATTCATAGCAACAACTTATGTTCCTTTTTGCACTACTACCGATTGATTACATCCATATGAATGGCTTTTCCGGTGCAATCAGTTTGCTCGGTAGATCACGGGGATGATTCCAGAAAGCAGGTAAAACAAGAAAAAAAAAAAAGCATTGCGAAATTGTGGTAAAAGCATCCAGTCACAATGGCTTTTATTTTCTAGTTTGCTTTTGAAATTACTATCGGGTAGGTTTAAAGGATGGGTGTGGGTGAGTCAGTCAATAGCAAGCTTATATATTATGCAGAACAAGCTGGCTGGCGAGACATGTGCGAGAAGGATATTTAGACTCAAAGATATGTACACAGCAATATCAATTGGATTTACGAGAAGGACACACAAGTGGGATATATGAGAAAACATGCCACAGTAGTGTATTTGAAATTGTCAAAAATGTACATGGCGGCCTATAGTGAATTAGTAAAAACAGAAGACTGCCCTGGGCACTTATTTTGCGGTTTCCAAAAATGTAGTCATTGACACTTATCTTCAATAAGCCTGGGTTGATCATTTCATTTTATTACACATAACTTAATTTCTAAACTAATTAGTAGTGTTTTCTTTGTAAGTAGTTTTCTTTGTTGTGTTACTGACTTCTGAAGAATCTGCTCATGCTGTCGTCCTCCCAGAGTTTCCTGTATCATCCAGTGCCTGTGTATGTAGTTATTCATTCATTCATTTTCATTTCGGCTTAGTCCCTTTATTAATCTGGGGTCACCACACCGGAATGAACCGCCAACTTATCCAGCATATGTTTTACGCAGCGGATGCCCTTCCAGCTGCAACCCATCTCTGGGAAACATCCATACACACCCATTCACACTCATACACTACGGACAATTTAGCTTACCCAATTCACCTATAGCGCATGTCTTTGGACTTGTGGGGAAAACCGGAGCACCCGGAGGAAACCCACGCCAACACGGGGAGAACATGCAAACTCCACACAGAAACGCCAACTGACCCAGCCGAGGCTCGAACCAGCGACCTTCTTGCTGTAAGGCGAACATGCTATCCACTGCGCCACCGTGAGGCTGTATGTAGTTAATGTTTGAAAAATAAATTTCTGTTTGTTAAATCTCGTGTTCCTGTGCCTTCATGTCCCTCAGTCAAGCGTGACACATATTCAATACGTTTTACCTGCTGTACTGTATTTATGCATACATCAGAAATGGTATGTTCTAACTAGTAAAACAGGGGATGTGTATAAGATGGCTTAGAAGTAGTAACTAGGAAGAACTAGCGTAGAAAGATATTTAAAAACTCCCGAAGTTTTTAAACTGTTTTATTGTCCTTCATGTCTGTACTTTCATATTTAAAGGAATAGTTCACCCAAAAATGAAAATTATGTCATTATTAACCTTTTCTTGTTCCATTTCTTTATTTATTTCTGATAAGCACAAGATATATTAAGAGATATTGAAGAATGTCAATCTGATTGGTTTAGTTAACACTTTGTGTTGGATAGACAATTTATTTTTATTTATTTATTTATTTATTTTTTCACAAAATCAATTAAAAATACACAAGATGTGTTAATACAGCCATAACTCGAACAAAATGTGTTATTATTTAACCAACATAGGCTCATTCAAAAAAAATAGACCTATATACATTTCTGGAGATTGCGAATGATGTAGCCATAAGTATGTATGACTGCATTTTGTCTTTAAAACGAACGATATTACTAGCATTTACGGGGCTTTTACTAGCTGACAGCTTACCTCTGTATGGGTGGCTTTCCCGCTGTTACCAGTTTGTTCAGTAGCTCGCCATGGGGGACTTGAGACGCAGAGAGGAGTTTACCATGACAACGGGATTTGAGTTCAGCAAAGAACGGTTCCAGAAAGCAGGTAAGACAAAAACAGAAGCCAAAAAATAAAATAAACAAGTAAATAACAAGGTGAGAATGTGGTAAAATATGACACGATGGTAAAAATCAGGTGAGGGCTTTTCTTTTTCTGGATAGTTTTTTTAAAATGTAGGTTGGGTTTAGGGAAGCGGGCGGGCAGGTCAACCGGTGCTTTTGAAAACACTATTGGTTGGGTTTAACGAAGGAGGACGGTGTGTCAGCCGATCAGTCAGTCACTCAATCAATCAGTCAACAGCGGCCTCTGGTGGATTTACATGAGAACAGCAGGCGCAAATGGCAGAAATTTGAGACCTCAAAAGTGTACACAGCAGCCTCTGGTGGATTTGCGAAAACAAAAACTGCAAAAAAACTTAACTCCTAGGACGTATTTAGCACTCTCCAGATGTGTATATAGCGGTACGTTTTCAGAATGAGCCTGGGTTGCATCTAACACATCATTTTTGATATGTTTGTGTAGTAAACCCTCACAATTAATATTTAATGTCAAAAGGTGTGTGCAGCTGCAAGCTGTTAGTGAATCTGCCCAAATTAAATCAATACAAAAAATAACTAAAAACAGATGATAAGTGTAAGCCTGAATAAAGCATAGTAGCATATAAATTGCAACAAGATTTAATGTGTCAGATTGTTTGAAGATTTGCATGTTCTTCACTTCATGTTAAATTCATGAAAATACACTAATTCTGTTCATTTTCAGTTTCTAAAGACATAGTAAAAAGAAGCATGTCACATACCGCATATTTGAGGCACAACCTAAAATTAAATATGACAGCATCTTACAGTTTATTCTGCTACCCTGAAAGGAAAATACCACCTGAGCATTGCTCTCTCAAGATGCTGACAGATCTCGGAATGAAGATCAAAAACGAAAGTTTTTTCTTGTCTCTCGTGTTTCACTTGTGAAGTTAACACAGTTTCCAGTCCTGTCTAGTCCGAACAAGTATCAATCTTATGAACATTGGGCTTTCTTGAACCTGTTTCTTTATTTTTTTTAGACAGTCCTGACAACAGTAGGCCTAGACTACATTAGACATGAACAAAGGGGAAAAAAATATTATGGTCACTATTAGGTTGTTTAAACAACAAAACACGTTCATACATATATTTGAGAGTTGGAATATCAGATATTTCACATATAAAACAGGATTGTAGAATTAGGATTGACATTGGTCAATATTTAAAAAAAGGGAGGGGGGCAGAGATGTTACAAAAACTGTATATACATAAAACATCATGTGATCAATTTGATGCATTGTGCAAGTGACACAGTTAAAATAATGGTCACATTAAAAAGACTCAAAAATGTAAAACTTGTATTGCGAAAAATTTTATGACAAATCCCGAACTAACCTTTTAACTAATTATATGTTACATTGACCTTTTACTCGATTTTGATCATGTCAGCTGCATGCAAAGCTGTTGTTAATGACTCTAACAAGGCTATATTTTGGGCTGTCAAGTGAAAATCTAATAGATAAGAAGATAGAAAAGAATAGCCCAAAACGTCACCAAATACACTGAAATGAACTACTGAACTTGTGAAATTTGGTGGAATTGTCTTGATCAAAATAAATAGCTTTGTAAAGGATTTGAAGCCAGGCAACTCAGAATTGTTGCATGAACAATAAAGTCTTACTAGCTATTTAGCTTTCTCAAAAACAGCCCACCACCACAAACAAGTTCAGTAGTTCATTTCAGTGTATTTGGTGACGTTT
>CAIGQW010004318.1:781245-796127 GCA_903798125.1 Danio choprae | reverse complement strand
TATATATATACATACATACATTAAAAATTGTTTTGGCCAAGCCGATTTTGTTTAGACATCTAGATGTCTGATAAACACAAAATTGGTTGTTGGGCAATTCGCTGTTATAAATTCACTGTAAACAATGGTTTATTGGTGCTTTTTGCTTTATTATACAATGAATATCAATATGCATTATTTAATACTTAACTAAGACGCAGATAATCATGAGTTCTCATGAAAAACTAAACCATGTATTTTTTCATTTTCTTTTTTTTTGTGTTAAATTCTCAGATTACACAGATCTGAGGTATTGGGCATGGTTAACATACTTAACCATGCACGTCCAACTGTCAGTTTTGACAACAAACAGAAATGGTGAGGAGGAGCTGTCTGTTAGGTTGTAATAACTCTTCTAAAACCCATTTCCGACCTTTCAAAATGAAATGCCTACTTTACTACATCGAATCAGCTTGCAATTGAAAAAAAAAAAAAACAACCCCCACTGTTTTCTCATTTAAAAAATGTCTATAGGAACTGCATCACAAAACAAAAACATAAAAAAATAAATAAAAATAAATAAATAAATAAAAATTAAAAATTAAATAAACGGTCGCAGCTTCCGGTTCATATGGACTTTAACTAAGACACAGATAATCATTAATGTATAACTCATGAAAAACTAAACCATGTATTATGGATTTGTTAATTGTGTTGTAATGTATTAATTCCACATTAAATAATGATGTAAATTAATGTGTTAATTACCACAACAGGTTGAAGACATTTCAATTCCCAGTTGTATACTTTAATTAATTATTAGCTACTGATTGTATCATTATATTATAATTTTACCTGTTGAGGCACATACAGGATCAACTACCTAATTACAGTATATAACCAATTAGTTAACAGTCCTGTGCCTCAACAAGTAAAGGCATAACATAATGATAACTTAGCAAATCAGGATTCATTAAAATAGACAACTGGAAGTTGATAACTTTGACTATTGTTAGGAAATTGATGCATTAGGATTTAACTAATGGCAGTTTATAGATTACTTTGTGTATGAATCATATAGGATGTTCATTTGTTGCTAATGCAGTATTCATTAATAAATGGTTTAGCTTTTTGTGAGTTTTACATTAACTCATGATTATCTGTGTATATCAAGTTAAGCATTAATTAATGCATATTAGTGCATCCTTATTATAAAGGGTTACCAAGAAAGTTATTATGAAGTGTTTTCATGATTTCATCTTGGATGATGGTTTGAGTTTAAGTAAACTAACAGCAAATTTTCATTTTTGGGTAAACTGTAATTAGACCAATTATAAAGTGTTACCAGGCGACTTGGTGGCTCAGTGGTTAGCACTGTCGCCTCACAGCAAGAAGGTCACTGGTTCAAGTCCCGGCTGGGTCAGTTGGCATTTCTGTGTGGAGTTTGCATGTTCTCCCTGTGTTTGCGTGAGTTTCCTCCGGGTGCTCTGGTTTCCCCCACAGTCCAAAGACATGCGGTATAGGTGAATTGAGTAAACTAAATTGACCATAGTGTATGTGTGTAAATGAGTGTGTATTGTGGCGACCCCTAATGAATAAAGGGACTAAGCCAAAGGAAAATTAATGAATAAAGTGTTACACTTAATTTTAATGTACAATCCACGCTATATTAACAAATCATTAACTAAGACTTTTAGCTTAATAACTACTACTAATTTGCTGCTTATTAATAGTAAGGTAGTAGTTGGGTTTACATATTGGGTAGGATTGGGTAGTACTAATGAATATCTTAATAATAGGCAGGTGATAAGCTATTAGTAAATGGTGTGAATTGTTGCTTAAACTAAAGTGTTAGCATACACTCTGAATGGCCATGACACCTGCGGAGGAGCAGTAATAAAGCGAACACCTCTCTGTCTCTCTGTGTCACGGTCACACATCTATCAGCCATTCCCTCAAATTCACAAACAGCCCAAAGCCAGCTTCATCCTTCTCACCCGCTGCTGATCTCGGAGGACGCCTGGACTTTGTTCTTCCTCCCAGCACTGGCAGGTCTTTCCCCCCTCCAGTCTTTCACTCTCCACATACACACTGACAGCCTATTCATTCCCCGCGACACTGACACCCAACACTAGGATGGGATTTTCAAAGGACCGTCTTTCCAGCGATAGAGAGAGAGAATCATTTAATCCGATCCCCAAAGAGCAGAAAATTGTATTTATTTTGATTCTGTCTTTCTCCCCCTCTCTGTGCGGTCTGATTTGATAACTCCATGACAGGATCCCTCCCAACCATTGACTTATTAGAGCAGAGGGATGCATGGGAAGGAGGTGCAGAGATGCACTGTGACAGTCACGGAGGAGAGCAGCTTGCAAAAACACAGCTTATACCTGTATGAGAGCTGTCCACCCATGATTTGCTACAATGACTCTGGGTTCAGACGCCTGACTGACTTCCGTTCCAATAAATCGGCATTCTCAAATGTATTCTTGCATCTGGCTTTGAGGAGGAGTTCAAGGCTATTTTTTTTATTCTCAGTGGTCTGCGGCCGAAGAAACCAATTTTTGAGGACAAAATCTACTAGATGTACTTTGCTACTACACGGGTTTCAAAACGAGAGGATGAAATAACACAAAAGGCAGACAGCATGTACTCCTTTTTGGTCATGGCAGAAGTTTCAATTTCACTGATTTCCCGGTGAGGTATACGAACAATGTATCTGTAAAAGTACAGTACTTGTCCTGCTGAAACCAGATCAAACAATGGCTGCAAAGTGAATCTCTCAATTACAAAGTTGTCTATGAGAAGGACTTCCTGCGTGCAGGGTTATTTGAGGTCTGTGAGACTATGCTACTATTTCAGCAGGCAAAAATTATGTAGTTAATCTGACATTTTTATATATATATATATATATATATATATACTTTTATTAACTCTGTATATATTATGGTTTGGTGGTACATTATATTATCAAGAATTTTAAATTATCAACATTTAAGTGGAGATTGCTGAACATTTATGTTCATTGGTAAATGTTCAACATGACCAATTTTATGTTCATCTGTTTTGAATAAAAATACACATTTCACTTTTAAAGTGGTGCCTAATGTGCAAGCATTGTAATATTTACTGTTTAAAATATTTTGACAAAAATCTATTTTGAAAGTTGTAAGATAAAATTAGATAAAATTCTATTTTCTCGTTGCAAGGGTCATGAAATGTACAAACAGCTACTTAATACTTTTAATATTAATATTTTACCAACAGCCAACTTACTAAAATGTTATAGATTGACATTCATCAGTTTCAGATAAAACTGAACATTTCACTTATAAAGTGCCGAGTACAATTACATACAGCAAACCAGGACCGCCGTGTACATTTTTGACAATCTCAAATATGTTACTGGGGCACATTTTCTCATACTTGTCATCTCTCCTAAATCCACCAGAAGCCGCTATGTGAATTTCTGTTCATCTCAAAGTCCTTCTCGTGCATATCCATGATATGCTGGTCATCTTGTCTGCGTGCATAGTATACCAATTTGCTATCGACTGACCCACCCGCTCCCTTTCCTAAACCCAACCAATAGTGTTTTTTTAAGTAAACTAGAAAAGAAAAAGTTATCACAGCAGTGTGCTTCTACCACATCTCACACTGCTTTTTTAAAGTTTCATTTTACCTGGTTTTAAACCCGGCGTGCTCTGCTTCACCTCTCAAGTCTGGCTCTGCTCTATGGTGTAAGGATGGCTAAATCTCTCCATAATATTAAACCCTGAGAACTGTTATGGAATTCCACATGAGACAAGACCACGAGAATGGTCAGGTACTAAAACAATAAACTTTCTAATCTGAGAAGATCAGCTGGGAAACCAGTTCTTCAACTGTCCCAGTCACCCATCCTGAGTCCCCCTCTCTGCCCTGGACTTTACCTTCTCCACCAGAGCTGCTCACTCACATTCCACACAGAATGTCCAAGTATTTAATATGGTGTATCTTGGGGCTCTATATTCATGTTTGGTGTCATTTTAAATGTCTCTGTGTGATTGGTAAAGTGGTCTTAATTTCACTGTAATATTTTACAATTTCCTCTATATCTGATGATTTGGATTTTGACTCTGATAAGATCTTTGCCAGGTGCTCCACTCCAAGGAAAATTGTCTTTACCTCAACTCAAGACCAGGCATGGGTCTTTGTAAGGCTTTTATTTTCTTGAATTTATGGTGATTTGAGTACTTAAGGGAAATATGCAGAAGTGTCTGTGGGATTCTGTAGCCAGGATACCCCATTGCAGTGTTGAGTCTCTGAGCTCTGCATCAAGGCGTACATACTGCAACGTACTTCTACACAGTCAGATATTAATCTCTAACTCCTAAATGTATCTTGATAAACCTGAACTTCTTTCTTTTAATGTGAGACAAAATGCATAAGGAGTAAAAACAGCCAGCACAAAGAAGCGTTACAAAATGTATGTTTGTTTTGGATAAAACTGGTCTTTCCACTTTTAAAAATGGGTGATACGTGCAAGCATAAATTTGTCTTGAGCTATTTTAGATTTTTCTATTCAATTTCACCTTGAAAGTATCTTGAAACCCGCAAAAAACAATGTTATAGTTTTCTGATAAACAGTTTGCCAGTAACCAATTGTACTATATATATATTCATTCATTCATTTTCATTTCGGCTTAGTCTCTTTATTAATCCGGGGTCGCCACAGCCATTTATTCTTCTGTTTCAAATAAAACTAGAAAAAGAATATGACTGCACAAATTAAATTGTATATTTTATTTAAATTCTGCAATATAATCTTGTTTCATTTTTTTTTTTTCCTGATTCACATTATTCTGATCAGCTAAAGCTAAACATCCCACTTTGAAAATGTTGTGGTATAAGAAGCAACATAATATTTTGACAGCAAAAATAAATGAACAAATAAAATAATAAATATTTCAAGACCGGCATGGTCTGTTAGATAAAAAAAGAACATTTCACTTCTAAAATGTCACAAAAGGCACAAAAAACCAACGTAATAAAAACATTGACAGACTGACATTTATCTGTTTCAGAATAAACAGAACATTTCACTTTGAAAGCGTTACAAAATGCACAAGAAGCAACATGTTATTTTACTGAAAGCAAACAAAATAAAACCTTGCCAGATTGACATCTGTCTGGTGGAGATAAAACTGGACATTTCACAAAAGAGAAAATGAAATGAATAAATATGTATTTTAGAAACTCCAGAATTCATACAACAGTCAATATACTGTAATGATAAAATGTTGCCAGATTGAAATGCATCTGTTTCAAGAAAGAAGAAAAATAAATAAATGTTAAAATAAAATTCACTTTGAAAGCTGCACAAAATGCACAAGTAACAAATTATTTCACTAACAACCAACATTGTCAGATTGGCATTTGCCTGTTTCAGATAAAACTGGCACTTCACAAAAGAACACAACAGCACAGTAACCTTTCAGTACCACATTCCAAGCATTACATTTCTAAACTTCCATAGTCCAGGCAATAGCCAACAATCTTGCCAGAGTGTAATAACACAATCTTGCCAGAATGGCATTTTATATTTTTTTCCAGAAAAAGTGAGATTGTACTTTGAAAGTATCATAAAACACAAAAGAAGCAGTATGTTATTTACCTGACAACCAATATAATAAAATGTATCTGTTTCAAATAAAACTAGGAACTTCACAAAGATCATTACAAAGCATTAATCTTTCAGTGCCCTTCAGCAAACATTGTATTTGTCAATTTCAGCGATTCATCCACCAGCCAACACTGCAACAATGCTTTTCTTACTTAAATTGTTTTGTTGTCTTGTTTCTAGTCCAAATATATAAAAAATAAAAATAAAAATAAAATAAACTTTTAAAATTTTAAGAAATAATTTGCCAAAATTAAGTGAGTTTTTACTTAAAACAAGCAAAGTAATCTGCCAATGGGGTAAGCAAAATAATCTTATATCAGATTATTTTACTTGTTTTAATTTTGGCATATTATTTCTTAAAACAAGACAGTTAGTTTTAATAGTCTAGAAAATGCTTCTTGATTGAAGAATCTTTTGTTATAATTGTACTTGAAACAATACAAAAAATATAAGTCAGAAAGGCATGTTTTGCAATGAAGAACTTAATGAAATGTGGCCAGATTTACATTCACTGATTGAAATTTCCCTTTTTTCTTTTTTTAATTTTCTGAAATTTTAGCATTTTGCTAATACCGATGCAATAAAATGCTGTCAGATTGACATCTGTCTGTTTTAAATAAAACTAGTCATTTCATTAAAGAACATGATAGAGCAATAACCTTTCAGCACAACTTGTCGTACATTTCACTTTAAACTTCTGCTATTCATACAACAGCCAACATAATAATAAAACATTGCCAGATTGACAATTATGTTTCAGAAAAAAAGAGATTTCACTTTCGCTGGCAACTTTTTATTTTACTGACTACCAGCATTTTAAAGTGTTGAGACACATATTTGTTTTAGGAAAAAAAAAAAAAAAACTTGACATTTCACCAAAAAGAACCCAATAGAAAAGAGCGTTAACCTTTTAAAACCACTCACCAAACATTTTATTTAGGAACTTTCATAATATGTTAAACAGCCAACAAAACAATCAAATGTTGCCAGTTTGGCAGTAAACATAACTTTTCATCTTTAAAGTGTCACAAATTGCAACATATCATGTTCACTACTAACAGCCAGAAAAATAAAATGTTGCCAGATTGATTTTTAGGGATTTTGGATGTCACACAAATGTCACAGAACATGCAACATTACACCACAAACATATTCTTTGAATGACTCAAGGTTGCATAATTGCACTTGAGCCAATCCAGCTTGTTGTCTTTTTTTTCCCCTTTTTTGCTTTTTTGACATATCATGTTTATATTCTAGTATGCCGGTAATTATGTAAAACACAACTGGACAGTACTGACATGTGCATATATACAGTGCTCAGCATAAATGAGTACACCCCTCACATATCTCATTTTTAAATTAATATCTAAATAATATATTTGTGCATATACATAAGATTAGTCACTACCAAAGCCAAAGGTAGAGCAAATTAAATAAAATATCGTAAGATCACAGTCCAAAAATAACTACACATAAAATGATATGTTGGGGAAAAATCTTTAATAAACAGAAAAATCAAGAGAAACAATTATTCATTAATTTTCATTTCGGCTTAGTCCCTTTATTAATCTGGGGTCGCCACAGCGGAATGAACCGCCAACTTATCCAGCATATGTTTTACGCAGCGGATGCCCTTCCAGCTGCAACCCATCTCTGGGAAACATCCATACACACCCATTTACACTCATACACTACGGACTATTTACCTTACCCAATTCACCTGTACCGCATGTCTTTGGACTTGTGGGGGAAACCGGAGCACCCAGAGAAAGCCCACGCCAACACGGGAGAACATTCAAACTCCACACAGAAACGCCAACTGACCCAGCTGAGGCTCGAACCAGCGACCTTCTTGCTGTGAGGCGAACGTGCTATCCACTGCGCCACCGTGAGGCCCTCAAGAGAAACACAAATATACAATTTAGTTGTAATTTTGGAGTTTATAATTTTTTCTTTGATTTTTTTTTGCAATAACTCCTTTGAGTTTAAATGTATTATCTTTCTATTCCTGTAGATGTTTGGTGACCAAACTTATTTTAATGGATATAACTGTTTAATAAAACAGTTTTGTTTAAATGCACCATATATTCACTGCTATATTCACTGAGAAATGGATCAAAATATTCATTTTCAAAGGGGGAAATTCTAAAATGAGCATTTTTACATCCTCTTATATTTATACTTTTTTTTATTTCGCTTTATAAGCAATGAAATAAAATGTATTAATCACCATAACACATGTGCCTGAGAAAAAAAAGATGGCATTCAGATGGCATTTAGAGGCTTTTGGATAAATGCTCATGTGCCAGCAAATATTTGAATTTGGTGAAATATTATCCAAATACAATATGCATATTGAACAGACTACCTACACCCTATTGAACAAAAAACCTACTGCCCATCTGTACTGAGGTACGGGGCTTGATACTTTACTGAAATCTAAATTTGGGTACAGATTCAGCCCTAGAGACGAGTGTACAGCATTTCAGAAAGAGTTACATTAATGAGAAGCAGATATCTGCAACACTGCAGGGGTCTTCACAAGCCCTATGATGTCATGCTGGTGAATTGCTGTCCACCCAGATCACTCCACCTGGACTCACATTTCCCCCTAGTGGCTGCATAAATAACTGCAGACTGCTGTTTCATTAAGGAAGGCTAGTTTCATTTGAAAGAACGGCAGGCATTCAGCATTCCTGTATATACTATGTTTAAATATAGGCTAGACGTTATATAAAATGTCTCATACTTCAGGCCACAGGATTATATGCACATATTTAACTCATTATATCAACACACCATCTGTGTTGTAGGTGGTTTGGCACAAAACGCAATTCTAGCCACCTGAAGACAACATGGTACTGTCTGTTGAGTCAGTACTAATAGATCTAAAAGCCTCCTTCTCATTAAATATTTACTGTAAATGTATCACAGCATGACACAAGCTCTTGAACCTTGGCTTCAGAAAAGATCACTTCTAGAGTCAATAGATACTATCAATCCCAAATGCTGACTGCGTGAATCCACATCAGCCCAAAAAGACAATCTGTGTTTTGAGAAAGACTCAAATGGAGTAAAATTATGCAATAAAACACATTTTTCACTCAAAATATACTGCAAGATGAAACTGCTTTGCCAAGAGGAGGAAACCGAAGATGAGTTGGCGAACTTCAGCTCACCACGGAAAATGGACGAAGTGAGAAATAGAAGCGGGAACTCACTGCTTTCACTGCCAGTGCAGCTGTTCAGGTATTCTGCCAGTGACACATAAAGCCCTGACTTCCCACACAAAGCGCAGCAGCTGTGAAACTCTCCAACACACTCACCAGGATTTATTCCTATCTCTATTTGTTTTAGATGTTCACAGTAACAATGGCCGGGTCAAAATATTTGCATGACAACAACTGAAGTGCAAAAATGAACACAACATCTTGATGCCAATCAACAAATGAATTATGTTACCCAACTGTTACATTTCAAAACACCCAAATCGTTGGATTACAGATGAAGCAACGCAATGGGTTTACCTGGCTTGAGCAGTATTGTGGCCTCTAGTTTCCTCTGCTGAAATCTCCATGGTAATGTCTTTGTCTCGTAGTGCATTCGGATCCTGCCGCAGCCAGTGATGGATGACTAATTTGTCCTGGTCACTTGGAAACTCTGGAGCAGCATATCATATTAAAATGTCTTTGGAACAAAGTTGGGTTCCTTGGATACAGTGTTAGGAATTGTTGATGATTTGGTTTCCTTCTTTTTGGGAAACAGTGAAACTCAGCGCAGGTTTATCCACACCACACAAGGGACTCTCCAATATCCATTGACGATGCAGTGGTTCTGCGTTGGCGGTGACCTTGTGATAAAGAAATGAGCCAACAAATATGACTTCCAGATTTTTGATTGCCGGACTGTCAAGGTTTGCTCAGTTCAGTATAGTTTAAGCCAGTGGTAAATAGTAACAAATATTTTTTGCTTACTTTAGTTTTATTTTGTGAAACATTTACTTAACTAATGTACAGTTGCTAGGCTAACCCACTCACTGACTTTCCTTTGGATTATTCCTTTATCAGAAGCATACATTTTGCTACAAATCTTAATATTGTATTTTACACCCTCCTACATTTAAAAATATGAAGAGAAGTAAATGGTTGATTTGAACTGCTGAAATTGCCCTCTCAGGGACGTAATGTTTGATTTGTTGATTTGCAGAATCTTTTCAGTTAACCTATTAAATCAGTTAGCAAATCACACTGAGCAATTCTTTCTGTAATTATACTGAACTGATTGTATCTGTTTTTGACTTAACAGCTTACTGATTTAAATGATCATGTAAGAGCTGGTTTACAGTTAATAACACATTGAAATAAATGACTCACTCAAAAAGTCTTCATGCAGTTAACAAATCATTGATTTAACTGATCTTGTCAGAGCAAATCTCCAGTTAATGATTCACTGATTGAATTGATTTTGTCAGAGCGATTCTCCAGTTAATGATTCACTGATTTAACTGATCCCATAAGAGGGATTCTCCAGTTAACAATTCACTGATTCAATTGATCATGTTAGAATGAATTTCCAGTTAATGATTCACAGATTCATTTATTCCTGTCAGAGTGAATTTAAAATGTCACCTAAAATGAGCAACATATACTTCTGAAAATCCTCAGAGACTGTGGTTGCTTTTTATTTAGCCTTTTATGATAGCAGCATCAATTCGTTTTTGTTATGTTGCCATGTCTGAAATGTGTATACAGAAGAGTTTCTGTGCTCCAATTAGTCAATGCCACAGATGTGGCATAACTTGTTAGGGTGGTCACCCCTCCAAAAAAAAAACTAAAAAACTAAACAGGCTTGTCTTTCTGTCAGGATATGGAGAAGCATGCAAGACATGACATTGGTTGTCATCCCTTAAGACACACTATATAAGATACTGTACAATAGACTATTGCATCCATTGTCATATATAAATTATTAAAAAATCACTATGTCTATTAAAAAATAACACTGTCCATGGTTTGGGTGAAATCAAGCTGATCTTGTATAGAATCAACGTGACATTACATTAGTGACAGTCATGGGTCACATATCGTCAAAAAAGTGCAAACTAGAACACAGCACAAAGATGTTTGTTTGCACTTATCACCAATATTTAATGCCTCACAACTAAACAACCACTGCTTAGAGTTAAAAACTGGCCAATCAATGAGATACAGGGTATAATTACATTACGTTTAAGCATAAATTGGACTTGGCCAACACACATTAAGAAGATGCATGAAGGTAATATGAATGTGGAGCTGTTTGTTGAATTGTGTCTGAACAGAAAGAGCTGTATGATAAACACAACAGTGCCTACAATATTGTTGACAAGAGGGATTTGTTATGGAGAGGATTTGCAGATCAAATAGGATTTGACAGTGCATCAATTTCACTTATTTACTAAAGTTTTTCTGTTATTAAACAGCATTTAATGTCAGGAAAAAAAAAATTATGCGTTCACTTTCCTCATTGTCCCTGAAAGTCATGAGAGTATGCATGCTGAAAAGTGCAAGCAAAAATCATACCAACACAAGCCACAACTCTGTCAAATAGAAGCCCAACAAAATCAGTATGTGTTAACAGTATATGGAGGAGACCAGAACTCATCCTCCAGGCTCTTATATTTCCTTATTATTTAAGTGTTTCTGCATATTTACATCAGTCTGAGTGGCTAGTATTCTTGTATTCAGTTCTTTTCAAGTTCTTGTCAGAACTTGAGACACCATGTACATTTTTGGGTGGTTTAGACGTCTTCGGTCTTGTCTTCATATTTCATTTGAACTGCACCATAGTTTGTTTGATAGTCCAGGGTTAATAAAATAAGTAAAATCTGACATTTAGTAAACTGCATTTCCTCCACTAAACATCTTCTGTTGCTGCTTTTGACAAGAAAAATAATTTGTTACAGTTTATCATTATTTCTGTGTTGCTTTATCACAGACCAATTTACGTTCTGCAACAACATCTCAATTAGCTAAAAGGATTCATGAAAACACATTTTCTTCTTTTTAAACTATTCTTTAGCGCAGGGTTTCTGAACCACATTCCTGGAGGACCACCAACAATGCATGTTTTAAATGTGTCCTTTGTCTGTCACATCCAATACAGGACTTTCAGTCTCTGCTAATGAGCTGATGATCTGGTGTGTTAGATTTAGGAGGCATGGAAAATGTGCAGAGCTGATAGTCCTCCAGGAATGTGGTTGAGAAACACTGCTTTAGCTGATTCCAATTGGAAGTTGCATCAGGGGTTTACTTTTTTAGGCTGCACTGTTCTTATGAATGTCTTAATGACGTAAATGTATTTAATAAAATGTTTGAAACAACAACTATTTGATTATAATTAGTCAGACTGTGTTATCTATAATTGTGTCATCTATAAATGGGGCTATGTTTACAGGAACAATAAATATTTGATACAATTTAATAGCCATGTTAAATTAATATTTGTTGAGCTGGTGTACTGTAGTTGTGGTCTATCAAAGAAGCAAACACAAAATTCTAACATATAATCCACTATGTTTTGTTTTTTTCTTGTTAACCATTCATTCATTCATTAATTTTATTTTCGGCTTAGTCCCTTTATTAATCTGGGGTCGCCACAACGGAATGAACCGCCAACTTATCCAGCATATGTTTTACACAGCGGATGCCCTTCCAGCTGCAACCCATCACTGGGAAACATCCATTCACCCTCATTCACACTCATACACTATGAACAATTTAGCTTACCCAATTCACCTGTACTGCATGTCTTTGGAATTGTGGGGGAAACCGGAGCACCTGAAGGAAGCCCACACAAACACGGGGAGAACATGCAAACTCCCCACAGAAATGCCAACTGACCCAACCGGGGCTCGAATCAGCGACCTTCTTGCTGTGAGGCGATTGTGCTACCCACTGCACCACCGTGCTGTCCCTCTTGTTGACTAATGTGTTTGTATTACTGAATGGCTTTTCTGAGGTAACTGCAAAACGTAAGGTAACATCTTCTCTGTGGTGGATTATTTACATATTTTCACAGTTAAAACAATGATTTAGCTATTAAATGTGAACTGATACATTTCAGCAAATTGTACTTGTTTATTCCAACAGAATTATAATCTCCATTAATATGGTTACCTTTGTATATACTGTAAGAACAGAGACAAGACTTTTTGGTTAACGGATAATTTGCTGAACAGGAAATCTACAGTGGCAAAGAATGACTAGAATATATATTCTGAAGAGTATAAAGCATATGAAAATGCATTCGGTGAGCTGGATCCAACATTATACATTAAACATGTAGAATATCTTCTCCATTTTCCTTATCTGTAACTTTCAAAAGACATCTCTTGCCGCCTACTGTACTCCTGCAATGAAATGGCATATGAAAGTGAGTTAACCTTGAGAGATACTGAGTGAAGAAAAAAATGTCATTATTTCTTTGCAGGAAAACTCAGAAGCAGGTGGGATTCTTTAAAAAAAAAAAAAAAGTTTGAATGAGAAAAGTTATCATGAATATTATGATATTAACAACAATCAGCAAGGTCTCATCTACACTTCCATTAGTTTCCTTTATGACACCTGAGAGGCCGTGAGAGAGCGGTCTCTGGGCTGTCATGCTGCTTTTACATGCTGTACTGACAGGCCTTCAGATGGTGATGGATGTCTCAATCAACCAGCTCTCGCTCAACAAAAAAAAATATATCACAACTCGAGGTGTGCAAAAGAAAGTGCTTTTCAACAAACTCACCACACAGAACCAACAGCAGCGGTTGAAGCTTTCCAAACATGTACACTGTACACTGGATGCCAAAACACTGACCTTTAGATCACATCACTGCCATCGATGGAAAATGGAAATGCCTGTTTAGTTCCATAAAAGCAACACCCTGTTTCAACTACACACACAAAAAAACAGACGGTTTAAAATGTGCAATTGACAAAACAGGTCAAGAATGAAAAAGATGACTCCAATAGAAGTGGGCGACATAGCATCTCATAGAAAAACCAATTAAACGAACGTAAGTGCAAAAAAACAAATCTAGCTCCAGCTGGGGCTGGTAATGAGCTCTGAAAATACTTTTTCTATTTTTTTTTGTGTGTGAAATTGGATATAAAACAACTTATCGATTTTCTGGCACCTTAAATGCCCCCTCTGGAATGGACCGCATTCCTCGCATCCCTTTGCTTCTCGTCTGTCACACCCAAACAGCTGAAGGGATAGTCTTTCTGCTATCTGCATCTGCCAACTTAAACCAATGCTACCCTCTATAAATAATTGATTACTTAAAGAGTGAGTAATGACGAACCACGGGTAACTTCAATTAGGACTATGGCCCGGTGTCCTCAGGGCATGCCAGTAATATTCCAGAATTGAGGAATATCTTCACTGGGCGGTATGTGGAGCCTCTTGAGACCTGCCGGATTCAACACACCAGACCTTTGTCTCTGCCTTGAATCCCACTGGGTTATAATTCAAAGTGGGGCCTGGTCTCAGGGCCACACAGGACAGCAATTAAGAGCCATTAGTAACACAGCAGCTTGAATGTAGGCCAATGAGTCTGCTGCAGTCAGGATATATATGCTTCTGTTTCTTTGAATCCTCCTGGCTCAGACAGCATTCCATTTAAAAATTAATAAGGTGTGACAGCAGTGGGAAAATTAAGTGTTTTTTTTAATTATTATTTTATGGACTGCATATGTCAGCTTAAAACTTTGGCTAAACAACATTCATTCATTCATTCATTTTCTTTTCGGCTTAGTCCCTTTATTAATCTGGGGTCGCCACAGCGGAATGAACCGCCAACTTATCCAGCATATGTTTTACGCAGCGGATGCCCTTCCAGCTGCAACCCATCACTGGGAAACATCCACACACACTCATTCACACACATACACTACGGACAATTTAGCTTACCCAATTCACCTGTTAAACAACAGTAATTTAGAAAGAATTACAGTGCTTGACGGGATAGTTCACCCAAAAATGAACATTTAGTCACTATTTATTCACCCTCAAGGGGTTCCAAACTTTTATTAGTTTCTTTTTTTTCTGTTGAACACAAAAGAAGGTCTTTTGAAGAAAACCAGAAACCTATAACCATTGACTTCCATAGTAATTATTTGATTTACTATGGAAGTCAATGGTTACAGACTATTGGGATTAACAGAAGAAGAAAGAAAGAAAGAAAGAAAGAAAGAAAGAAAGAAAGAAA
>CAIGQW010004318.1:750423-781145 GCA_903798125.1 Danio choprae | reverse complement strand
AAAGAAAGAAAGAAAGAAAGAAAGAAAGAAAGAAAGAAAGAAAGAGATGACAGAATTTAAATTTTTAGGTGGACTTTAATATTTTGTTGGCTGTTTAAGGAAAATACTTGCATATTTGGTCAGGAATACAGCATTGAGAGAGATCAGGCACAATGTGAAATATGTTAAGAGGTAGTTCACACATGAAATTTGAAATATCCTATTCATTATTCACTTGAAAATGTGATTTGATCAAATTTGGTTTGTAGTGAAAAGATGAAAATCATGATGGAAATGTTACAGATGATAAGCATGAGGTTATTTTTCAGTGGAACATGAATTCCAAGATCAGTGGTGTCAGATCATTGTTTTAACTTTGTAATTTCAGTTTAAGTTGTTTCGCAGTATTCTTGCTGCCTTTTTAAACAAATAAATCTTGTTTTAAAGAGTGTTTTGCCGAAAAAAATGATGGCTTATGACATTGAAACAACATGAGGGAGAGTAGTGTTTTCTTTAATGTTTTTTTCATCAATTTATTTATTATATTTATTTATTATTATATTTATTTTATTGATTTAAGTGAAAATGCCTGATTAGTTATTTTCTAAATATTTTTTGTATTATTATTATTATTATTATTATTATTATTATTATTATTATTATTATTATTATTTATTCATTAATGATTATACATTTTGTAATGAAAACCGAATTTGTCTGCATCAGGTATGTTTTTTAAACTTGGACTAAAACATTTTTTTTTTCTACCTCATTACTGATTTTCTGGAGCTCAACTGTCCAACTACACACAGTACAATACTCTCTCAACAGATACATTTTTCCAATCACATTTTCTTTCTTGCAAATTAAAGGGAGACCTAATAATATACTGTATATGTATATACTGAATAAATGTCACCAAAAGGGTTCTCCTATTATAACATGCAAAAGATCCTTAATTTGGCTTAGTTTAGAATGGTTATTTCTGAAAACTATACATGTAGCTATTTAATAAATTATGCAGATTCAACCAACATTATAGCACTGCCTTTGAGGTCACATTCATAACATTTATATTCAAAGAGGCCCTAAATAGTTTATTGCCTCCCAAATATTAATGTCCATTTGTCACATCCACAAAAAATCCTCTAAAATAAAAAATAAAAAATCCACTTGACGAGAGTGATATTTTGAGCTGTCGGTACTGTGCCTTTAAGGTTTAGTTTTATACTCTATGTACAAACACGAGTACGCTGTACCATATATAAACCATTATAGCTTTCCCTATAAGATATCCACAGCATTGCCATGTTCACAGAATGTATTGTGAAATTCTCCCTAAAGGCATCTCATGTTCCTCCAGCATTAAGTCCATGCAGCTGTATAAATGCATTCATTATGTCACACTCTGTCACTGCTTAATGCAGCAGATTGTGTTGCATATATCCTCAAATGCTGTAACCACCATCTAATGTAAATCCCTGTTCTTTTCTTCAAGCTTCATGAACTGGTTCTCCTCCTTTGTTTGGCCGTTCTCTGGAGATCTCCGCAGTTGATTAGTCTCTTCTGTGTCTCATGCTTATCTCTGATTGGGATCCAGAAACTTCTTCTGCCTGCGGTGTCAGATTTACCTCAGCTAGAATAGATGAAATATTTATTTTTAAACAAACCTTCTCTCCCCCAAATATTTCCGCTGGCTGTCTTTGTGAGCCTGTTCTAAATTCCTTTGAATTGTAGATTCACAAGAAAGTCTATGGCTTCTGATGAATTACAGTTTAACATCTCGTTTCCCTCTTAAATTTGTCCTATTCCCATTCATAAATATTTATATCAAATCCAAAGTGAGATCTACATTTTTTAAACACATTGATTAATTAACTGAAACGTATTGCAAGGCTGTTTGAAGTGATTCTATTCTAACAATATGATTTTGATGAAAACAAAACGCAGTGTGTAATGTACACAAAATAATCTATAACTAAAAATGTAAAATGTGGATGTATATTTTATTTTATTAATAAGTAGTTTAAATTAGAACAAGCTTTTTATTCAGTTTTTAATTATATATTTTATTTAATGTAATGTAACGTGTGTGTTAACAACCAATAAGCGTACAGTATGACGTATAAATATATGTGTGTGTGAATGTGTCTATGTATATCCATAATAACCAAGTCAATAAATCAGATTTCATAATCAGATGACATAATCACAAACTACATAAGAGCAGAATTAGGCTGAAAATGTAATGTTTTTTTTTGCTGAGAAATAAGTGATGAATACATGCAAATACAGGCCAATGACATGAGGAGGCTGTGATTCATTACCTTATTTTTTCCAGTAAAAAGATGAGCCAGGCGTAATAAATGAGTCTTAAAAAGGGCAAGCCTTGAGATATTAATCTTCTAAGACATCTACACGGCAAAAACGAGCGAGTCACTCTATTAGCGCTAAAAGAGACGTCCACTCTCCTACACTTTATGTAAGCCACCAAGGAAACATTGCTGCTACCCCGAGGCGGTTATTTCATCTCTGTGTCCATACAGCTGGATGGCAGAAAATAGAGATTGGGGTTAAAACTTCCTGATTTACTGACTCCATTCTTGGGGTCTGGAACAGTGAGAGAAGAAAAATCGAAATGGATGACCTTTAAGAGGTGGTGGCATGTAGCAACAATGGCTGACAAATAGCAATGAGGATTAGCAATGTGCGTGACCTTCTGCACTTAAGGTCAAAGCTAATCGGCTAAAGCGAGTGAATGCCATGAAGAGCTTGACGATTGCCACAACCGGAGGGAAAGATCACAGAAGATGCCTTCGGATGAAAACGTGCTCAGAATGGCTGTATATTGATGGGTGAACTCACAAACATTTCTGAATTAGGCCGCTTAACAGTGTCTGCGAACATAGCTCAGTTTCTGTGACCCAATAATTATATTTCTACGATCATTTACTCACCCTCCACAATTGTTTGAGATTCCTTCTTTTGTTGAACACAAAGGAAGAATGTTAGGAATGTTGTTTTTGACTTCCATAATATTGTTTGTATTGCTTTTTTTCCCCCAGCATTCTTCAAAATATCTTCATTTGGGCTCAACAGAAGAAAGAAATACATAAAAGCATGTGAGTAAATGGTGAGAAAATTCTCATTTTTGGGTGAACTATCCCTTTGAAGGCATTGCATTTTTAACTGAAAACTCACTCTTACCCGACTGTTTGAATTCGTGAATTGTTGACTTGAGAACAAATGCAATAAGATCAGTCCAATTCATGAAAGAACTGTTTATTGCAATTTTCTAAACAATTTATGAGAGTTTCCTTATCAAGAAATTATCAAATAGGTCATCTGTGCAATCATCATAATACAACCCATGTTAAAGTTAAGCACACTCTGTCAATGTCAATACCTTATACTTTGATTCCTGGCTCGAGATCCTTTGCGATCTTTGTTCTCCTTCTCTGCTCTCCATGCAAACTAAGGATTGTTGTGCAACTACATACTTCTATCAGAATTAATCAATCCATTTTATCACTGATTAAATTGCAATGTGCATTATGTCTTATTTGCAGTGAGGGCTCTATTTGAAATTTTTATGGGTACTATCTCAGGAAAGGGACAACAACTGTAAAAAATGCTGGGTTCCACACAACTCCTTCATGTTGTCCCAACACAAATCAATTAAGTTAACTTAATCGTTTTTACAAATTTAAGTGAATTGAACAACACTTAAGTTGTCCCCCCAAAAAACTTAAGAATTGTGTTGTTTCAACTCATTTAAATGTGTAGTTTAAAAAACAGCAAAATCAGTTTATGAGTGTATATATATATATATATATATATATGTATCTCATTTTATGATTCAGTAGCTCACTTATAAAAACATTTTTTTATTAATGTTTCATTAGATTATTCATTTGAATTTATTAGATTACAGTAATGCAAATACTACAACCTTTATTAATTTGAAGTGAGATTGCAGTTTTCAATTGACTATGAAAATTAAATTATTGAATTAAATTATATACATTTTTAAAAATCTAAATTAACGTTTATGGTTTTAGGAGGGATGAAATGACAAAAAATGGTCTAAAAACTCCCTTGATCGCCACAAACCAATGCTACTTTGAAGATGTTTACAAGTGTGAAGTTTTCATGGAACTTTGTTGTTTAAAACCCACATGCAGTTTAAAACTCCAACAGCAAACTCCAGCTGAACTTCATTTTAGTCGTATTTTATTCAAATGTATGTCATTCCATTTTGTTCTTCATATATAGAAACCTATACTGTATAAGTCTCTTTGACGTTATCTGAAATCCCCCCTTCTCCTCAGATGAGATCTATCTCATACGGTGTCAGTCTCACAGCCTGTCAGCCATCCGCCTGCCTGCTGCGTCTGAATCTGCTCCTGAAGTCTCTGGAAGTGCAATTAGGGATCTGCAGTCCACCCTTATTACTTTAGGATACAACCCTGTCAGTCTGCTGCTATGTTAACTAATGAGTCTGGCTTCTCTCTGCAGATTAAATGGGCAGTGTAATCTCCTGACCTTCACGTCCATCTCCACGCTTTTCTTTCCTCACAATAATTAATTAAAGCTTCTATCTTTCAGACGCCCATGATATGGCTAAACCTGACTTGAAATGTGTATGCAAAAAAAAAAAAAAAAAGTGATGGATGGATTTTGTCGACAAAAAAGAATGTTTTCTCACAGTAGAATGCACGTCACGTAAGGACGCAAACATGATGAATCAGATTCGAAAGTATTGCTTAATTATAAACATGTTTGAAAGTAGGGCAGGCAGGGTGATATTCCTGATAGCACAGAGACATTGGTAGGACATTTATTTGAAGTTTGCATTTCAATTTGAAAGATGCATTTTTTAGGGCATTTCCTCATCTGCAATCTGTTGGATGTTAAATAGATATTTCTAATATGTCTAAGAAGCTTATGCTTTGGATTACTAATACAGCAGGTCTTATTTTAATGATCTAAGTCCCTGGTCTAAAGCACACGTCATAGGTGCACTTAGGGTGGGTCCAAATCCACTTTTGATATTATTTTAAGAACAGAATAAATTGTAAGCGTGCCTGGCGCATAGTCTGAAAAAGTTGTCCGCTGCCCACAAATACATGAACATTTATTTTTTTATAAAGATATATTTGTATAAAATGCATACAAACAAATAGGTTTATATTGTCTTGAAAATGGTATATCGTCTATAAATTCTTTTAAAAGACAGCTCACGAAATGAAAGCCCATTTGCTTTTATTCAAACAAAAAATATAAATAAATAAATGACACCTTCCTTGTAAATGTAGCAGAGCATGTTCAAACAAAGAGAGATAGATGGGTGTAAAATGAGTTAAACTATGTATTATTATTTTTAGACTGTGCCTTGCAATGAGTTAAAAGCATCACCATGGGAATTAATCACCCGTGCGCCTGAGCCTCTACCTGTTTAATAACAAATTTAATCACTTCCTCCAGAGGTTCATTAGCTCAAAAAGGGAAAGTGTGAGGTTTTATTAGCCAACAGAGCCTTCATTAAGAGCCAATTAAATAATGAACATAGCATACCTTCTTCTTGTAAGAGAAAAGACATGCTGTGAGCTCTCTCTCTCTCTCTCTCTCTCTCTCTCTCTCTCTTTCTCTATCCACTGGTCTATGTAGTAAACACTGACAACTTTTGTGTCAAGTGACGCTCTAGAGAAAAAAAAAAAAAGATTTGAAAAGGGTTATAAAAACAGACAGATTGTTTAAAAACTCAAGCCTTCCCTAAATCCTATAAATTGCACTATAGAAAATCGTGTCTTCAGGGGTATTGCAGTTAAGACTCTGAGCGTATCTCAGAACCAATGATTTCCTGGACAGAAAGTGAAAGAATGAAATACCTGTTTCAATGATTTTGTTGATTAAATGTATCAACGCATCAGTGAACTTATGATTTTGCTCCTGCAGAAAAACCTTCTGTGCAGAAAGAGGAATTGGAGAAAATTTGACAAAAAATACAGCAAAAACGAAAGGCTAGGAAATACTATGTTTTATAAAATTTATGAAATTAATAATGTATTTATATTTATTGAATGCGTGACATTTTTAAAAATTCAAAAAATCTATGAATTTATATTTGCATATTTCATACATGATTGACATTTTTAATTGTGATGATTTCTTATGCATATAGAGAAAGAACTTACGATATGAGACAGAATCTTATATTTCCTTTTTTTTTTTTTTTCTTTGTAAACAGGGTTGACAGATGAGCGTGACTCGTGTCTTCTGCAGCTCCTCACACATAAGCACAAGCGCCTTTCAACCTTTATGCAGTGACACACAATATTGTCAATTCCACAGCAGAGAACCAGAAGAACTTGGAGGCGGGGCAAGTGACTTTTTTGCCTAACAGTGACTGCGCATCTGGACTGACAATATTCATCGTGGGAGAGCAATATTTAAACTGTCACCCCCATACCATGATGGTTTGGGATAAATATATATACCATTGCACCCCTAATATGTATTTATTTGACTAAATTTGTTATTGAGCACTTTTTCTTTTCAAGGATAATCTATCCACCTCACAAGTGTGGCATATTAAGATGCTGACTAGACAGCATGTTTTTTGCACAGGTGTGCCTTAGGCTGGTCACAATAAAAGGCCACTCTAAAATGTTAAGTTTTATTACGCAGCACAATGCCACAGACGAAAAGAGATTTTACATATCACCCATTGAGCATTTTTGGGATGCTCTTGATCACCAATATGACAGTGTGTTCCAGTTCCTGCCAATATCCAGCAACTTCACACTGCAAATGAAGAGGAGTGGAGCAACATTCTACAGGCCACAATCAACAACCTGATCAACTCTTTGCGAAGGTGATGTGTTGCACTGTTTGAGGCAAATGGTAATCTCAAAAAAGGAATAAGATAAATGTGCACTAACCAAGATTTCATGTGTGAACAATATTTGAGAAAAATAGGTATTTTGTGTACACAGAAAAAAATTCTAGATTAAAAACAAATTGAGTTGTCTGCGTTTATATTTTTGTTGATTTTGAAATGAAGTGAAATGAAGCAAACAGACGGGTTACATACACAAGCTACATGAAGACCCAAACAAGTCCCTGGCGTCCATAATAAAAAAACTGCAATGAGTATCCATAGTGGGGCGCCACGGTGGCTGGTTCGAGTCCAGACTGGGCCAGTTGGCATTTCTGTATGGAGTTTGCATGTTCTCCCCGTGTTTGCATGGGTTTCCTCCGGCTGCTCTGGTTTCCCCCACATTCCAAAGACATGCGGTACATGTGAACTGAATAAACTAAATTGTCCATAGTGTATGAGTGTGTGTAATTGAGTGTCTATCGGTGTTTCCCAATACTGAGTTGTGACTGGAAGGGCATTCGGTGTGTAAAACATATGCTGGAATAGTTAGTGGTTCATTCCGCTGTGGCGACCTCTGAAATAGAGACTAAGCCAAAGGAAAATGAATGAATAAACCAATGAGTATCCATACGAGCCCACAAAGAGAACAAAATCATTAATAGAACATATAGAAAACATAATATCATGGATTAAAACAGTAAAACAAGGCTAAAATATGAGCTGAACTGTAAATGTATATCTCATAAAGGTACTCACATGGCCTGAATATACAATTTTTCCCACAAACCAAATCAGCACAGTTAGGAACAATTATTATTGAAGAAGCTGCGGACAGGATGGAGTTGGGATGTTGCCAGAATTGTCAGCTTAATGTGTTTTCAATGAGTTGTGTTGATGGCCGAGGGCAGATGTGAGGCTGCGTGAAGCCCAATACTCTGCCTCACATCCAAACAGGATAAAGTGAATGACACCACACCTGTAATCCACCGCAATCTTTCAGCCCGCTGTTTGTTTTCCATACACATTGGCCCACAATGTTGCCAATGCATTCAGACAGCCATTATGTGCTCAATGTTTATAAAGTGCTCTCCAGCAAGAACATAAGGGACTATGAAACCCACTGTAATTACTTATCAGAACAAAAGCCCAAAGGACAGGAGAACTCCTGGCTGGCCTGGAAATACACAGACATATGGGATCTTATTCAGCATTATTGCTGCCATGGAGAGCTCATGCTGTATCTCCATTTCTATTTTAATACCGAGAGCTATAATCATAAAAAAAGAACAGAGTGAAATGGCCTTTTACGTCCAGATAAACAGACTCTGGACAGGTATGGAAAAGGTTTCTGAGCTGACATTATGAAACCCCCTATATCTAATAATAGAGTGATGGCTGAATGCAGAAGAAAATGATTGTCGCTGATAAGTTCCTGAAGAACCTGTGACGTCTATTGAGAACGTCAAACATGACAGACAGGCCCTACGGAGCCAGTATCATCTGCAAATTCATAATGACATGCTTCTTACCAATTGCACAGTTATAAATAGATAGCTATTTTAAATGCACTCACCGAACTGCACTGTAAGGAAATAAGAGATGCATTGTATGTTTATATTTTATGGTGCATTAAAAGAAAACCAAGAGAGAGAAGATTGAATCCTTTAAATTGCTAATTGCTGTAAAATTATCAGTTTACTGTGATACAAGTGATTTGGTTCTTCAGCAGCCATATACCTGAAATTGAAATCATATGGTCAGTGAACATTAGTTTATAATTTCCTGCAAGAAAGAGTGGATGTATCATGTTGTCTTGTCATAGTCGATCTCTAATCACGACTCTCTATCTGAAGTGATTTAACCTATTATTGACTGATGGCAGGAGGGGAGATCAAGTCGCAACTTATGAGCTTCATGATCCCCCCTGGCTTGATTTAGCAGTGTAAATATTAATGCTCAAAGCGTTATAATTACCACGTTCAACAAGATTTTTATGAAGTGGAACAAAAGATCAACTTGGTGAGGAGTTAAATGCAGCATTACAGACATGCAATTCTCATCATAAAAATCCTCAGTCGTCTCTCACGAGACATCACTAGTTCCCCCATTCTCCCATCCCTGGGCGTTTCTCTGGTCCGGTTCTGCAAGAGCGGTTTGTATAAAAGCACGTTTCCTGAAAGAGCAACACGGTCGAACAACGCGTCTTTTTAAAGATGACGTTCTGACCGTGCGTTTCTGGATGCGGTGGTTTCCTGTCCCCGGATGATGGGCACTGTGTGGCATGTCTGGGGGTCCAGCATGTGAATGCAGTGCTTCCGGGCAGTGCATGTCATCACTGCGATGCAGCTAAGATCATGGAGCCACCCCTGTTGTCCCCCGCAAGAAAGCGGTTGGCACTCGGGCAGATCTGAGGGTTACAGTGGGGGTCAATTCGCCGGGCTCGCAAACCCCTCACTCCTCAGCGCGCTCTATCCAAGCTTCGAGTGAGAAAAGTG
This sequence comes from Danio choprae, assembly GCA_903798125.1. Taxonomy (NCBI): domain Eukaryota; kingdom Metazoa; phylum Chordata; class Actinopteri; order Cypriniformes; family Danionidae; genus Danio; species Danio choprae. Next base: position 771,788 of record CAIGQW010004318.1, on the reverse strand, counting down.
CTCCATCCTCTCGGATGGTCGCTCATTCACTCGATGACACCAGGGACCAGATGTCCATTGCTGCATCGGAGGGTGGGTTATCACTATCCGACGAGGATCCGGACCCGCTCCCTCCCTCCCTCCAGGGTGGTTTGCAAGGCGCCGGATCTAGAAGCGGATATGATGGCCGTGCTTTCCCGGGCTGCTTCGGTGGTGGGTTTGAAGATGGTTTATCCCGCAGCCCCACGGCCGGACCGACTAGATGGGTGTTACGTGGAGGCTAAGAAGAAGGCCAAGCATTCTAAGCCTCCCGTCCCCTTTTTCCCGGAAGTGCACAGTGAGCTCACGCAGTCTTGAAGGGTACATTTCTCTGACCGATCTGCATGCGCTTCCGCTCTCACCACCCTTGACGGTGGAGCAGCCAGGGGGTACGAGGCGATTCCTCAGGTTGAGCGTGGCATTGCGGTCAATCTTTGCCCGCGTGGTGCCTCTTCCTGGCATGGTCAGCCTTGTCTTCCGTCCAAAACATGTAGGTTATCTGCGTCCCACGGGGCCAGAGCCTACACTGCTGTGGGCCAGGCTGCTTCTGCCCTGCATGCGATGGCCACGTACCAACGCTACCAAGCGCAGGCATTGGCTCAGCTGCACGAGGGTGGTTCTGACCCAGGCTTAATGCATGAGATTCGCACCGCAACCGACTATGCTCTGAGTACCCATCTCCCAGGCTGGCCTGTTCAGCTCTCGCCCAGGACGCCTGCCTGAGGCTTCCAGACCTGCTCCGCCGCCCCCGCCGGCTGCCCGGGGTTTGCGGCCCCGTCGAGCACCCCGCAGGCACCGTTAAGTCCGGTAAGTGGACCGCGAAGCGGCCCTGAGACGGGCCATACGGAGAAGAGGGAACTTGCTCTTTCCTCGGTGGAGGGCAGAGTACAACATCAAACGATGTATTTCAACACCAGGCTGGTGGCCTCACGGCCAGCGGCCACCAAATATTCAAAGAAAGAGCTTTTTTCCCCTTCCCTGGATGTGACAGCCCGAACACTGCCAGTATGGGACGCTATGCCTTCCAGCTCGCAGGATTGGTGCATCTCGCCACAGGCTCGTAGTGTGTTAGAGGACGAGTTCCTTCTCTCGCACTGCCGTCCCCCTTCAGGACCCTGGGAAGAAGGTGAGTGTGAATTCCTTACTTCCTGCTCCTCCTCGGGGCCCCATGGCTCCCAGGGTGAGCCCTCCCACTCCATGCTACAACACCGCTGGTGCGTCAGTGATCATGCCATTGGTGCCACTTGCGCGAGCTCTGCCAGCCTGGTGCAGCCCAGCCTATCACAATGGCTCATTCGCACGATCAGACTCGGTTGTGCGATTCAGTTAGCGAAACGGCCTTCCAGGTTCACGGCCGTGTATTACACTAGGGTCAGCCCCGTGTCCACCCCTGTCTTGCCCGAGGAGATTGCTGTCCTCCTGGTGAAGGATGCAATAGAGCCGGTCTCTCCAGCCAAGACGAGGATTAAATCCTCTTGGGATCTCTCCGTAGGGCTTACGAGCCTATGCGGAGCTCTGTTCGAACCACTCGACTCAGTATCCCTGAGATTTCTGTCCCTGAAGACAGCTCTGCTGGTCGTGTTGGCATCGATTAAGAGGGTCGGGGACCTGGAGGCATTTTCGGTCAGTGATTCGTGCCTGGAATTCGTGCCGGATTTCTCTCACGTTATCCTGAGACCCCGGCCTGGATATGTGCCCAAGGTTCCTACCACACTGTTTAAAGACCAGGTGGTGAACCTGCAAGCGCTGCCTTCGGAGAAAGCAGACCCAGCCCTTTCATTGCTTTGTCCTGTTCGCTCTCTGCGTATTTATGTGGACCGCACTCAGAGCTTTAGATCCTCTCAGCAGCTCTTTGTCTGTTACAGGGGTTTCTGCCGTATCCAAGCAGAGGTTGGCCCACTGGATAGTGGATGCCATCTCCCTCGCTTATTCAAGCCAGGGCGAACCGTGTTCCCCAGGAGTGAGAGCGCACTCCACTAGGAGCATCGCTTCTTCTTGGGCATTAGCACGCGGCGGCTCTCTAACAGATATCTGTAGAGCTGTATAGGTATGGGTATAGGTGCCTGCTATGTGAGATCACCACTGGCGATCCCATATGCTTCACTCAGCCAAGGTATAGTTCCCTCCTCTTGGCAGGCCTGTGTCTTCCGTCCCCGCTAACCATCCTTTGTATGTGTACTCCCCCTTTCAGGGTTAGTCCATATGTCTTCTTGCCACCAGGTCTCCCCATTGGGCAGCAGGTGGCCTCCGCAGCATCCTATCGGGACTGCACGCTTTCCCATCATACTGTCATATCTTAAAATTCCTAGAACTTAACAAGGTGCATTTTTACGACTCCCAAAAAAATATAACTAAACCTTAGCATGTAAGTAAGGTGAGTAAGGGTCAGGGAACACATTGGAGGGCTGCGTCTAAGGTGATGATGGTGCGCTCACGCTGATGCTTGGCAAACCTCTCACCAACGACCTGGTAAGGTTCAATCGCTGTGGCATTTTCCATACATATCCTCATAGTGGAGGTTTCTACATAGCATTGTAGATCCTCTCCCACTGGGGAACAGATCGGTTAATGAAATAACCCTCGTTCCACGAGGAGGGAACGGAAATGCTATGTTCCTTCGCCACAGCGATTGCGCTTTAGCTGACAGCTGTAGTTCGGCTTCTTCAGCTAGAAAAGGTATGGTTTCAGAGCAGAGCTGGCATCTTATACACAGACTGATTGTGATTGCTGCCAGCTGTGCACGCTGACACCGCCAACTCATTGGCATTTCATTGGCCCGTTTTATTACTCTTCAGATGATTGGCCTTCTGACGAAATCCCCATAGTAGAAGTTTCCACATAGCATTTCCGTTCCCCCCCTCGGGGAACGAGGGTTACTTCAATAACCGTTACGTTCCCCTTCATATGAGAACTCCAACGTGTGTCTGGAACCAGACATGTGGGAGTACATCAGACGACCAATCAAAGGTTGACTGTTGCACAACTGAGGTCACTGCGCACTCTTGCATTAGGGTGCGTCACCCCTGCTGCTCCTCATATACACCCCTGCTGCTCCTCATATATTAGCACTCATATACAATGTGCTGTTTTTTTGGGAAGTTTTTTCTGAGAAGTTGGTGTCGTTGTTATGATTGTAGGGATGATGTGACATTACACATTACATTGGTATTGCCAAATCAGAACCAAGGGTTTAGTGTGCATTTGGTATTTTGAATTGTGTGGTTGGTGGTGTATGCAATTTATTATATTTAGGTTTTTTTGGGTTTGTGATTTTTTTGTTTTCAATGATTTTGGATTATATGTAGTGGTTCCTATTTGTGTATTATTATATGCTGGAGTGAGGCACATTAAATAACAACAAAGAATAACAACTGATAACTAATCTCATTTCTGTTTGGTTGTGTGTGGGATTTATTTTTGTATAGACTTCTTGGTTATTGTATTGATATTGTCTTGATTATTTTTTTTCTTGTATTTTTTCTTGTATTTATTCTTGTATTTTTGTTTTAGAATAACAACAGATAACTAATTTTACTAATTTGGTTTAGGCTGTCTGTTTGTGGGATTTATATTTGTATGGACTTTTTGGTTATGGTATTGATCTTGTCTTTATTATTATTTGCCTGTGTTTTGTATTTTTTTTGTATTGATGTATTTTGTTCTAGATTAATAACGGCCATACATTGATCTGTTATCAACTTGTCAACTTGTGGGGATAGTGCTTGAAGAGTGAAGCCTTGAAGGGTCCAGAACTGGTAAAGTATTCTTAACTGATGTTTTTGCCACTAGAAAAAAAAATGTTTCATGAAGGGAATATTTTTATTGTGATGTTGAGGTCAATGTAGATTTTTTTTAACTGTGATTTAACTCTGCGTGTCACTGTCCATTAAGTTGGAAACTTACCATTGGGGAGACCATTGAGGGGTTGGTCATAGGGGCCTTGAGGGCCGTCCTTCGTGCCCCTTTTTATACTTAGTAATTTGTTATTTTAGAAAAAGGTTTACCTCATTAAACCCTAGCTTATCTTTAGAAAAGAAAACATTTTTACGCACTACATTTATTGTACTGTACATTTAGTATTTTTTAATTATCGTTGTTGTTTTATTTTGGTTATATAATTACAATTTTATTTTATATATGTATTCATTAATCATTAGTTACATTGTAATACTATTGTATTATAATCATGTCTTACTTGTGTTGATAATTCAGTAAAAGGCTCTACAATCTCACAAATTCTTCATATTGGCAAGATAATAAACTTATTTATTGTCACAGTGAAATTACATTTGCTGGTGCCCCGGTTTAAAATAAGGAATTAATTATCTGACCCTCACACTCACCTTAAGTAAAGTGAGATATAAATCTCAATATTAATATCAATAGCAATATTCATGTTAATATTTGAGGCAAACCCAAACTATCACTACTTACTTGGTAAAACATGTGAGACCAAAACTATTATCTCAACACTTATTTTGGTGCTGTAACGCCGTAGTGGCGGATGGTGACAGAACGAGACGGAGAAGGAGAAACATTACAAAACGGAATTTATTGAACACTTACGGGGAACAGATATACTGGATGCGGGAAGACAGGACGACACAGGACGAGACCCACACGACTCAAAATACCGGACAACAATGGACACAGACGAAAGGGTATATATGGATGAAGGATTGATTACACTGATGACACAGAAGGGATGAACACAGGTGGAACATATTAACATTGACAGTGGCGGGAGGAAGACAAAGGCACGTGACAACAACAAACGATGACGCGGACGAACACTGACAGGTGCCCCTTGTGAGACTGTGTAGCTAGAACAGTTTGGCTATTTGTAGGACAATTTTATTTCAATAATATTCAGTAAGTTTAATTTATTTCAAGCAACAATATTTTTAGCTTTAAGGTACATTTACATGACACAATTTTCAACAAAAAAGTGAAATTGTTATACATTATACCCTGTAATTTACATGACTTATGCTCATGTGTTTTATGTGTTCAGTCTATAGGCATGAATGAGTTCTCGACAATGTGGACCATTTGTGTGCAGATGTGTAGTGTCCCTTTAAGGCAAATAAGTTCACTTGGCAGCCATCTTTGAAAGGTATGCAAGTGCAGATCTTATTTCTTTAAATAGTAAAACATCAAATTCTTTAAATCTGGTTACCAAACTTACAATTAAATTTCATATTTAGAAGCATCAGTGAAATTTAACTACTGCTGACTAATATATTTTGTTTCTAAATGTTTGAATCATGACAAAAAAGGCTGTTCAAGCTAATGCACTTGAAAGGAACAAACTCATGGCTGACCTCCTTTATGGCTGTTTCTGGAGTACTCAATGAGATGTCATCCTGTCGATCAAAGTATGTAACTACTGTAAGAATAACTAACTTACATGTGAAAAAATATTATCCCCTGAATGCTGCGTCCAATAGCACTGGTCTTTTGAAGTAATTTCCAACTTCTTCCTGAAGGCAAATCTTCTCCCTAAAACCACAGCAACCTCAAGTTTTTGGGCATTCAAAAGGTTGCCCTCATGTTATTTGGCGACATGTTATTTGACAACTCATGTAAAACAATAAAGTCAAGTATTGTACCTGGCATTTATCAGATTACAAAACCATGCAGATAAAATGCTTTTGTGCAGTCATTTAAAAGTAGAGCACTTTCAAGCCAACTCCAGAGGATTCATAACAATGAAGCTGCAGAAACTGTGGGAGAAATTGTCAATCTATAGCAATCAGTGATTGTTTCCTTTATCATAATGCAGGGCTTCCTTCTCAAGATCAGCTGTATTGACTGTAACATTACCCATTCAAAACCATCCGAGTGAGACCTCATATTATATAGGCTGTGTTCAATATCGCATATTTCCCTATTATATAGTAAGTGAAAAACGGTATGTGGGCTGTTAGGGCTGTTGCCTTTCTATGCGTGTGTCATGATGTCACTCACTGTTTGTTTCCTAGAGTCGGGTAGGTCTGCCTGGGCGGGTTGCGATATTGCAAATTGGCTATAAAAATGGGCCGCTGCAAAGCGGAGAGAGGGGACTTCACTGACAGCCATCAAGCTTTATTCTTTTGAATTTAATCTCTTACATTATTTAGTTTAAGTCTTACATTATTATGCTTTACTGGGTTTGTTAGTCTTAGGTTAATGTTAGATTTTTGTTGGAGAACGTGAGTTTTGATTCCTTATTCATTTTTTGTTTAGTTATGACATCTGATTTCTTTGATTGTTTTGTTATAATAAATTATAACAAATAATTATAATAGGTAATTGGATTTACCTGTCCTCTTTATGTTGTGTTCCCTTGTGAATAGAATTTTGAAAAAGGGTTCGTAACAGAGCCGTGAAGTATATCGAAATTTACAGTATTCAAAAAACAGTAAGAATTACCCATATGCCCTATTACTCCAATGGACACTTTACCATCCCATAAGCCCGTGCAAGGGCATTTATAAACAGAAGTGCAGTGACGTGACTGACACAAGTAGGTCACATGATAATGAAAACATGGTGTATGTAGTACTTCCAAATTCTATTCATACTACTCGTATTCATATATACTGTAGTATATATAAAATGTATTTTTCTAATGGTCATAAAGTAAATTCTTATTTCAATGTAGTACCTACTCGAGTAGTATGTACTTTCGAATGTAGCTCTAGCCTTTAGTAGTGTTCCTTTACAAAAGTGACATCGTTATTTACTGGCCTGGCATACAGAAATACAGAGTTTTTAGCCATCTTCATATGAACAGTAATTAATTGGAATTTAAAGCTTTTTTTTATAAAAAGAAAATAAAATTTTATTATAATACACTATTGTTGTGTAAATAAACTTGTATATGCAATAACATACTGCAAATTACTCCTATGTGACTGTCCACAGCCTATTTTTGCTTAACCAAGCAACACTCACATTTTCTTCAGAAATTGTAAATTTAATTCCAATATGCTTTACCACAAGGCCTGCAGCATGTAATGAGACAGACTGTCAAATGTGCAAAACAGAAATATAATATTGTACAGTACAGTCTAATAAAATATATGAGGCTTAATGTAGTTATAGTCCATCTAAACACATAAATAGCGTATTATTACTTCGCTGACAGAAACCAAATATGCACCCACAAATGCATGCTCAGTCACATACACTAAAGTGAATACACACACATACAAACTCTCACGTCAGGTTTGCAGTGAGTTATTGGATGCACTGATTTCTCATCTCCTGTTGTGTTGTTTTCCTTTGAGTCTGGTCATCATGCCATCTCAGAGTAATATTCTCCACTAACGGCCCAACACTCAAAGGACCTCCTACATTATCAGCATGATGCAGACAGGTCTAGAACTGCAAAGATTCTTATAGCTAGTCTGAAGATGCAGTTATTACTTAATATGTTGTAGATTTTAAACTATATTGTAAATATTGCATATAACACTCTAGAATGTGGTTACTGGCATTCAGGTGTCTTTTTTATTTAATATAATTCACAAATTGCCATTATTGTCAAAGCAAAACTGATGTAACTAAGGGCACATTTCCTCAACACCATTCCGTTTAAATTACTAAAAGTGCTGTATTATGTATGCTAACTGGAAACTGATTTTTAAACTTGTTTTATTTTTAGACCGTTAAAATGCCATAGTCATTTACATAAAAAGCCAGAACAACATCGACTAAACCAGGAAAGGCTAACAAAAAGATAATATAATACAGTCAGTTGGTCACATTGTTATTTTCATTCATTCATTCATTCATTCATTCATTTTCTTTTCGGTTTAGTCCATTTATAAATCTGGGGTCGCCACAGCGGAATGAACCACCAAACTCCACACAGAAATGCCAACTGACCCAGCCGAGGCCAATTCCGATGACAATTCGGGCCCGCTTCCTCCCTTAGGGGTGGTAAGTGAGGCTCCAGATATGAAATCTGATATGATAGGCCATGCTAAACCGAGCTGCTACGGCGGCGAGACTGGAAATGGCTTGTCCCCCAGCTCCGCCGGCTCCGCCACTCAGAAAAAAGGAGGTTTGCTCTTTCCCCGGTGGAGGACCAGGGACACCCATATCATTAACTGACGGCCGTATGGCTACCAAATTTTATAAAGAGCCTTTCTTCGGGTGTGACAGCCCGAACACTGCCAGGCTAACACAGCTGGCCCCGGGGCATGCTCAAATATGCATTTTCTCCAGTGAGCCTACTAGTAACAGATACTGTGCTACTGTGTAACGGTGTATTTCATGCTCTCTCCTCATGACAGCCCCTCCCTGGCATATCCCTTTGAAGAAGCACCTTCTTCTCTGAGACAGGCACCATCTGGCACCTGTGCCCAGATCTCTGGAACCTCACGTGTGGTCCATAGATGGAGCACGGAGGACTAAGGTGATCTACCGGTTTAGTGGTTAACACCATCACTCAGGCTAGAGCACCCTCTACGAGGCATGCCTAAGCCCTGAAGTGTAGTCTATTCCCTGTGTGGTGCACTTCTCTCCGAGAAGGACCCCGGACATGCCAGATCATTGTGATGCTATCCTCCTTCAGCTGGCTGGAGCTAAGACTGTCCCTTCCTCACTGAGGGGTTGGCGTTACGATCATCCCCGCTCTGAGGATGCAGTAATGACTGCACGCTTGGAAAGTATCGCCTCATCATTCAGTTTCCAGAGATGCGAAATGCTGGATAATTAAATCAATCCTGTCCCCCTCTAATACCCATTTGGAGATATCTCTTAGCAGAGGTCTGCTCGGTCCACTCGACTCAGTATCTTTAAGATTCTGTTCAGGTAGGCTGCATTGGCATCAGCCAAGAGGGTCGGACATCTGAAGGCATTTTCAGTCAGCGAAGTGTGCCAGCAATTTGGGCCGGCCCACTCTCACGTTTTCCTGAGACCCCGGCCCACCTAGGTGCCCGAGGTTCCTACAATCCTTTATTATTTAGACTACGTAGTGAACCTGCAAGCGCTGCCCACGGAGGAGGCAGACCTGGCCCCTTTCTTTGCTGTGTCACATTTGCGCTCTGTGCTATATGACCACATTAGAGCTTACTCTAAGCAGCTCCTTTTCTGTTGTGATCAGCAGACGAATGAGGAATGAGGAAATTCGGTATGGTGTTGAAACACGCTTGCTGCGCCTTTCTCTCTAACACAGAGATGTTTGCGCTTTTCTTACTTTGCTCAGTTGAGTTCCCCATTCGGCGAACCCTACAGAGTTCCTTCGAGGCCCCCAACACCTGACTCAGCCATAATAGGGTGCCTGGCCTATTATGTTGTTGGCATGCCCGCTTGGTCAACCCGCGTTCTGGGTATAGGTGCCTGCTATGCGCGATCCCCACTGGCAATCCCATACGCTTCACTCAGCCAAGATATAGTTTCCTCCTCTTTAGGCGGGTCCATCTCTTCCCTCCCTGCTACCATTCTTCATATGTGTACTCCCCCTTCTCAGGGTTAGTTCATATGTTTTCATGCCACCAGGTCTCCCCATTTGGGCAGCAAGTGGCCTCTGCAGCATCCTCCCCATTCGGGACTGCACGCTTTCCCTACATACTGTAGTATTTTAAAATTCCTAGAACTTAACTAGTGTATTTTTTATGACTCCCCAAAAAATATAAATAAGCCTTTAAGCGCTTCACAGGTAAGTAAGGGCCAGGGGGCACGTTGGAGGGCTACGTCTCTGGTGATGATGGTGCGCTCACGCTGGAGCCTGGCAAACCTCTCACCAGCGACGTGGTAAGGTTCAATCACTGTGGCGTTTTCCATACATTTCCTCATAGTGGAAGATTTTCCACATAGCATTGATGTTCCCCTCCCGCTGGGAAACATCACGGTTACTACATAACCCTCATTCCCTGAGGGAGGGAACAGAAATGCTATATGCCTTCGCTACAGTGATTGCGCCTTAGCTGACAGCTGTAGTTAGGCTTCTTCAGCTAGAAAAGGTGTTTTTGCTATGCACGGCAGGCATTCTTATTCACTAACTGATTGTGCACTGACACCGCCAACTTATTTGCATTTCATTGGCCTGTTTTATTACTCTTCAGAGTGATTGGTTTCTGACGAAATCCCAATAGTGGAAGTTTTCCACATAGCATTTCCGTTCCCCCCCTCGGGGAACGAGGATTACATAGTAACTGTAACGTTTTTTTGTAGTGTTTTTCACCACACCAATAATAAATGTTTATTGTGCACCAAATTTAAAAGATTTCTGAATTATCACCTGACACTGACTACAGAAATGATGAAAAATATTTTTGACATCATTTTAATGAATGCACAACAAAACATTTCAAACCAAAATATTATTTTGAAATGTTACTTAAGTTTTTATAGTATGCAAAAATTAACATTTGAAGTGAATATTATTATTTTTGATTGTGGTGTGTGGTGTGCGGTCTTGCACAATATGGCTGCCGTCGCATTATCCAGGTGGATGCTGCACTGGTCGTGGATGAGGAGATTCCCCCTAGTGTGTAAAGCGCTTTGAGTGTCCAGAAAATTTTATTTTTTTTAATCAATGTTATTTTCAAAATTGTCTTAAGATAAGAATTTTTTTTTCAATCGTTTTAGGACAACTTTGATAGCAATTTTTGAACCACTTGATTTTTAAATGTCTATATTTCAAAATCAAATAAATGAATGGTGATTACGACAAGATGGCTGTTAAAAGTTTGGTTTACTAGTCATCATCATCAACTCTAAAATGAAATGTAAGCCTATCAGTTGAATTATATAGATTTTCTTCACTGAGGCTCTATGTAGATGTTAATTGACAGGATGTTTCCAAATTTAGGCATCTCACAGCAATACAGCAATAAGGGCATGAATGTGGGCTGATGAAAGCCTGAGGTTACATGAGTTGTGTTGATGACTAATCATTTATATCTGAATTAACTAGGAGGCTTGTTTAGTACAGCGAGTCTTTATCTACAAATAGCACAGAGCTAGCAAAAGAAAACATTTAGAAACAGGAATACCTGGAAACTCTAGAGATTATACTAGTCTGTCTACTCAGTGTTTTGCTGTCACTGTTTACTGGAATGTAAAATATTTTAAATGTTTTATTATTTTTTTAAGCTGCAAATCACTTGACTTGTGTAAGAGGAAAAACTGTGAAGCCAACAGACACAGCAATAAAGTCTAAAAGACAATTACAATGCATTTAGAAAACAGACCATTTAAAACTATATGGATTTTAAAAGATTTCAGAAACCCCCTTTAACACAGAATTAGTACAAATATTCATTCATTCATTTTCCTTCGGCTTAGTCCCTTTATTCATCAGGGACCAGTGACCTTCTTGCTGTGAGGCGACAGTGCTAACCACTGAAATAAATACTTTCAAAACATTAAATAAGGGTTTATTTCAAATACAATCAACATTTAGATTGATTAATGTTGAATAATGATGTGCAAAATTTAAGGGCTTTATTTTGCGAAAACAGCTGTCTATACATTATCATCCATCATTACATGGCTATTTGCCACAAAAGTAAACAATTAGACACAAAACACTTATCTGAGCTGCAGTAATTTACTAACCCCTTAATTAAACGTAAAGTTGCAGAAAGAAAAGTGTCTGAATGCTGCCTATACACTAACCTATGTATTATTCGGTCACAAGATGGTGCCAAACACACTGAAAGAAGTGATTTATTGAATTTACTAAAAAACGAAATATAATAATAATTAAGGTAACTGTTTGCAAACAATTTATATGGGCTGAATTTAAACAAACCAATTAAATTTAGTCATGTTTAACTTGATTTATTTGTTTATATTCAGCCCATATAAATTGTTTGCAACCAGTTACCTTAACAAAAAAAAAGTTAAGTAAATCCATTGAATCTTTTTTTTTTATATATATATACTGTAAAGAACAGCAGTGTGACAGATAAACATAGAAATATGTAGATGAATATTCTCACTAATGGTCAAGATGATTTGTAGTACCCAGATGAGCCTGTGTTATTAGTAGTATTAGTTCTGGGAATAACATACATTGGAATGGCATGATTGACCAATCAGAATCAAGTAATTCCAGAGAGTTGTGTAAAATTAAATAATAAACTAAATAATACTTACCTTAATTATGACTGTTTGAGTATAAAGTATACAGTATTTGGAACCAATTACAATTGGAATTAAATACACTTAAAAAACATAAGAAGGTATCACTGCAGCCCAGAGACCTGCAAGTGGGAGGGATTACACAGCAATTAGGTTGGGTGACCTCCAAGTGGGAGGGACTTAAACTACAAGTAGGTTGGGTTTAGGTGGTGTAGGTGGAGCAGATATTAGAAAAACATCAAGTTACTCTGAGGTTGGGTTTAGGGTTGGGGTAGATGTAGATGTTAATAAAACACAACAGGTTACTGTGAGGTTGGGTTTAGGGTAGGGGCAGGTGTAGACATTTATAAAGCACAATATTGGACTCCGTGTCATTTACAAGACATTAAACAAATAAAAACTCCAGGTTTATACAGCCTACTTGGAGCTCGAAGTCCTACCCACCTGGAGCTGGCTCCGACCTCCGTTTATGCCTTCCTCAAAAAACATAGCTTGTGTATCATGTGGTTTCCGTTTATATTTGTTTTCGAAGTGCATTATGGGACTTTATTTTCCACTGACAGTTTTTGTTGTTAAAACATTAACTTTATAGTTAAAATAATTTTTTACACAATATATTGCATAGGATATTAAATATATAATCAGTAAAATAACATAGACAACTGGCAGAATAAATATTCAGTAAAATAACATAGGCTACTGGCAGCTCATTAACCAGTTTTGTGTCATAAGACCAACCAAGACAATACAACATTCTAAAATACTACACAATAATACAAATATTAAAATATTGGAGCAGAGATCAAGGTCACATAATGCAAATTTGAAATGCAAATATAAAAACACCCATGAATCAAGAGCTAACAGATTTTGTTTGTTTGTTTGTTTGTTTTTTGTGAAGAATATCTAGCTATAAGAAGTGAATCCCTTTTCCTTGTATGCATAATGACTTTCCAGTATAGTCATTTCAATACAAGCAGTCATTTCATCTGCCACAGAACAAGAAAGGCTTTCAGGAGGCTTCATAAACTTTTACGACTTTTTGATTTTCCTGGCAAAGCTGTCCCAAGTCCTTTACATAAAAATAAGTTTGTTACAAACTGTTCATCCATTGGCTAAAAAAGCAGGTAATGCATTAAAAATTGTACAAAGAGCCTTTTTAAAAGCCCCTTTAAATTTCAGAATATTTATATCGCTTTATCAGTAAAAAGGTTACCACTTTAATTTTCCGTATTATTGCTCCATTAATACAACTGTGCCTCACATTCAGATCACAAGCACACACAAAACCTTTGACAGTCACTACAAAATCTGATATTCCAAAGGCTGTTAAAAATGACAGGAAGACCTTTTTATATAAATATGGCAGGGAAATGTGACATCCATTTTATTTAATGAATGTTAAATATTGAGCCAAATTAGTCCAGCACAGCACTGGGCAATGAAAAAAATAAACAGTGCCTCAAGTAAATTGCTATTAAATTTAAATAATTGATTTTGCACTATTGATGGAAACTTGAAAAAAATAACTGGCTCATCCTTGGTTTCAAAAAAAAAAAAAAGAAGAAGAAGAAGAAAAGAAGAAGTCTGTTTTCTTCTCCTGGCAGTCAGGTTGCTTTCTCTCGCTGGCACTGATAAGTTGATACAGTCATACAACACTGCACCCAACTTCAGTGCCTCCATTCTGTGTGCTGACAGCCTGGTAATTAATGCCTACCTGACTCCTCCGGCTGGCATCTCCCAAAGCTGCTGATTAGGACTCTGGCTCTGTAAAGTATGACACCTGTGTAGACATTTTACCAGGAGCCCAAACAAAAAGAAAATAGTTGAGCACATTGCTAATTTGCAGCAGTGAACTCCAGCTCGTTTGGATTTGTCTCCACAAGCATTGTTTTATTATTCGGGTCAATGAGCCAGATAAAAATGTGGCTGTGCTAATGAAATGTAGAACTAATGTAAAAATCTACTCTTACATTGTCACATATATATATACAAACATGGTTTTACTCTGTATATTATTTTTAACCGCACTATGTGTGTGTGGGGGGAGGGGGGAGGGAGGGGCACTCTGTGTATAGAGTGCTCTATAAATATACATAGAGTACACATAACTTATAGTGTCTGATGACAAGTTGTGTTATGATGATGCTCAAATCACTCAAATTGACCTGCACTTTTATGGGTAATGGCAGCTGCATCAATCAATCAATCAATTAATCAATCAATCAATCACTCAATCAATCAATCAATCAACCAATGTCAGATTCTCAATTAACATATAGGGGTATCACAATACATTATACACATATAAATACACATTTATATAGTTTATCTTTGCTGGAGGGATATATTGTTTTGTTTTGTTTTTTTGTTACAGCTGGAGCTTTCCAAAATAATAAAATAATAGAACAGAACGATAATGATATTTCAAGAACTGCCATTAAAAGTTTTTTTCTGGAACCCAAAATTAAACCCTTTTTTCATAGCCTTTATTTTTAAGTATTGTGTAGTGGAATTTTGTCAGTATACATATATTTGTTTTGACATGCAACAAAAAAATCATACCTGCTCACCTGTTTTACCAAAACCAGAACTAGCACAAGGTATTTTCCACATTGGTTGTTGGGCAACAGGGTTTTGCTTGGCCTCTTCCAGAGAAATGACCAAAAAGAATTGAATCCTTTCATGTTGCCCTTTCCTCCTCTACTACACTTGTGATTATACAATTGATTTTCTTCTTCTTCTTCTTCTTCTTCTTCTTCTTCTTCTTCTTCTTCTTCTTCCTTTTCACTTAAGGAGAGCAGCTCTGCTAGGTTATTATTGTACCGCAGTGCTGTAATAACAATTTATCTTCGCTTCTTGTACGATTATGGTACAGCTCTTCAAAAGGAGGGCAGAGGTGCCAAGTCTTTGATTTATAGGAGCAATTTGACCGCTGCTTATTAGAGTGATCCACTAAGGTGATCCAGGTGGTGAAGGCCTCCACAGCATCTTAACACTGTTCAAGAGCACAGGGGCAAAATAATCCAAGACTGTTCTTTTGACCAGAATTATGATGCCATAACCTCAGGGCCAGCAGGTGATGCTGTGCCTCATGCGAAGATGGTAATGAAGCACTCCGAAAATGAACAAAGAAAAGTAATTTGTTCTGTTGCAGACTGATTTGGTTTACTTACCAGGGCAAGTAGCTGCATAAAAATAGCATATCGTTAAAAGAGAGGTGCATTGTTCCCAAATGTACCTCATTATTGCCTGTTTCTATTGGCTCATATATGCAGGTCATCTGCTATATTGAAACAGTCCATGCCATAGGCGTCGCTAGGCCAGTTTTATTTATTTAATCAGCAAACCACAGCTGTGCAGAGCGAGAGAACAAGGTGTGTTTTTATCGATATATTGGTATAATAACTGCATTTGTAGTTCTTTGCTATAAATATGCTTTACTAAATTTCACAAGGGAGTAATTGGGTTTCCCATCAACTGTTTCCTCAGCGTTCACCTCATCATCACAGCTGTTTCATTCAGTGAAAATGTAGCTCTTAACGAACATTTTGGTATTTTAATTTCAAAATTAACTATGAATATAAAACACTTTACAATGCATGTGGCATAACTGTACCATACAGTCACTCACAGGAAGGATTAAACACATTGACAGAACCACAGTGAATGAACTCATTTTAATTGCATATCAGAGTGACTGACAGAGATAGAAACATCATGTGTTGTCTTAATGTTTTGCTAATTAATACTACTACTATTACTACTACTACTACTACTACTACTACTACTACTACTATTACTACTACTACTACTAATAATAATAATAATAATATATTTTTATTTATTTATTTATTCATTTATTCATTCATTCATTCATTTTCTTTTCGACTTAGTCCCTTTATTATTCTGGGGTCGCCACAGCGGAATGAACCGCCAACTTATCCAGCATATGTTTTACGCAGCGGATGCCCTTCCAGCTGCAACCCATCACTGGGAAACATCCACACACACTCATACACTACAGACAATTTAGCCTACCCAATTCACCTATAGCGCATGTCTTTGGACTGGTGGGGGAAACCAGTGCACCCGGAGGAAACCCACGCCAACACAGGGAGAACATGCAAACTCCACACAGAAATGCCAACAGACCCAGCCGAGGCTCGAACCAGCGACCTTCTTGCTGTGAGGCGATTGTGCTACCGACTGCGCCACCGTGCGGCCCTTATTTATTTATTTATTATTATTATTATTATTATTATTATTATTATTATTATTATGCCAGGTATAAGTAGAAATGTGATAAAAGTATTTAATAATATAATGAAGTTATCGGTGCTGCAATTTATACAAAAAACAATAATGACAAAGTTCCCCTGAAGTCAAAATGAAAATATGTGGGTGGTGTTGTCTTAAAGGGATGGTCTAATGCTATTTCATGCACTCAGAGTTATTTAGGACTTGGACTCAAGCATGGGTCAAAAAAAATAAATAAAAAAGGTTTTGAATGAGTGTGTATTCATTTTTCCAAAATTATTTGTTTGTAAAATGTTTAGCTTTTTCTAAACATAGGTTTAATAAACTTATGGTTAGATAAAGGAGGACAAACATTATTGTATGGGTGCTTTTACTGGAAAAGTTTGTGTGTGATCTGAATCTGTACACAATTTCTAAAAGCTGAAAACATTTCATTTCTTGCATGGTAAGCATACTCATTGGACATGCTCACCCATTGAGCATTTTTTGGGATGCTCTAGATTGGCGTATACAACAGTGTGTTACAGTTCCTGCCATGATCCAGCAACTTCACACGGCCATTAAAGGGTACTGAACCAATGTTGCAATCAACAGGCTGATCGACTCTGCAAAGGAGATGTGTTGCACTGCGTGAGGCAAATGGTCACATGGTGGTCACACAAGATAATGACTGGTGGACTTACAATCTTCCAACGACCAACATTTCAACAGACTCTGGCTGTCATGAGTCAGATGCACTTTAGCTTAACCACTCTGCCTGGGAGAGCTGTGATATAAACAAACCTGCAACTATTGTGTGTAGTCTTACCTCTCTGAACAAAGCTTTTCACAAAGCCTGGCATTTATGGAGTCATTTTACAGCTTCTTCTGTCTTTTCTAGTCCCCCAGTGCTTTCTCCTGTGGCCTACGATAACATTTAACAGCTGACCTTATCTCCGGGTGCCATCATCCTCCTCCTTCCCACATGCATGTTACGAGCACATTTCATGTCCTGATTAGAGATGACTATCTTGTAGGCATTATGTGGCTGCCACATAATGTTGATGACTCCATGGTGATCTTAAACTGCTTTAAGAATTGTGTCACGGCCGCACTAAGGACATCAGTACATCTCAAACATAAGTAAACCTTTAAAGCTGAATTCATCTCTGGTGAGCCTTTTATTCTAACATTCAGTCGATTCTTTACTATAGTTACAATATAATAAGAGTCAATGAATTCACAGTTAAGTTGACTGTGGGTTTTTTTTTGTGTCTAGATGGCACTGGGTTTGGTTTCACTACCATGTCCCATCAAACACTGTCTGTCAGAAACACAGTCAATGGGCCATGAAACACAGGTCATACAGTCACAGTGAATGGTTTTTATGGCACAGCTGGGGGTTGTTTAATGCTGAGTCGGGTCACACTTCCATTGCATTCGCCGACTGTACGTCTTCAAATAAAACAGCTGAATTGCTCCAGGAGAAGCTCATCTTAAACAATAGCCACAATGCCATCCAGGACCTGTCCAGGGGAAAACTGACAACAACGGTGGAAAAGGTCCTTGCTGAGGTTGCACAAATACAAACAACTCAGAAATGTGCTGGACATTTTTAAACTTGCTCAAAGGAGGAAGGTTCATGGCCTGTTTTTTTTTCCCCAGTGGACCATGAACACATTCATTATAGTTTCAGGGCCACAGTAGCTATAATATCTCATGAGAAAAGCTTCCCACCTCTTGCTGCATGAAACCTGAAAAAACTTCAGGGCAGCCAAGATGCTTTACTTTTAGCAGAGGCAAAATACAAATAAACCAGTGTTTTGACTCGCAGACCCTTATCAGTCCAGTGTCCCCATTACTCAAGCCATACACCAACAATGTACAAATGCCAAATAAAGATAGGCTACCAGATTGGGTTCACAACATTTTCTCTGTACAGACACATTGAATGAAGTAACATTCAGAACAAGTATACTACTACTACTACTACTACTACTACTACTAATATAAATAATAATAATAATAATAATAATAATAATAATAATAATAATAATAATAATTATTATTATTATTATTATTATTATTATTATTATTATTATTATTATTCATTCATTCATTTTCATTTCGGCTTAGTCCCTTTATTAATCAGAGGTCGCCACAGCGGAATGAACCGCCAACTTATCCAGCATATGTTTTACGCAGCGAATGCCCTTCCAGCTGCAACCCATCACTAGGAAACATCCATACACACTCATTCACACTCATACACTATGGAAAATTTAGCCTACCCAATTCACCTATACCGCATGTCTTTGGAATTGTGGGGGAAACCGGAGCACCCGGAGGAAACCCATGCAAACACGGGGAGAACATGCAAACTCCACACAGAAATGCCAACTGACCCAGCCGGGGCTCGAACCAGCGACCTTCTTGCTGTGAGGCGATTGTGCTACCCACTGCGCCACCGTGCTGCCTATTATTATTATTATTATTATTAAATTATAAATAAATAAATGTCGGCCAGTCTGGTGGCCAATCTTTATTGATTGCACATTCCACCAGTAAAAGCAAAGTGTGGAGGGTAATAGCATGGTTTTGCTTAAAATATTGCAATGCACACAACTTTATGGGTGACATATTACCCATAATGGCAGCACGGTGGCGGAGTGGATAGCACATTCGCCTCACAGCAAGAAGGTCGCTGGTTCGAGGCCCGGCTGGGTCAGTTGGCATTTCTGTGTGGAGTTTGCATGTTCTCCCCGTGTTTGCGTGGGTTTCCTCCGGGTGCTCCGGTTTCCCCCACAATTCCAAAGACATGCGGTATAGGTGAATTGAGTAAGCTAAATTGTCCGTAGTGTATGAGTGTGTGTGTGTGAATAAGTGAGTGTGTATGGATGTTTCCCAGAGATGGGTTGCGGCTGGAAGGGCATCCGCTGCGTAATACATATGCTGGATAAGTTGGCGGTTCATTCTGCTGTGGCGACCCCAGATTAATAAAGGGACTAAGCCGAAAAGAAAATGAATGAATGAATATTACTCATAATGATCAAAATAATCATTTTAAAAAAATAGTAAAAATTTTTAGTGTGCATCTGGCTGGTGCATCTTTGACCAAGCAAGTCTTAAGCAAGTCTTTGTGATGTATTAAGAACCACAATATCCAGAATAATGTCAGCATACCACCAAAAAGGATGAACCACATCCAATAGGAGAAATTGTGGATGTAAGAGGTAGCTGTCTGAAAGGGTTAACCTGGATTGTATCCAAAAAACATTAAACTGCCCAACTGCAGAATTAAATGTGCACCTCAACTTTTCTACTTCCACCAAAACTATTCATCGGGAGCTCCACAGGGTCAATACACATGGCCCGGCTGCTATAGCCAAACCTTTGGTCACTTGTGCCAATGCCAAATGTCAGTTTCAATGGTGCCAGCAGTGATAATCTTGGCCTGTGGACAATGTTAAGCATGTATTGTTCTCTGATGAGACACCTTTACCATCTTTTCCACAGCTGGAGAACCCAGACTGTTGCATGCCCAGAGTGTGGATCAGTGATGGCTGCAATATCATGGCATTCCCTAGGCCCAATGCTTGTGCTAGATGGGTGCGTCACTGCCAAGGACTACTGAACCATTCTAGAGGACCATGTGCACCCAGTGGTTCAAACATTGTATCCTGAAGGTGATGTTGTGTATCAGGATGATAATGCACCAATACACACAGAAAGAATGGTGACAGAGTGGTTTGATAAACATGAAAGTGAAGTTGAACATCTCCCATGGCTTGCACAGTCACCAGATCTTAATATTATTCTGTCACTTTTAGGTGTTTTGGAGGAGCGAGTGAGGAAACATTTTCCTCCACCAGAATCACGTGGTGACCTGGCCTCTATTCTGCAAGAAGAATGGCTCAAAATCATTCTGGCCTCTGTGCAGGACTAGTATCTGTCATTTCCAAGATAAATTGATGCTGTATTGGCCACATAAAGACTACGGGCCACACTATACTAATAAATTACGGTGGTCTAAAATTAGATGTTTCAGTTTCCTTGTCCAACCCCTGTACATAAATAAATAAATAAATAAAGAAATAAAGAAATAAATAAATAATACAGAGAGATATGTTGTATACAATGTTTAATGTGACATATATACACCCCATGATCAAATAAACTGGAAAAAGCTTCATGTTAAGAGTTTTTTCAGCTCTACAGAACAGTAATATTGAATTTCCTTATTTATTCAGTAAGGGACAGGACAGGTGGACCCACAATGTGGTCTTCTTTCCACAAAGAGATTCAAACTGAGCGTGGTGACAGGCACTGAACACGTCTAGACATTGAAATGAATGATGTGTCAATACAGCTGCCTTAATATTTACTAGCCAGCTTTCACCAGAGACAGTCATTCTGCAGATAAGCGGCCTTGGTCACTTTTTGGTGAAAACTGCCTTTTCATACTTCAGACACTAAAAGCTCATTGGATGAGTCTTGCTTGTAACCATTAAATAAATGAAAAGCCAAAGCAGCCTACAGTTTACGGTGTCTGTCAGCAGAGATGTCAGCCTCACAGAGAGCAGTCAGGTAAGATATCATAAATCCTCCTTATGTTCTGACAGCCCAAAAACACATTTCACACACTTCGCCTGCATATTGCTGATCAGAGAACAACTGGTAAAATGTTGATAGATGGAACATGTAGCAAATAAATGCATGAGTTTATTCAATTTAGAGCATGTCTGTGTTCTTGTTGGGTGGTCACGGTCCAGTGTAGCCCCTAAATAGTGTCATTTCATAACCCAAAAACCCTTACAGAAAAGCCACATTAATTGTACATGTAACTCTTTGCTATGTTTACTCTTTATTGGAAGAGATTTTTAAATAATTTACCAATCATCACCAGTGTTTTTGATGATTTTTTCCTCTAAATTTGACAACCCTCAAAAAGAATACTTTCTGTTACATACATATGAGCTTTCTTTCTTTCTTTCTTTCTTTCTTTCTTTCTTTCTTTCTTTCTT